>PVKB01000134.1:757439-1024446 GCA_004027205.1 Ctenodactylus gundi
GGAAAATCTGCTTGTGCTGGGATAACAGCCGTGCACCACCATGCTGGGCTTACGTGGTGCTGGGGAATTGACCTTGGGTACTCAGCACTGGACAGGCACACACTTTAACCACTGAGCCGTTTCTCCAACACTGTTTAGGGATTGGTCCTGGTAAGCAGCTTGGCTATTAAGGCCTTTGGTAATGTTATCTGCCTCCTAGCAGCTGCTGAAGTCGTCACGCTTAAGATCTTTCACTCTGTTGCCTTTGTAACTATCTAACATTTAACCACCCATATTTATGAGAAACAGTCAGCTATAGGCTATCATTAGCTATAGCCAGTGCCATTCCTGTAAATTGTTCATTAATCTTGCTTTCCAGTAATTTGTCATTCCAGAGGTAATCTGTTGATCTCTAGTTGCCTATGTACCTGCTACCTCCTGTCACATTCTCAGTGACACTTAAGTTAAATCTAACTTTAAAGGAGTAGAAATGCAAAACCCTGTCAAATTGATAACTGGGGCTTCAACATTAAAAGATTGGCTGTTAGGCATAATTGCCCACATCTCAACCTTCCGGTAAATGTGACTGTTATATCTGCAGTCAAACTTCTTAAAGAATTAAGAGTAAAAATGGCAAACTAGGTGTGGTGGCACATACCTGTAATCCTAGCACTCAGAAGGCTGAGGCAGGAGGATTTCTATGACTTCAAGGCAGTCTGGGCTACATAGTGAGTGAAGGAAGGACAAGCTTGGGCTACAAAGTGAGACCCCATCTCAAGAAAAGAAAGAAAAGAACAAAAACAGAAAGAGTAGGATCAACACATCGACAGTGGCAAGACAACAAACCACAAATTAAAAGGTATATTTTTCCAACAGTGAAGAAAAAGCACTTTGCAGATGCTCCACTTTCTTCGTTTTCTTGGGTGAAAAGAAATAGCATTTCTACAGATACGTAAAATATATGCTAAAGGAAAAAGAAATTTCTTTTCCAGGATTCCATCCTAAGAAGTCTACAGATATGTAAAGGGCTAAGGATTGATGGAAAGGTCAGACAAATCTATGTAAACGTGAGGCCATCAGAGACCTTGACAGTTGCAATAGACAGTGAAACTTAATCTGTAACCCCAAATCTGTGATTTCCCTTCCCTTATCTCCTAAAAAGTCCTGGTTTCCAGAGACAAGTCAGGGAGATGGTGCTTTTCAGAGAAACACTTCTACCCATCTCCCTGAAAGCTGGCTTTGACTTTAAATAAATTCGTTTCATAATATCACCACAATATATGGACTCACAATTTGGGCCTAGGCAGTGGGCAGTGCACCTTTGGTTAAGATTTGTCTTTAACGAACTGATAATACATAGGCCTCCATTGCCTTTATATCATCTCCCCAATTGCTCAGGTTTCCTGTTTGAGCCCATTTGGCTGGAAGAGCCCTGTTCTCCACCTTTCATATGGAAGGCATGATCAAACTGGCCATGTTTAGAAAAAAAAGTGATCACAGTAAAAGATGCGTTGCCATTAGACCCTTTGAAAACACACCTTCTTGTTTTGAACACTCATAGAATTCTGAAAGCCCTCATTCTTGATTCGCTTTACAAGGTGTGATTAAAATATAACGTGAATCTTACTATAAAGTGCCATCCAACAGAAAGACAGGCTAGCGAAAGATTCCTGTGTGCCCTTATCCACCAGATCTGGTACAATGCAACCGCTGGCTCTCTTCCAGAGTCAAAAAGACCATGATAGGTGAACGTTTTCAGCAGAATTGGGACAGCAAGGCAGACATGATAATGCAATGAAATGCTTCTAGATCTGCTCCATAAACGGTAAGAACGATGAGATAGGTGTGCTCAAGAAAAGGAAGTGAATTTTGAGGGTGCCAAGTTGCAATACGTTTTTACTATATACCTTTTTTAATTCAAACATTCTCTCTTTTTTATCATACATTGTATTTGTCACTAACTTACATTGTTCTTTCCTCTCAAGTCCTTAATTGGTTATTGGAAACTCATCTGAGAAAATAACTCATGTTAAGATATTATTAATTAGATTATAAATACTTAATGAACTTCTGTTTTGACATAATAAATACAGACCATGATAGGAGCCTTTTTCATAATGACTGAAAGTGTCACACTTTGAAGTTAAGATGGAAAGAGCTCTTGTATGGTCTTTATTTGCTATTACAAAGCTGCAATTCATTAGACCTTTCATGACTTAGAGTTTGGACGTTTTCTAGTATTCCTTAAATCATATCCCACAGGACAAGATGCCTTGGTCATTAATATACTTAGAAGCTTTTGTTTTTATAAACTGAAAGGATAAGTAAATTAGTAAAAGATCACATTTGTTAGCATTTAAGCAAGTCGGCAAGTGGACACTGTGTTCAGTTCCTGTTTCAATACCATATTCCTGATAATATACAGTTAGGGTTTGTGGATGGCAGGGAAGGACTAAATGGGGATATGTTTTGCCAGGCCTCTATGCAACTGTTGCAGAGAGCCATTCCTTGCCACATTAACGAAATAATTAGGCTGTACTCTGCAAATTTACAAACATACTAGTGATTGTGCTTCAACTGTTAATATCATGAATGAATTCAAATCATTTCAGAACTGTTTATATGCTTATTCAATAGCAGAAAAGTTGAAAATATATTTATTTTCTATAAATACAATTCTGAAACCTGTCTCATTTACCCCAAATGAAAAAAAATCCATCTTCTTTCTGCTTTTATTAACTAAAAGCATGAATGGGGATAATTTTAAAATAAATTTTATTTCTGGTTATCATACTTCTGATTTTTCTAGCTTAAGATCCAGTTTATATAATACCAGTAATAAAAATTCTGAAATAGAAAGTCAGATTATCTAAACAGGGATTTTGAATGAAAAATATTTATGAGTATTAAGCACAACAATTTCTCCTTAGCGCTGAGTTAAATTGGCTTATTTAGTAGTCAGCCAGCCATTGCTTTTAAAATTACCTCTATTTTTGTACTTGTTATGAATCACTCACTATTAGAGCTTCATTTCCCTGTCTGTCTCTTCTCGCTCATACCTGACCTTAACACTTATTCACGGTATAAGTTGTCAGAAACTCAATGATCATTCTTTTCAGCTCCTGTAACCAATATCTCTTGTTTTTCTTCTGAGTCATCGTGTTGCAGAAATCAGACTGTCAAGAAGGCAAGCACTACTAGGAGAGTTGGGCAATTCATTTTTATCTATGCCAGTGGACTTCAGGGAGCTAGCACTCCAAAAGCCCGAGCCCCAACTCACAGTTTCTTATACTTATAGGCTGTACAACATTATTTCTGACTATCTTTGTCATGATGAGTTTAAATGTGGCACATGTGGGAAGAGCCGAGGTGACTAAGAATCGTGAGTGGGAAGCATGTTTACAGAAGCAGAAGCGATAAGGACAGGGCAGTTGTTTTTGACATGTCTGTTTCTCAAGATAAGGTGGATGGAAGCTTTGGCTGACCCAAGAAGCAAGCAGGATTACAGGATCAGGAAGCTTATGTTAAACTCCATTTTGTGTCTAGCATTTTGCTATAAACTTTGGGGTCACTTCTCTATCAACTGAGTCAGTTAGAAGTGCTAAAATTCAGTTAGCCCTTGTTATATGGTTGCTGGCTGGTAGTGTGCTGGCAGTCTGTTGGGTTTGTTTCCCAATGCAGTAAAAAAAAAGAAACAAACAAGCAAGCAAAACCCCCACAAAAATGTGCATGAGCAAGGCACAGTGCAGGGAAGACACTTTATTTAGGAAAGGTACTGCATGAAGGCGAAAGCTTCTGCTACTCTGAAGGAGACCTGGAAATGTGGGTTACTACATGCCTCACTCATTGTAAAGGCTACTTACTGAATTTCTCCCCACTTAAGCAACTGCTGAAGTCCTCCACCCTTAAGATCTTTCACATATTGTCTTTGTAACTCCCTAGCTTTTAGCTATCAGTGGTTCTGGGACATAGTCGGCTACAGGATGGTGAGGCTTAGCTATCTGCTATTCCCATAAAATCTTCATTGATCTTATTTTCCAGCAAATTCTACAGTTTTTCTCTTTGTTTTTCATTGCCTATATGCTTATTACATCTTGCCACAATTCCTCCTTGGAGTATCTGACCCCAATTACCGTTAGGGAGTTGGAACAAAGACCATTGTCACATCCTTGAGCAAATAGGGGGTGGCATTGTGGTGGCAGTCAGGGGTTCACTCTATGGGGGTTAATTTACGTTCCCTGAGTAGAAAGAAATCAAGAAACTGAGTTTGCTGGAGTTTGGTAGATTAGTAGACAGAGCTGAAGTAATAATGTCACAAAGATCATAAGCTGTATGATTGAAATATTTCTCCCCCAAACAGGTAACAAAAACCAGTTTCAAGATAGGATTTCAGAGGGTGGAATAAAGTTTGAAATAGCATTACGTTGTTGGTGTAATAGCAAAGACAACAATCAGCAAGGTGAAGAGGCAACCCACGGAATGGGCGAAGACCTTCCCCAGCAACACCTCAGACACGGGGCTAATATCTCAAATATACAAAGAACTCAAAAATATAAACAAATAAATAATTGACCCTATCAAGAAATGGGAAGCTAAACTGAAAAGAAGCTTCTCAGAAGAGGAAGATCAAATGGCCAACAAGCACATGAAAAAGTGCTTCTCATCATTGAGTATCAGAGAAATGCAAATAAAATAAAAAATGAAGTTTCATCTTCCGCCAGTGAGAATGGCCTACATTAAGAACTGAAAAAAAAAAACAACTATTGGCAAGGATGAAAAAAAAGAGAGAACTTCCACTCTTTTGGTAGGACTGCAGTCCTGTCCAACTGTTACAGAGAGCAATTTGGAGATTCCTTGGAAAGCTGAGAATAGAAATCTCATTTGATCCAGCTACAGCTCTAGTGGTCATGTTCCCAAAAGAAATAGTCTGCACACCATAAAGACACATGACACATGCATATCCATCCTTATAGCAGTGCAATTCATAATAGTCAAATCCTGGAAACAACCTACTTGCCCTTCAACAGAGGATATTATAAAGAAGATGTGGTATTTATACACAATGGATTACTATACAGTCATAAAGAAAGACAGGTACAAATAATTTGAAAGAAAATGAAGCCACCTTGAGTCAATAATACTCAGTGAAATGGACCAAATGCAAAGGACTATCAATGGGTGTACCTCTTATAAAATCTACAAAAATAATTGCAGAAAAAGCCCTTAACATGAGAGAAATGGTAGGAAGAAAAGTGATAGACTGCTAGGAAAGAGACAAATCTCTGATATCAGAGGGAAAGGCACAGGGCAGGGCAAGAGGGAGGGACAAACAGTCCAAAAGTGGCATAGATGGTCATTGTCTGCCTGAGCCATTTGTTTCCAATGTGTTATTGAACCTGTAACTCATGTATAAAAAGTAAAAAGAACTTAACAAGTTGCTGGTGCAAATCCAGGAGAACATAAAAGACTATCAAAATTATGAACTTCTGCCTTAAAAAAGATCCCTATTGGGTGTACATTAGAATGTCTAAGTCTATTTTATTTTGGAGAATATCTTGCCTAATTAGTTCAAGTTTTTAGTACTTGTCCATCCCAAAATAGTTGTGGTCATAATTCTACTCTTGTACTAACAAGGTAGCTAGAGTAGTTGGAAGAGTCATATCAGAAATACCAAGATCAGCCATGATTACTTACCTAAGGTGATTGTTCATGGCTGTTTTCTGACTAGGAGTTTGAGTTCTTCTGGTAGTACCACTGAACATGGAAGCTCAGGAGTTGGGTCTTCAATGACAGGTGGAGTGTCCTTTCAAAGCTTCAGCCCTAAGAAAATCCCTTTTAAGGAATCAAAAGCTCTTTCTATCTAATTCCACCGTGCAAAATGGGCTGTCTGTTCTTGACTGTACCAATTGGTAAGAGGCCTTGCTATTTTCCCACATCCTGGGATCCATAACTAGCAGTAGCAGTTATTTCCAAGAAACCCCTTGGCTGTCTAAGGGTTGTGGGAAGGGGCTGAGACGAAATGGCTATTACCCTCTCAGGATCTAAAGCCTGTTTATTCTCAGCCAGGTTATATGTAGGTATCTGGCCTGAGGTTGGTTTAGCTGCACATTTTCCTTTGAACCCTTGTATCCTCTTTCTACTGAAAAGTTAAAAAAAAATGTGATTATTCCTTTTTCTGAGTCCTCCTCCATGGGTGTGCAAAGGAACAATCATCCACATGCTGGAGAACTTTTGCCTTTGCGTGTAAGGAGTCTTTGTAAGGCTGTGGATGGCACCTGTCTGAAGAAATGAGTACTATCTTCAAACTCCTGTCCATGTGTGCTGGCTAGACTAATTCCAGGTGTCCTCAAACACAAACAAATATTGAGATTCAGGATGTAATGGGATACAAAACAAGGCATCTCTAGTCTAGCCCAGAAAACCATGTGGCATTTTCTGGAACTTATGGCCACAAAGAATAGAGGTTTAGGACTATAAGGTGAACGGGAATCACAGCCTCATTCATCCAGGGGGTACCCAGACCCTGCCTAAGTACAGTAAGAAGAATAAGAATTTTCTTTGTTAAATCTTTGGAGTCAAAATTTTCTCAGTTGCTAAGTATGCAGTCCAAAGGAGCATTTGAAGTATTTGTTGTAATACATGTTCATGGAGAGAGGCTAAAATATAGATTAAATAGTTTATGACCTATCCTCCAGCAATTCATAATCACAGCTTTATGAATTGCCATCTCTTGATGCTTCCAGACTTGGATCAAGGTGTCCTGAGCACCATGTGGTGTTGCATCCTACTCGGTAATCACTCCTGAGTTAGAGAAGTCTTCAAGAATAATTGGAGCAGAAGAGGCATCCCCACATTTCTACTCCTTTTTTTTTTCAGACATTACCCCTCCCCACTCAACTCTTCCAGACTTCAGTTGAGGCAACTCAAGCTCCAAGAGTTAGCCTTCTGCACTCAATAGTTCTGGACTTCAGTTGAGGGGGCATCCATTCTTGCAAAAAACAACCATTTAATCCTAATCAATTGTATCTCCCCCTCTCTTTACCTCTGTGTGTGGGGGATTGGGGATTTATTATGCAATTCTACTATTTTCTAGGTGTACATTAAGTGGCGCAGTGTTTCCATGGGAAAGCAAGATTTTTTTTAAATCTCAAAAAAAGATTTTTAAAGAATTTATCTGTAATTTTTGATTGCCATGGACCCTTAGCTTTGTAAATTCTATATTTTTTGGAAACCTTTACAATCTAGTTTCTCTTCATCTGAAAAAAAAAACAAAAACTGTGCTTCCTATTAACCTGAGACAAATAGAAAAAAAATACACAAGCAAGTAGGTCTTGCCACTGGTTTCTATTGTGGGTTTGCTATGTGACCATATGGCAGCTGATAGACATCAAGATAGCAGACCTACAAACGTACACTTCACTCAAGATGGCAGTGCCAAAGATGACATCTGCCACCCACCTCAAAAATGGCAGTCATTGTCCCTCTCAAAGATGGTGGCTGACCGTCACTCCACTTAAAGATGGTATCAAACATTGACCTTACATATGTATCTATATGACTTTTTCCAAAAACCTAGTCCTTCTTTCCCAAAAAGAAAAGTCCCAAAGAAAGGGGATTTTGCTCACGTGTTAGTGCTGCACTGTGAATCAGGCAAGTTGAAACTCCTCCATGGAGAAAAGAGGTACATGGGATTGGAAACACATATTTAAAAAGACATGGTCCCCTGCTTCTCCCTATTTCTTCCCTCTCAGATACACCAAAACAAAACATTTGAAAAAGGCATCAGAAAAAAGGGGAATAAATGCAACATATTGTGACCTATTATCTCCCAAATGGAAATTTATTTCTCCTAAACGATTTAGTTGTTTCCTTAAAATTAAAATGAGGGGCTGGAGGAATAGCTAAGTGGTTAAAGCACTTGCGTAGGAAGATCAAGACTCTGGGCTCAATTTCTCCCCACAACGCAAATTGAGCAGGGTCGTGCATGCCTGTAATCCTGTAATCCCTTCTGTAATCCCATTACTTGCGAAGCTGATGCAGAAGGATTGCTGTGAGTTCTAGGCCTGCCTGGGCTACATAGTGAGTTCAGTGCCAGCCTGTACTACAGAACCAAACCCTGTCTCAAAAAAAGAAAGAACTAAAGCAAGAGACTTTCCCATCTCTCTCTACCCCATGTACAGATAGGATATTTTATTGGGCAAAGGTACAAAGGGGGATAAAAGCTTCTACCAGTGAGAAAAGAACAAAGAAATGTAGATTGCCACATATTTCACTGTCTAGGGACTTTTACAAATGCGAAGGTAAAGGGATGGTCATATTAAGCAGCTTGGTTGCTAAGGTTGGTTGCTATGGTTCTCAGCTCCTAAGCAGCTGCTGAAATCCTCTACCCTTAAAATCGTTCACCCATTGTCTTTGTAACTTCCTAACATTTAACTGTCAACAGTTATGGGGGTATAGTCAACTACAGGCTGTCATGAGATATGCCTCGCTACTATTTCTGTAAATACTCCATTGAATTTGTTTTCCCGTAAATTCTTCATTTCTGGGGATCCTTTTATCACTACCTGGCTATATACCCACTAGTACCTCTCACACTCAACTGCCTAGTTATTGACCAAGTGCTGCATGAGAAATTGCAAGTAAACACAGAAAATAATACAAAATGTATCAATTCTTTTGGGAAAGGGTGAATGAATGGGTAGAGATTATAAAGTATGTTTCCTTTGGATATTAGGTCATATTTATGTTTTAATGAACAACTTTTTAAAGCAGTAATCTGTTATTTTTTAACCTGGTATTTGGAGTCCACTTTATAGCAGAATGTCTTAGCATACAAAAAAAGAAATAATGCATTCCTGCAGTAAAATGAAAATATTAATGCACATATGAGTAATATTTTTTCTCTCAATAATATACACCAACTCTAGGTTTATGGCATCACTTACTGATGCATGCACTGATTTAATTTCAAACATTCTGTAGAATTAATAACCTATTCAGCATTTCTAGTGAAGTTTATGGCAATGAATGTAAATATTAGCATCTACACTGAAGAAAGATTTCTCTAATTAGTGAAAATTCTCTATCTGCAATGAATTAGAATTCTGGTGTGAGCTCTGATTTAACAAATACTTGAGAAAATATACAAATTGTTTGGCTCGACTTTGTATCCCAATAAGATCAGCATGTATACAAACACATATTCCAGTGGCTTCTCTATGTGAGTAATGGATGAAATTCAAGCTTCCAGTTTAGTTGGAGGCTTTGTATATCCAACCTGGCAGAAGTTGATGTGGTTTTAGAAGGAACAGTTATTTTGAGAATAGATATGTTTCATTGGTGCCTAGATATTGTTTATTGTTTCCATGACTATAATCTCTGAACTGATTTTAAAAGTTGACTTTAAAGCAAGAAGCAGAGAGGCCCCAGAGGAAATATTGAATTGGAAATAGGGCTGTCCTTACAATCCCTCCTTTCTTTCCTCTACTCCCAGTTAGAAATCACTTCATTGCTCTGTGTTTATTAATTCACACCCTATAAACTGGCCAAAGAGGAAAGTGTTCCACATCTTAATTAGACATTTTAAAGAGTTCAAACTGCATTAAATGAACAATAAATACTTATTCAAAAGTGTGGCAATGTTCAAAGGAAATCACAAGCTCTAAACACTGCTGGCTTGCCCTCCTGGTTTCATCTTCTCAAATTACAAATGAGATCTACCTTCTCACAACCCAGAGCTGCACAGAATAATAAAAGAGCTCGTACTTGTGAAGCAGCAGCAAAAAATTAAGGGCAAAGTAGTTCACATCCTAGAATTCCTCATTTTTGAACATGTGAAAGATCAGTTTATTGTATCCAGACATAGATATAGAGTTTGGTACTTGTCACTTAAGGCAGTTATAAAAGGGACACATATCCACTAACAGTGACTGAATCATTGGAAAACCTGGGTTACTCTGTCCATATTCAGCACCTGCTCCGTTCTGCTCTGCTAAGTGAATACTGTGGAGGTGGCTCGGTTGTGCATAAATAAGGCTTCGATTGAAAACATTTTTCTTTTCTGTGAGCACAAAACGAGAACTCAAAATTTCATGAGTACTAATTTTGATGAATTTTTTAGCAGTATAAAATTTTGAATTTGACCTAAAATTTTAGATGTCTTAAAATTCTACCTTACTTAACAGTACCATTGACGCTCTTCAGGCTTCCCTTGCTCGCTACTACCCAGCATCGCGGCAGGACCTGTAACCACCTGTTACCTCTCCATACACCCCACTGTTTCTTTCTTTTCAGATCTTTCATTTCTACACCCATCTATTAAAATGTCTTCTCATTCAAATCTCTTTACAATCTGTTCTGCAGTCATGTTCTGGAACTTTAAGACGCATCGTTATCTTTTCACACACGTTTATTTATTTATTTATTTATTTATTGTAGTACTTGGGATTGAACTCTGGGCCTTTATATTGAGCCTTTATTTTGAGACAGGATCTTACTACAACTGAATACAACAGGTTGAATTCTTAAGAAGTGCAAATTTAGAAAGCATGAGCCGCATATTTAGAATGGAGAAGGTGTCTAATACATCTGCAGGCAGGAGGCCACCTTCTCTAAAGCTGGCAAGGCCGCCCTGAACAAAGGATTCATGCAAAATTTGTGAGCTTTCTACATATTCATGTGGGGAGGATATTCCGGGGCAGTTGCATTCTTGAGCATGCTGGTAAGGTTTCAATTTCAAGAAGTCAGAGAGAGATGTCTCCTATTATATCTAATCTGTGTTGTAAAGTGGGGGGTCGCTTCTGGTTTCATTTCTAATTTGTAATCAGTGATGGGTGGGGAAAAAGGGAAGCATGGGCCTGCTGGACTTTTGGAAGAGGACAAAACAATGGACAAACTTTTATCCCACTGGGTGTCTGCTCCTTTCATTTTTTTTTTTTCTTCCCAGACTGCTCCTCAAGCCTGCAGCTTTTTCAGCTGCCTGCACTGTCTCAGCACAAATGCTGGGAGTTTGGGCTGTTAATTGCTTCCAGCTTACCTGCATGCCAGACACTTGGAGGTAAAGATTCTCAGGGTTTTGTAGATCATGACCTCAAAGTGTCATTTGAAAGAGTGTTAAAGAGAATCTGCTTCAGATACACTGGGCTTCCTGGGCTAGTGTCACTACTTTACCTATATTAGGCTCAAACTTGTATTCTGCCTCAATCCCCCAAAGTGCTGGAATTATAGATGTATACCACTTTGCCTGGCTCAATGCTCTTTTGAAAAAAAATCACATCATTTCTTTGTTTCTTACAGAATGCTTTTATTTTCAGGAGGGCTAACAGAGAGGAAACATTATTTTAATTTGATTCCTTTATTCAAACACACACACACACACACACACACACACACATATATATATATATATATGTATATGTATATATATATATATATATATGTATATATATATACATATATATATATATAATGAATTCTCTAGCTCTCCTGATAATATATATACATATATTATATATTATATATATTTCTGTTTTCTCTTTCCTGTGCAGACCATCAATTTCTTTGTTCTTCGAATCTTGTTACTTCTCTAAACATTTTATGTGATAAACCCTTCTCTTTGTCCACACAAAAACATTACTTTTGCCTTAAAAAAGATATTTTATTATAAAACCTAATATGAGTGACCAAGGGCCTGGAACATGAACTCAGGTTTCCCCAAATAGCAGGTTCCGATGACGATCAGTTACACATTGTATTTGTAGTTAGAGAACAGAAGACAATCATAAATCAAAGCACAATTTTAAAGCATTGATGGAAGCATCAAGTAGGCGGGTCACCCTGAAGCAAGAAAATCTCTGCTATAGGCCTCAGGTGTTGTCTAAGGACATTCTTTGCTCTCAGGTTGGTAGAAAGCCAGAGGTGTTGTTTGTATAGTTTTAAAAAATTACTTAGTAACTACAGGAATGTTACGTATCAAAGGATTCATCACAGCATGGTAACTCAGATGGGGGGCTGAAGGGGAGAGCAGCAGATGTGGCCATGAAAAGAGCTAAGATAGTCCCTGATAATCTGGCAATGCAAACATCCCAGCCTTTTCATAAATCCTTGGGAATCCAATCTGTCAGAGGCCCATTTGTGAGGGAGGCTGTTTTCTGGGAACTTCAGTTATTATCTTGTGCATTTTTCCACATTTGAAACCTTGCTATCATTTTCAACCACTTTATTATCCATAATTTCAAGTTATAATATTTTCTCATTGAGAAATTTTATTACTTTCTGTTGACTTGATTATCCTAGGTAAATGGTATGATTTAAAAAGGAACTAATTTTAAATAGAGCAAAGACAATATCTACCAGTACTTCTTAATATTTTCTCAGGGTAAATTTTGATTAAACCCTTGGCTAGAAAGAAGATAATAAAGCATTCTGGAGGTACTATCTTAATGATCTTTTACAAGGGGTTAATACAGTATTCACTATGTGTGAAAAATCACAATTTCTCATGGAAAACAATAGCTGGGACAGAACAGAATGAATCAATGTGTCTTTAAAATTTTTTCATATACTTCTTCCTTGTGTTCTTAGTTTTTAATAATGCTAATAAGAACAATACCCTCAAAACACATATTCTAATTGGTCTGTATCAGCTATCTTCAATAATTAGAGATAATTTTGGCCTTATTTAACTTATCTGCAAACTATGTAGGTCAAGAGTTGATGGGTTGCCATGTAGGTCACTTTCCTAACTACATACTTCTCTCTAAGGCTTCCAAAGAATCACAGTAGAGGAAAATTGCAAGCAACAATGTAGTTCAGGCAGGAGCAGTTTCTTAACTTAGTCGTTTAAACTCTTCTGCTTGACTATAATTAACACAATACTTTAGTCAAATGACAGATCTACTCATCAAGGGATTCTTGCCATTTTATTTTTTTTTCCAATGACAGATCTTACATGGTGTTGCACGCCTGCAGTTACAACACTTAGGAGGTTAGTTAGGAAAATGTCTGAGAGTTTGAGGTCAGTAAATGTCACATAATGAATTCAAGGCCAGGTTGAGCTACTTATTGAGACCACTCTCAGATAAACAAAGCCAAACAAACAAGATGATTTAACAATCCCAAAAGAAGGAAAATAAATTAATATGTTGAAGATTTATCCATGAGAAATCTTGAGAACTATGACCACAATGAGATTTACGGCAAAATTAAAGATTGTTGCTTTAAAAAAATTAGTCTCTCACTGTGGAAAGTGAAGTGATTGTTACTGCTCAGTGATTAAGTATTACAAGAAAGTTGAGGAGCCATCAAGACAACAGTTTTAGAGAGACACAAGTAAGCCAATCGTCCAGTCATATTTTCAAGGACTCACATTAAATAGACAAGATAACTTATTCTGTTCTTGTTTGGCCATTCGACTAGAAAATGACAAAACAAAGGAGAGGCCTGCAATGGATTCCCACACTTCCCTCAACTCCCTGCTTTCTATCCCCATTCAGAGCAGAAAGACCAGCTTACGTATATTGTAGACTAGCAGCAGGCCATTGGAAAATAAGACGTGCCGACTGCAGCTAAAATCAATACTATCAAGCAGAAGTTTGCAGAAGAGGAACTTAATCACACAGCAAATGAAGGAACCCACTGAAACACCGGGCAAGTGAATTGGATAAATAATTCTCAAATAAGAAAGTACAAATGGCCAATTAGCATACTAAAAAAATTCATCATCTTTAGCTATGATGGAAATGTAAATAAAAACTCTGAGATTCTGTCTTACTCCATTCACAATGGATATCATCAAACACACACACACACACACACACACACACACACACACTCACGCACGCACACTGGTGAGGGAAGCCGTGGGGAGAAAGAAACCCTTCTACATTATTGACGGGAAAGTAAAGTAGTACAAAGGAAATCAGTGTGGAAATTCTTCAAGAAGCTAAAAGTAGAGAGTCCATTCGACCCACATATATGTCTCATGGTTACAGTTTAAAAGGTTTAAAAGATCATACTATAGTGATACATGTAGGGTTATAACAGCATAACTCACAAGAGCTAAGCTCTGGCACCAGCCTAGAAGCCTACCAATGGAGGGATGGAATGAAATGTGTGTGTGTGTGTGTGTGTGTGTGTGTGTGTGTGAATTTTAGTCGGCCATAAAGAAGAATGAATTTGAGTATTTTGTAGGAAAATGGGTGAATCTTCAAACCATTTTAAGTGAAATAATTCAGACACAGAAAATTAAATGTGTTTACATGATTTCTCTCATAAGAGAAACCTAATTATAAGTGAAGACTAAAATAAAGGCAGACTTTCTGGAGTAGGGGAAGAAGGTAGGAGAGATGCAAGGGGGGGAAGGGAATAAAAATTATCAAGATATGAGAGAATTATACATATATATTTCTCTAAAGCAAAAGCAAATTTCATGTCTTGAAAACACATTTAAAAAGGCAACACTGCAGCCTCTTAGAAAATAACTTCTTATTCTTCAGTGCTTATATTTAAGACTGAGTAGAGGAAAAAACCTTCCATCTTCACTATTGATGGTTAAAGACCTGGGGCTCCAATCGTACTACACTTTACTAATTAGTGATCATGGATGAGTGGCTTCACGTTTGTAAAGCTTTACTTATGTCAGCTGCGAAACAGGGTCTATAGTGGAGATGAATGGCTATAGGTTAAATAAATTTCTTGCATGAAATATATCGACTTTACAAAATTATTTTTCTTGTCTGTGTATCTGAGAAGAGACATTCATTGGAGTATAAACAGGAGATGAGGGGACATTCCATTTCTTTGTGAGCACAGCGGCACTGAAAGTAGCTGGTCCTAAGATAACACGAAATATTGGTCCTCTTATACCTAGTTCTCTACTTTTAAGAACTCATTCAAAAAACCATGAAGAAGCCAGCAGGAAAAGTATCAATCAAGACCAATACTGGTATTCATCTTTGGTTACTTTTTTGGTTAAGTATTTTCCAAGACCAGCCATGCAAGATAAGTTTGCTTTCTTAAGATTTTCCCTTTTATAATCATGTATATAATGTATTATGAATCATATATATTTGATATGCAGTGCTTACAATGAGCTTGAGTATTTTGTACACAAATATATCATCCCTTAAGATTTTGAAATCTAAATTTTTGAATCAACTTCATTTTAGTTGTCTGAAGTTCATTTTTAGCATCATGTGAATTTTCCTAGTTATTTCTTTGTACACATACAGAAAATTCCTATAAAGCAATATATTGTCATGTCCCATATGTGTCAATATGTGAGTAAGTTTTATAAAATCTCAGTGTTAAAAAGAAACAAAGATAAATATGAGAAAGTAAGGGAGGAGAGTAAGGACAGGAGATTATGCAGGAAAATAATTAAAGAACACTATGTGCATGTATACATCTACCAAAATCTAAACTCATTAATTGATACAATTAATATACACTAATAAAAATTATGGGGAAAACCCGAAGATTTTTTCCTTCAATACTTTGAAATCATTTGTGCTCTCCAAGACCCAAAAATGCTTGAAAAGTATGATATTTATATACATTTGTACATAGATCTTTGTAAAAAGTTTATTCTATGGCGGAGTACCATCAACAGATCTAAAAGAGCTCAAACAATCAGACATGATTAATGGGTTTCCGTAGGAAGTATGAAATGTAGATATCTGTATAGACCCTAACACATTTTTATGAATAATACCTTACTCAACAATGCTACTGAAAGCCGCAGATTAATTGCAAAACTTAATTCCCACATCTCAGAAGCTGGTCAACAAACTGTGTATAGTGTCTTATCTACTTGAAATGACCAAAAGAACCTACCCTCTTCAACAGTCAGCGTGGGACTATGTGGCCATTGGAGAAACTGTGTCAACTTGTTGCAACTGGGGGATGTCCAGGGAATAGCTTTCAGGTGTGTGTTGTTTACTGGGGGCCAGGAAGTAGGGGAGGGGTGGCTTAAATGAGGAAAAGAGGGAAGGATATACATTGTTGTTGCAGCCTCTTCCTAAAAAGGCTCTGACTCTGCCTTTAGCTAGGGACGGGGGGAGACTTCAGTTTGCTCCTGGCTTGTTCCTTGGACACTGCGCAGATCAGCTTAACAGAGTCGCATCAGCCCGTCTTCACCTGTTTTCTTGGGCCACCATCTGCAGCAGTCTTACACCAGCTGTCCTGCGGTCTCGTACTGGTGTCCTAGCAGGAGCCTGCGTGCTACGGGGACCCTCCACCTTTCCCATGTGCCACAGTCGATTTGGACTATCTCGCTCTTCAAACTTGTAAGTTGCCCAAATAAATTGCCTTTATCTCCATAAATTCTAACTCTGCCTGTCCTAGAACCCTAACCAATACAGACTGCAAGAGAAAATTCTGTTCCTAACTACATCTCTATTCAGCCTCAACTACGACCTTGTAAGTATGTGAATCAAGTGTTTGCTAACCTCCTGCCGTATGACCTCCCACTTCCACTTGCATATAGTCAGATGATCAATAAAAATATGACCCCCCTTGTGACTTCCTTCCTTTCAATAACCAAATGATCAAGAAGACTGGGCCCTGCATGGTGATTTTGTTTGTTATCTCCACCTGTACGCTATGTGACTCTAATCAGCCATTGTGTAAAGTTGAGTTTTAAAAATGTGTATGCATGATTTCCTATCTTGCCTTTTTTTTCCCTCAATAGATATAAGAAAAGATTTCTTAGGGCTGAGTAGCCTAGATCTGAACTAGTGCTTGGCAGCCATAACAGGCAATGATGTAGCAGGAGACAAAAAAAAAAAAAAAAGAGCCTGAGACTGAACTGTTTAAAGAAAGCTCAAAAGAGCACATCAAGATTTTTGGAGTCATAATTAAACAAATGCAAAAGATATTAGAGAGTACAAAGAAACATTTACTAAATAAATAATAGTATTAATTAATAAAAAGTTTAATGATTTTGTTTAGGACATTTAAAAAAAGATGAATGAGGTAAACAGTGCAATGTAAGACTTAGAGAAACATTTTGGGACAGAAGTAGAAAATCTGAAAAGTAAGATGGGTGTGGTGGCTCGCACCTGTAATACCAATATTTGGGAGGCTGAGACAGGAGGATTGCCATGAGTCCAAGGTCACCTGAGCTTCATAGTGAGTTCAGGACCAGCCTGAACTACAGAGGGAGACCCTGTCTCAAATTCCTGAATCATGTACTCCTCAATGTATTGAAGTCAGAGATTCATTTGAATTACTTTGATTATTGTATACTTTTTGATTTGCATGCTTTTAAGTCATTGTTGCCTTCTTCATGTTCAACATTGTTCAAAGTATGACTTTCAAATAATAGAGCAGAATTTCAATTAAAAGAAAACTGAAAAGATATTAAGCTCATATTCAGGATACAAAAGCCTAAATTGAAAGCACAAAAAACCTGTCTTAAGCATTGTTGGCTTCATACCAGGAATCCAAGGATGACTGAACATATATAAATCAATTAATGTCATATGTCACATCAACAAACAAGGACAAAATCATGCAATCATCTCATTACATAAAAAAAGCCCGTGACAAAATATAACATCCGTTCATGATTGAAAAGAAAACCTGATAAAAAGAGGTACGGAAGGACCTTATGCCAAGATGATAAAAACCATTTATGACAAACCTACAACCAATATCACACCCAAATGGGGAAGAATAGAAGCATTTTCCTTAAAGTCAGGAAGAAGACAAGGATATCCACTCTCACCACTCCTATTCAATACAGTATTTGAAAATGTAGCCAGAGCAATCAGGAAAGAAAATAAAATAAAGGGAATATGTATTGAAAAGGAAGACGTCAAACCATTATTAATTTGCAGATGACACGATCCTTTATACACAGGACCCCAAAAACTTCTCCAGAAGACTCTTAGAACTAATGATTGCATTCAGGCTAGTTGCAGGCTATAAAAGAAATACACAAAAATCAATAACATTCTGATACCTCAAAAATTAAATAATTGAGAAAACAATGAGGGAAAAAATCCCATGCACAGTAGCCTCAGAATTAAAAATGATGAAACTTTTAAAAATTTGAATATGTAGGCATTAACCTAACCAAGGAGGTGAAGGACCTCTGCAATGAAAGCCATAGTACACTGAAAACAGAAATTGAAGAGTACATTAGAAAATGGAAAGATTTTTCCCTCTTCCTGGATAGGCAGAACCAACATTGTCAACATGGTCATGGCCATACTACCAAAACTGATACATAGATTCAATTCAATTCCTACCAAAATACCAACAGCATTTTTCACAGAACTAGAAAAATCATCCTAAAATTCATAAGAAACCAACTGAGACACAGAGTAACCAGAGCAATTCTAAGCAGTAAGACAAATGCAGGAGTCATCACAATTCCAGACATGAGGCTATATTACAAGGGAACAATAACTAAAACCATATGGTATTGTCACAAAAATAGGCAGGCATACCAATAAAATAGAATTAGGATGCAATGACAAGCTTGAGGTTCTTTAGCTGTCTGATCTTTGACAAAGGAGCCAAAAACATACACTGATATGGGGAGCACTGTTTATCCACATGCAGAAGAACGACTGTAGAACCCATCCTTCACCCTGTACTGAAATGAAATCAAAATGGATCAAGGTCCTAGATGTTCCTTCTTCCCCATTGTGTGTGTGTGTGTGTGTGTGTCTTTTTTGGTATCTTGGAGCAGTTTGGAAATTTTGTATGTGTCTTCCAAGTTCTCCAATCTGTTGCAGTGTAAGTTTAAGAAATAATCCCTTGTAATTCTCTGAATTTCAGCAGTGTTCAGTTTTATTTCACGTTTTTTCATTTCTAATTCCATTAATATGGGATTTTAATTTCCTTATACTTTTTTTGGCTAATTTAGCTAGGGATTGATCAATCTTGTTTATTCCTTTGAACAATCAGCTCTTTATTGATTTTTGTTTCATTTATTTCTTCTCTGACTTTTATAATTTCTTTTTTCTATTATTTTTTGATTTAGATTGTTCTTGCTCTACTGGGATGTTTCCAAAAGAAATAAAGTCAATATACTGTAAAGAGACATGCATATCCATGTTTATAGCAGGGCAATTCAAAATAGCTACATCCTGGACACAATCTACTTCTCTTTGCAGTTTACTTGTACCTTTCATACCTGCTCAGGCCCGACCACAGATACATCATTTTCACGTGGCTATCAACACATAGTGCACATGTCCAACTTTGTCATGATTCAGTGGTTGAAGTATCATCCAATTAAGGAAGGGCAGCTCAGGTCACTTGGTATTTTTTGGTCAAGTATTTAGTTTCCACTAAGGCCAAGTAACAGGTCATAGCTGTTCTTCAAATAGAGAGTAGTTGTCTGCAGATGAGAGCAGGTTCTTGCTCCACAAACCTCCAGGGCGTCCCCTGTGGCAAGCCTATGGTGGCTTGTTAGACAGTCCAAGCAATATTCTTATCTGTCATTGACACCTCAAGTACAAGTGTATCTGCTGAATCATATGGCAGAGCAGCCTGAATGGCAAGTTAGACCTATTGCAGACCATGCTCCTGTTCTGAGCCCACCTCAAAAGTAGCAACTTTCTGAGTCACTCTCTAAATGAGCTAAAGTGACACATTCAAGTAAGGAATGTTTCGTCTACAACATGGAAATAGGCTCACTAGTCAGAGTATCTCTTTCTTGTAGGAGATGCCAAATGCAAAACTTTATTGTTCTTCTCTGAAGAAATATCTTTTAATGCCCCACACTTCTGGACTCCTAGAAATTTCCCAGAAGCAGGAGACCCGAGAACTTAATCTCCAGCCACCTACATGGACACTGACACACAAATGTTTAACAAGTTCAGAGTAAATGCTACCTCTTGCTCGCTTGACCCAATCAACACGTAATCGATGTAACTGACCAGTGTGATAACTTGTGGATGAAAAAACGATCAAGAGCCTTATGAACTGAGTTGGAACACAGGGCTGGATGAACTCCCTAAATAACATAATCACGTGTATTGCTCACATGCCAGCTCAAAGCAAGTTGCATCTAGATGACTTTATGAATAGGGATGGAGAAAAAGATTGCCAAATTGATAGCTGCATATCAGGCACCAAGAGATGTTTTAATCTGCTCGAGCAAGGAAACTACAACTGTTACAAACAGCTGCAATCAGGATCACCACTTGCTTAAGTTTACAATAATCTATTGTTAGTGTTCAAGTTCAATCCATCTTCTGTATGAACCAGACAGAAAAGTTAAATAGGATTGTACATGTTTCAAGTCCTTGATGGTGGCACTAATCTCTGAAATTCCTACTGGTAGATATAATGTTTTTGATTGTCAGTTTTCTTAAGTAGTGGCAAATCTAGTGACTTTTCTTTTTTTTTTTTTTTGTCACCATAGTAGACCTCATACCACAGGTTATGGAGCCAATATGGGAATCCTGCTAAGTACTAAGTGTATCTATTCCAATTATGCTTTCTGGAAGTAGAGAAAAGACTGCAAGACTGACTCAGGAACCTACTGCCTCCACCGTGAGTCAGACTTTGGCTAGAACGTCATTAATCACATCACCTTTATAGGCCCATATTTCTGTTGGAGGGCCACAATGACATTTTGAATCTCTGGGTATGGTATTAGTTCATAATCAGTGTCCAGTTGTCTTTAAAATGTCTGATCATTACCTCCTCACTAATGTACACTTATACCAGTAATTGGCCATGCCTCCCTTTGGGGAATAATGAGAGAAAGATTGACAGGACAAATCTTTGCTAGTGCACCAGGGTCTTCCTTCAGGGGACCCATCCACTCTTTCATTCAAAGACTATTGGGTCGGTCAACTGGCTCAAGTCGTTGACCCAATTGAGGATCATTGATTTTTCTGTTGCTATGATTTGAGATAACCTTTTGTTCATTTTCTCTAAAATTCTTTTGCACATATGAATCCAGTAAAAATTTAATAAACTACATATCTATTTTACTTCTGGGAACACTATGATTAATTAGCAAGTGTCACAGATCTACATGTGTCAGTCCATTTTGACCATTATGTATCTTCTGCTCTTTCTTATAGTAAGTATGTCCACCTTGCCTTCAATAGTTAAGTGCTGCTAGCTTATCTTTGTCACTCTACTATTTAATTATACCCATCACCTTTAATTGTTCTGAGTTAGTGATTGTTATTCCAACTGTGAGCTCTTATGTGTGAAGAGGATCAATGCCAGAGCTCTTCAAAGATTTGGGTGCTTTTATCGCAAATCTGTGTCCTAAGGTATAATGAGCAAAAGATTTCTTTTTTGTACATTCCAAGTGTGCAGAAGGAGGTGTCCCTGGTAAATTCACTCCATCATTCCAATTTCTATAAACTTTTGGATACCCTCATTAACAGTAAACCAAGCAATCACAAGAATCCCAGCTCTACATCAATGGGTTATTTGTTGATCCATATTTCTGCCAACTAATCAAATAAACTATTAACATATTTTAACTTCACAAGCTATGACATTCAGTTGAGAATCTCTGCCCAATGGTCCCATATCAAGACATTCAACCTGATCCACATTTTTATGTCCTCTATCATTATTTCATACTCTTAAAATAAATTTTCATGCCTGCTCCCCAGTCCTCTGCTTGTTAAAATTAGAAAATTCAAGACAGCCTTTGAAAGTGTTACAAACTTCCTCATGAATCACACTGTGTATTTTACTCTTAGGGGCCCTCTGAGATTTGCGCCTGGTTATAAGCCAAGAGGCAAAGGTGGATGGGGATGGTGAGTCCTGGAATGTCAGCATTGTCTTGACTGGTTATTGCATCAAAGCACACCATGACTGTTTTCATAGACAACCTGGGATTAATTTACTCAGGTATAGGTGAAGAGGCCAGCACCGCGAAGGGCAAGGGCAGTGATTCCTCTGCTACTAAGGGTGGGAAAATGTTTTCCTCCAGCAAAATAATTTCAGAATTTTGGATTTCAGTGCCTCTGTCCTTCTCAGTTTTCCCCCAATCATTTCCACCCCAATTTACAGAATTCTTTTATTTCCCAATCAGTGCTTTCATTTTAACTTCAAATCTTTTGAGGCTGAGAATTAAATTTGCAGTGTAATTCAGCCAGTTTTATTACATGAATTTGTATTTGATTTTTAATAATTTCAGCCCTGCAACTAAAAAACAGGAGATTCTCCTTCAGGACCCACTTAGAAATCTTTAAATTTTTATGTATCTCTGGAGCAGACAATTTTCATTTTTGAGCTCATTATTTACCTTTAGATACTAACTGCAACCAGAAAATACTGTTATGTTTCTTATTTTTCCAAAAACATTCAAATAGAGTCACTAAATTCTTTGCATCTAACAAGTGGTAAATTAGGATAATGAAGGAGAACCTCTTTGTATAGAGCCAGCTCCAAGAACCTTTGAACATATCTGAGAAATTCACCCTTATGAATCAGTTTCTCTAGAACCATACTTAATTACCAAAACCTGTATTCATTAGAAAAACAGAATTAAAATAAACTATATGTGTAGAATATATATGTAAAAGGAGATTTATTAGGCATGC
This sequence comes from Ctenodactylus gundi, assembly GCA_004027205.1. NCBI lineage: Eukaryota > Metazoa > Chordata > Mammalia > Rodentia > Ctenodactylidae > Ctenodactylus > Ctenodactylus gundi. Next base: position 779,957 of record PVKB01000134.1, read on the forward strand.
TTACAAAATTTCCACCTGTGAGATTAGGAAAGGGAAGTTCAGAATAACCATGTGCCCATAGCAGAGTGGGAGGATTCAGTAGCTTCTCAGACAAGATGGAAGCTGTAGAACAAGGACTGAGGATTAAATACCTGTCTAAGGTCAAAACCTGGAAACTGAGTGTAGAATTTCAGGCACAAGTCTGCAGGGGACATTGATGTCCATAGACAGTGGTGAGTTCAGAGAGCTTCTAGGAAAGGAAGAAAGAAGAAAGAAAGAGAAAGAAAGAAAGAAAGAAAGAAAGAAAGAAAGAAAGAAAGAAACTTCCTTTTTCCTTTTTATGTGGTCCAGGTTACAAGTCTATTAGTTGATGCTACCCATATCCAGGGTAGATCTTTCCTCAGTTTGCTGGCATTATATATTAGTCACTAGTAGATATTAAACACTGTCCCTTACCAATCTGCTCAATGTTCTTTAATTCATTTAATTTGACAAAAACATGATTAATGATCAAATCTTTAGATTAGTAGGGAACATGAACTAGAGATAAACACAATTAACTCATTTATCTGGAAATGTCTTATTTTGCATTTTATTTGTGAAGGATACTGTCTTACTTACTTTCTTGTTCCTGGGACAGAATCCCTAACATCTACAACATTAAAGAGGAAAGATTTATGTTAGCTCACAGTTTCAGAAGGTCATAGTCCACAGATGGATGGCTGGAAATGGTGAAGTGGAGCAGGAGACTTAGAGAGAGCTCTTCAAGGAATGGGACAAAAAAGCCAAGTCTGGGAGGAGGGTGTAATCAGCACATACTGCTCCAGATTAAGCACCAAGCATCCACCCCTTCAGCTTGGACCCACCTCTCAAAAGTATACAGTATTCATATGAATATTAAGAATTTTGGAGGACGCCCCACACTCAAACCACAACATTCCACCCCTGGCCCCCAAAAGACTCATGGCCACCTTAAAGAAAATGCTTTCAGTCCTTTCCTAAGAATTCCCAAAGTCTTAAAAATTCCAGCATTGCTAAAAAAGTTCGTGTCCACGGTCTCCTATCAAAACCAAAGAAAAATTAAGTACTTCCAACATACAATGGCCCGGGATAAATATTTCCATTCTAAAGGGGGTAAATAGGATAGAAAGCAATTGGATCAAAGCAACTTCTAAATCTATCTGGGGAAGGTTTAAATCCTGTAGCTCCATGTCCAGCACCTAGGGTAAACCGTGGCAAAATGTGAACTCCAAAGGGCTTGGTGGCCGGGCACCCACGGTGTTGCCTCGGGCTGAAACCTCCATCTTCTCTCCTCTTCTCAGCTGACAATACACGTTTCTGGCATCTTAAATTTCCAGGGTCTACAAATTCACACGCTGCTTTCTCAAGGGTACACTGTCTGGCCTCCAAGGCCTAGCCCCTGAAATCTGGATAGAAGACTCCATGAACCCACAACTCTTGCACTTTGCAAATCTGTAAAGCCAGGATGATGTGGACGTTGCCAAGATCTACCACTGACTTGAGCATGATCCTGACCCCTTGGACAAATAGTGGAGAAATCTTGGCGTTCTTAGATGGTTGAATTCTAGGCGGCTGATCTTTGGCAGAAGATTTTTCTTTGGCCCTCTAGTACACTTATCAAAACAAAGCCTTTTGTCTTTCCACTCTTGAATTGGTAATGGGTGGGATCTTGTTGGCTTTTGAAAGACCTCAAGACCTCTTTTTTATAGTCCTGATTGCAAGTACTTAGCTTTTTTTTTTTTAATATACTAATCTCTTTAAGCTCCTTGTGCTCATTTTTCCCATCTTTACAGACCCTTTTAGTCTGGTAAAATGGAAAAAAAAATTGTATCAGTTTTCTCTACCATTTTTTCTGCCTTTCACTACAGAGATGCCTAAAAGCTGCAAAGAGCACCCATGTAACAGCCTGGGGGTGCCTTGAGATTTCCTTCACAAAATTCAGTAGTTCACTGTCCTTAATCTCGGTTTCAGGCAAAGTCTTTGGATAAGGGCAAAATGTCATTATACTTTTTGCTAGAGCATATTATATGTGGTGTTTAGACCCCTCTCCAATGCAGTTCTCCTTCCAATCTGAATTTTTTTGAGCCTGATCTTTCCAATCAACACTTTTACGAGAATTCTGGTCTTCTGAGCTCCAACCATAATCTTCCATCAAGCTTGGCTCAGATCACTTCAAGGCTTCTTCCACTGACATTCTCAAACGTTTCCATATTCCTCCTACAAGCCAGTTTCAAAGACTTCCATACCACATGGTCAGGTAACGTTATAGCAATGACCCCACTCTTTGTACCAGTTTCTGTCTTAGTTACTTTTTCATTGTTGGGACAGAATAGCTAACATCCACAACGTTAGGGAGGAAACATTTATTTTAGCTCACAGTTTCAGAAGGTCACTGTCCATTCACAGGCAGGTAGCTGGAAATGAGGTAATGGGGCAGAATAGAGCCAAGTCTGGGAGGAAGAGGAGAGCCAGTACACACCCATCAAAGTCAAGACACAGCATCTGCCCCTTTTCTGATAGGTCCAACTTCCTAATGGTGCACAGTATCCATGAGCACGTGAGGCTTTTGGGGAATACATCAAATACAAACCACAACAGACAGTTTTTTTCAGATATAACATTTTTTGTTGACATATAACTTAACAACTCTACTTCTAGTTATTTATCCAAAAGCATTGCACATAGACTTGAACAGATATTGGTACAAAGCTGAGGAAACAAGTTGAGAGAATAGTAATTAAATAATAAACTACAAAGAACAAGTAAGTCAGTAGAATTGCTAAAAAATAATTAATGAGTGAGGAAAATTCTGATATTATAGTAGTGAATGTAGAGGATAAAGTAATTTAATTAGAAATAAAGTGGTAGAGATGAAGAACAAAGATAATTCAGTAAGGATGAAGCAGAGAATAACATCTATTCTACAAATATAATAGAGGAAGTATTACAATATGTGAGAAAATTTTCTAATGTGGAAAAACTAAATTTGCATATCTACAAACTGCACTCTCTTCCAGGTGAGTCAAACAGATTGAAATCAATTCATATCCTACGTACATTATTAAATAGTAAAACAAAAGGCAGCCAGCACAGAAGACAAGTCATGTACATAAGGGGGAAAAGGCTAATATGATATTTTATAGGTTTTCTATTGTCAAAAAATCATTAGGAAAAATCTATGATAATCTAAAACACTCAAGAATACTAGTCAGGCTTAGGTCAAATGTAAATTTAATAGGAAGACATTTTTAAAGGATAAACCAATTCAGAATGTATAGAAACATAAGTCTTTTGTTGGGAAAAAGAAATAATTATGGAATGATGAAGTATTTCATTACAAAATAGTGAATGATGAATTTCTGATCAGTTGAAAAGAAAACAAGCTATAGAAAAAGGATTGGTGGTGAACATTTACATATTTAATCATAGCTTCAAAAATAAGCAGTAAGATTTAGTACAGATTGGAATGTAAATTTATCATAGTTGATAAAATTATAAACAGATATTGTGATCACATATATGCATATATAATGTTTATAAATATGTAAATCTTGCAAAAATCAGAGCGTGGTAGGAGTATAGGAAATATAAAGAGAATCAATTCTATATTGCATAAAATTAAAGCAAAGTTTAGTAATTTATGTCTATACAATCTTACTGTTTTAAATTTCATGTGCTCTTTTATATTGGCTATTCATCAAATATTCTATAGTTCCACCTACTCAATCGATGATATAATTATGAGAGTCAGCAAATTACCACCTAGAAAACAAACAAACAAAAAAGAACATACATTACAAGACCAGAGTAAAATATGTAGAATTCTAAGGTTAGGTATTCACTAGTCAAGCTTCATTTCTGTGATAGTTCCCAAAAACTTGTCAGCCTTACCAGGCCTGGAAGCAAGAATAAAAATAACAATTCTGAGTCACTTGAGCCTTAGGTGCACAGCTGCAATACATAAAAGAATTTTAATTAGCACTCCCTCTTATCGGAGCGGTAATTTGAGACTTCATACATGCAAAGGAGAAGAGAGCTTGCTGCTTTAAAAAGCGGAATAATTAAAGAGTAGTTATAGAGTAAACTCTGGGGTAAAGGTAAAAACTCAACAGGAAGTGACATGAGCACAAGCCTTAGGTTCATAGACAAGGTTTGTCTTCACAGGGTAAAGATCTTCCTATTGAGAGCTTCAAGAACAGCCAACTATGAGCCAAGTGTGGTTCTGCCATTTCCCTAGCTACATGATTTTTGGCACATGCTTCCTCCCTACGGGCTAGAATTTTCCAGTCGCTAGAGATATTTTTGATATTTTTGATATTCCTGAATCTCTGGTGCTATTGCTCACTTTTCTGGGCCAGATTGAATCCAGGGCAAAGTATTCCAACTGATAACCACTAGACATACATTTCTAGGAACAGTGCTTGGCAAAAATTGAGGTTGGCAAAGTTTATCTGGGACTTTTCCACCTTCCAACATTGGTGGGCACTCCTTATAGCAGTGCGTGTTTTATTTCCTCTCCCAGTTCTCCAACAACAGCTCTTTCAAAGGTTAACTGGTGATTGTTTAAGTGCTGAAGAAGAGGCATGGGCAGGAATTAGGAAAAAATTATGGCGAGGTGACATTAACGTAGAGGGAATATTTGGGACAAGGAGTAGTCCAGGTTGCTGGACACAAAGGTTAAATTTTGGGACAAAGAGCCTATAATGATTACTTTGGATTCAGAGTGTAAGTGTATTATTCCCAAGGGTTGAGGTATTTAAAATTAATTTGACAATAGGGGAGCCTTCGAAAATTTTGTCCACGGGGTGATATGATGGTATAAAGCACTCTTCCATTAAGCATCAGGTAAAATGCAAATATGGATCCCTGGGAGGGTAATGCATTAGTTCAACCGCACTCATCAATACCTTAAATAGATTTATTATCAAAGGGCAAAGTAGCATGAAGGACTGGGTCACAAGTACAGCACAGAGAAATTTTGATTGGGAATAGGGTGCAAATATGATTAGGAGAATAATCAGTACCAAAACACGTATTGCGGGGGATTCTGAACAGCTAGGAGGCAGCAGTAAAACAATGCTGAGCTTTGTGTGAAAAGTAAGTATGTCTGAAATAGAATCGCAGCGCTGAGTTCTGGTTCAAGTACAGGAGTTCGAAGACAACTTCTGATGAAAAGCTGTTTTTCCTGTCAGCTTGAAATCATACCACGAGAGATTATTTCAAACCCGGAAAGATGGCTGTGCCAATTGGAATATTCTGAGACTCTAAGAGTACTCATCCCTGGGACACAAAAATCTACACTGCTATTGGTCTTTAGCTCTATCCTTTCACATAGGCCCCATTATCACATTTGTAAAATGGGAATAATGCCTATTTTGCTTAACTAGTGCATTTGAGATGAGAGAGGAGGTTGAGAGGACTGAATGACCTAGCAGGTGTTAAAGCAGTTTGTGATGAAACGCTGCTGGGCCAGGGTAAGTGGTAGAGTTTTCCTTTGTTTACTCATAGTGCATAGTAGAGAGCTGATTATTAAAAATATGTACTTCTTAATGCTGATTAAATTGAAATTAATTGATGTGATTGAGTGTACTTTACAACGGTTACACGGAAATAAAGTTCTCTTAACAACAAATACAAAACATCTTTTTTCTTTTCAGGAAAAGTAGTCATGATAAATTTAACTAAAATTCCAGAAGATTAATGAATAATTAAGAGAAAGATTATTTACTTCCATTTTTGTAGTAATCCTGGAAGTTTTATTGATAGTCTGCAAAAATCCAAACTTTTCTTCACACTGTCACTACTTTCTAGTTAAATGTAGGCTCAGAGCTCTACTCTATGCTCCTTATCTTTAAAGAAGGGATTCAATATAATTATATTACTGAAACAGATTCAATAATATGGAATCTCAATGTGTGTTATGGTTTGGATCTAGAGCAACCTCCATAAGCCTCATATACCTGTAAGTACTGTGTACTGGTGGGAGGTGGGACCTCCTTAGAAGGGGCAAACGCTTGGGGCTAGACCTAGAGATGTGTGCTGGCTCTGCCCTTTCTCCCAGACTTTGTTTTGTTGTGCCCTGTGGTGAGGATCGCTGTGTCTGGAGCACTAGCTCTGGCTGTGGCTCTAGCAGTAGCCCCACCATGTGAGTCCATTTCCCAGCTACCCACCCGTGAAAGGACTGTGACTTTCTGAGACTAAGCTAAAAAAATCTTTCCTCTCTTAAGTTATGGGTGTTGCATGTTGAATCTTGCTTTTGTCCTGTTGCTAAGAACTGCTTTGGGTATTCTGGATCTCTTGGAATTCCATTATATATATATATATATATATATATATATATATATATATATATATATATATTAGGAATTTTTGTAGTTCTCTGAAAACTGCTATTGAAATTTTGAATATAATTTCATTGATTCTATGTATAAGTTTTTGTGCTTTGGCCATTTTGATATTTGTTCTCCCTGTCCAGGAACATGGATGTCTTTCCATTTTCTAATGTCCTTGGCAATCTCTCATTTCAGAGTGCTGTAGTTTTCATTGCAGAAATCTTTCGTTTCCTTAGGTGGAATGATTCCGAGGTATTTAAGTTTTTGAAGCAACAGAAAGTGGTTTGTTTTTCCCCCTGATTTCTCTCTCAGTGTGTTCATTATTGATGTATAGGAGTGTTATTGGTTTCTGAGTGTTGATCTTGTATCCTGTTACTTTGAAGAATTTGTTTATTAGTTCTAAGTTTTCTGGTGGATTTTTTGAGGCCTTCTATGTAAAGGATCACATCTACGTATAGCACTACTTTGATTTCTTCCTTTGCTATACACATTTCCTTTATTTCTGATTGTTCTTGCTAAGGTTTCCAGTACTGTATTTAACAGAAGTGGAAAGAGTGGACACATTGCCTTGTTCCTCCTGGCTTTAGGGGAAGTGCTTTTAGTTTTTCCCCATTTAGTATGATGCCTGCAGTGCGTCTGTCATAAGTGGCTTTTATTCTCTTGAGATAATGCTTTTCAGAAACTATTTCTATCAAGGTTTTTGAAACTAAATGGATGTTAGATTTTGTTAAAGGCCTTTTCTGCATCTTTTGAGATAATTGTGGTTTTTGCCTTTACTTTGTATGTCATATATTACATTTATTGCTTTTTTATGTTGAAACATTCTTGCATTCCTGGGATGAAGCCAACGTCATGGTGTATAATCTTTTCTAAAAGGCTTTTAATTTCATGTTTATTATCAGTATTACACAGAGAACATTTGGTGACCAGCAGTGAAAGCCACATGGACACTGCCAGCATTTTTTTCCAAACCCCAAATGCCAGCCTTTTCTGGTAAAGGTTCATTTAGCTCAGACAAAATAAAATAGAACAAAATTAGGGGGATATGATGACAATGTTAGCATAGTACGCCCAAATTACAAAAATGATGGTACTTTAAATCATGCAAATTATTTCACAACTTCATAGAACCATTTACATTTCTACAAACTTTCCAATTGTAAAAAGACTTCCAATACTACATGATCATATTAAGTGACAAAATTCACCTTGCAAGATTAAGGAGTTTCTTTTCTAATTCTAGCTGTTAAGACTTTTTTATGTTGGCTAAAAAACATGGCAAAAAGTGTACTAAAGCAGAAGTGAAAAAAGGAGTTTCTAGCTCATGGATTCAATGGGTCTGAAAATACTTCAGTCACAGGAAAAGAAATCTTCAACACCAAGACTTTATTATAAAGGTCTTTCACCATAACATACAGATGAGCGGTTCTGTCTTGAATGCACTGAGGGAAGGAGGTCTTCCAGAAAAAAAAAAAAAAATAAGCATGTTATAGAATCGTCTCCAAAATCCAGTCGGTTACCACTGACTCATCTAAAACAATATCATAAGAGTTGGTATACTTTCTAACAGCTAATTTACTCTGTCATTTAGATGCCCAGTCTTCAGGATGCACTCTATCTTGGCTTCGCCAAATCTTCTGAAATTCTCCCACAGAATGATGTTGCTATTGCCTTTTACTTGTTTGAGAGAGTCCATGTTCTTCAGGGCTCCATCATGTTTGTTAAATACACGGATGAGTTCTCCTTTAATCTATTTCAGCATTCATTTTCATCAAAATTCATAAAGTTGTAATGACCTTGACATTGTAAAGGTAAACTCTAGCCTGTCAAATAACTTCCTCCAAGACATCCCCAATACCACCTTGAAAATATGGAAGCAGGGATGCTGTGCTGCTGGAACTTGTTAAAGAAATTCTCATAGCCTTCCTTGAGCATAATGTCAAGTTCTGCTACAAGCTTTTTTTTCCATCTTGTTAATAGGTATATATGTGACACAAAATGGCTACATTTTTAAGCTTGAGTATTTTGTGCACGTATATATTCTGTTAACATTACAATCTCTTCTTTTCCCCATTGTGGCCCACCCACACCTCTTAACTTCCACTGTCACACTCATTTGGTTCTATAAACGCCTGTGCTCTGGGCTTCTCATATTACAGAAACCATGTGATATTTAACCTTCTATGTTTGGTTGAATACACTAAGCATGATGGTCTCAAGTTGCATCCATTGTCCTACAAAAGTCTCAAATATACCTGTCTTTATGTAAGAACAACACTCCACTGTGTATATATACCACAGTTTTTTGTATACAGTGGTCTGTTGATGGATATTTTGGGGGTATTCCACATTTTAGTTCTTGTTAGCTGTGCTGACATAAACATGGGTGCACATGTATTTCTGTTATATGCTACTTTTAATTCTTTGGAAAAATACACAGAAGGGATGCTGCTGGATCAAATGAGAAACCATGAGATATTTAATCTTCTGCATTTGACTCACTTCAATAAGCATGATAGTCTTAAGCTGTGATGATTTACCTGCAAAAGCCTCTAATTTACCTGTCTTTCTGGAAGAGTAGTACTCCATTGGGTTTCTACTATGTATGTTTTTGGCATTTTTGTCAAAGATCATGTAGCGGAGGGTACTGATGTGGTCTCTCCATTCTCACTGCTGTTTCGTTGGTCAACATGTCTGTTTTTCTGCCAATACCATTTTTTTTTTGTAACTGTTGCCTTGTAATATGACTTCACATCCAGAATCGTAATGCCACCTATTTTGTCTTGTTGCTCAGAATTACTTTGGCTACTCTGAGTCTCTTTGTGGTTCCATACAAATTCTAGATTTATTTTTTTCAATTTCTGTGAAACATGTGTTTTGATAAAAATTTCATTGGGTCTGTGTATCAGTTTTGTTATTATAGCAATTTTTGTAACATTAATTCTGCCTATCCAGGAACAGGGGATGTCTTTTCATTTTTTAAATGTCCTCTTCAATTTCTTTTTCAGCATAGTGTAGTTTTTACTGTAGAGGTCCTTTATTTCCTTGGTTAGGTTTATTCCTAGATACTTAATTTTTTGAGGAGCTATGTGAATGAGATTATTCTTCTAAGGTCTTTTACAGTGAATTTATTGTTAGAGAAATTCCATTCTTTTTTTTTTTGTATTAATTTGGTATCCTGCAACTTGACTGAATTTATTAATTCCAAGGGTGTCTTGGTGGAGTTTTGGGGTCTTCTATGTAGACAATCATGTCATCTGCAAATAATAATAGTTTCACTTCTTCCTTTAGTATGTATTCCCTTTGTTTCATTATCTTGCCTGGTTACTCTGGCTAGGGTTTTGAGTACTTTATTGAATAGGAGTGATGAGAATGGACAGCCTTATTGTGTTCCTGATTTGAGGAGAAATGCTTTCAATTTTTTCCATTTATTATAATCTTGGCAGTTAGACTTCCTGTAAATAGCTTCTGTCAGTTTGAGGTAACATCCTTATATCCAATTTCCTCAGTTTTTAAAAAAAAATCTAGAATAGATGTTTGATTTTCCCAAAAGGCATTTTTTCTGCATCTGTTGAGATGTTCATTTGATTTTTCTACTTACTTTTATTTCTTTGGTGCTATTACATGAATTGATTTATGTATGTTGAACTATTGTTGCATCCCTGGGATGAGGCCAAATTGATCATGATGTATGATTTTTTAAATGATTTGTTGAATTCTATTCTCCACTATTTTATTTAGGATTTTTACAACTGTGTTCATTAAGGAGATTAGCCTATCGTGTTCCTTCCTAGTTAAGTCTTCATCTGATTTTGGTATCGGAGTAATGCTAAGGTCCAGAATCAACTTTAGCAATGTTCCTTCTCTTTCAATTTCATGGAACAGTTTGAGAAGTATTGTGGTAGCTCTTGCCTGAAGTGATGGCAGTATTCTGCTATGAATCTACCTGGTCTTGGACTTTTTTTGTAGGTAGAGACTTTATCACTGCGTTAATTACCATGCTTGCTATGGCTTTATTCAGGCATTTATTACTTCTTGGTTGAATTTTACTATCTTGTATGTATCCAGAAATGTATCTATTTCTTTCAAATTCTTCAATTTGATGGAATATATTTTTTCAAAATAGTTCCTCTGAATTTCAGCAGTGTCTGTTCTAATCTTATCTTTTTGATTTCTAATTGCATTGGTATGGGTTTTCTTTTCCTTCTTTTGATTGGTTTGGTAAGAGGTCTATCAATTTTATTTATTGTTTTGAAGAACCAAGGTTTCGATTTATTGTTACATTGTGTTGTTTTTAGTTTAAATTTTAATAACCTATGCTCTGATCATTATAATTTTTTCTTTTACTACTCTTCGATTTAAATTTTTTTCTTCTCTATGACCTTGAGGTGAATAATTAAGTTGTTTATTTAAGACTATTTTGTTTATTTAAATGTGTGCATTAATAGCTATAAATTTACCTTTTAGCATTGCATTCATTGTGTCCCACAGGTTCTGGCGTGATGTGTTTCAATAGTCAGTTGACTCTAGGAAGTTTTTGATTTCTTCCCTGGTTTCTTTTGTGACCCATTATTTGTTCAATAATATATTATTTAGTCTCCATATATTTGTAGAGTTTCTGTAGTTTCTTTCATTATTGATTTCTAATTTTATTCTCCTATTTTTGTTCTGTAAGTATGCAAGAAATTGTATCAATTTCTTTATACTTATTTAAACATGCCCTATGGCCTATGATATGGCCTATCTTGGCAAACAACCTCCGTACTGCTGAAAGAAATTGTATTCTCTTGATAGTAGATGAAACACTCTGTAAATGTTAGTTAAGTCTAATTTTCCATAACGTGATTTAACTCTAACATTTCTTCATTCAGTTTTTGTCTGGTTGACCAATCTATTTGTGATAGTGAGATATTGAGATCCCCTACTATAATTATATTAGGCCCTATTTTTCCTTTCCCTTTTAATAGTTTTGTTTTACACAATTGGGTGCCGATGATAGGTGCATACATATTGGTAGTTGTGACTTCTTCCTGTTGGATTGTTTCCTTGACCAGTATAAAATTGTCCATTTTTGTTTGGTTCTAATCTGTTTCAGTTTGTAATCTGCTGCATCTGAGAATTGTGTAGCTAACCCTGCTTGTATTCAGTGTCTAGTTCCATGCAGTACTGATGTCCATCTTTTTATTTTCAATTTATGTGTTTATTTATGGGTGAAGTGTCCCTTGTGAGCGACAATTTTTCTGTGTGTTTTGATTCTATCAATCAGTGTCTTTTGATAGAAGAGTTGAGACCATTAACATTGAGCATTATTATTGTAGTATATTTGTCACTTCCTGTCACAATTATAATGTTGCTGTGCTGATTATTTGTTCAATAATATTGTTAGCTCATTTTACTCTTCTTGCTTTTTTTATTTTTTATTTTCTTTTGTATCTTTGGTGTTATTGTTCTCTCTAAGTTTCCTTCAACTCTGGTCTATGGATCATGAATTTATTTAGGTTTTCTTTATCATGAAATATTTTAACTTCTCGGTCTATTTTGAAGGATAATTTTGCTGGATATGATAGTCTAGGTTGGCATTTGCATTCTCTTGACATTTTAATGATGCCTGTCCATGATCTCCTGGACTTTAAGTTTTGTGTTGAGAAGTCTTTACTTGTTCTGATGATTTTGTCTTTGTGAGTTACTTTATGTTTTTCTCTTGAAGCTTTTAGTATTCTCTCTTTGTGCTGAGTCTTTGGAATTTTGATTATGATAAGTATGTGGAGATGATCTTTCCTAGTCAAGGTTATTTAGTGTTCTATATGCCTGCAGTAGGTCAGTGTTAATTTCTTTTCATAGATTCGGGAAATTTTCTCCTATAATTTCATTCAGCATTTCCTTAAAACCTTATGTTCTGTCCTCTGAACATACATTTGAGGTTTGTTTCTCTATTGAGCCATCCATCAGCTTTTGCATCCAGTTTCTTTCTTGCCTTTTTTTTTTTTTTTTTTTTTGATTATCATTGGTCGTATGGTCCAGTTGGTCAATTTTATCTTCAAGATCCAATAATCTATCCTTAGAACGCTCAAGCCAGTTTCCCATTTTATGTGAAGTTTTTATATCCTAGAGTTCAGCTTCCAGTCTTTATATTTCTCTATTGAAATGTCCTTTCATTTTTAAATCCCCTTGTTTATCTCTTTATTTGTCTCTTCTTCATAATCCTTAAGCTTTTTATCTATTAAGAGTTGTTTCTTTAATTAAATCCTCCCTGCATTGACCAGCTTTTGAATTTGTTTAAGCATATCTTGTTTGAGTTCTCTGGCCAATAGTTCCACTTGTTTTTGGTCTTCTGTAGGTTCTCCTACTTCAGGAACCATTGTATCAACTCTGGGGAGTCACTTCTTTTCTCAGGCCATTTATTCTCGTTTCCCCGTGACTCTATTGCTGTAGCTTGTAGATCAGGTAGTGTTAATGGACTGTCTCTAATATGCAGATTTTTCAGTTAGGCTGTTTATTTTCATGGAATTTCCATGATTTCATTCAGATTTTAATATTTAATATTTATGTTTGTTTTTAGCTTGTTCAAATATAAATGATGGGTGTCGTCTCAATTAAAAACCTTCTGCTAGTTGCCTAATCTTCTTAACTTTTTCAGGGAGAAACAGTTTATAAAACTGTATGTACTCTATGGACAAGATATTTTTTGGCATATATTGAAAATCAAGACCAATGTCTATGCCATCATCTACAATTTGAATACTTACAATAACATTTTAATCTAAGACTAACAGACTTGTAGAACCTGATAACCAGTATAATACCACAACTCTTGTACCCTTAACATTAAAATGCAAAGTCGATACCATCAACCTAAGAAAACCTAATATTCATTTACTGAAATATATCTCATTTCTATATCACTCTCACTAATACAATAGTTCTCTATATTGCTCACCTAGGCCAAATCAAACCTACAGGAATTACCATTCTTTAATAGGTTCCATCCATGGGTTATTCATGTTTAAACTTAATAATACCAATTAGAGATATACAATAACAAGATATTACCTCATACAACTATTCCATTCTTAACATTAGAAATGTGATCTATACTACATGTGAACTTTTCTATACAGATTGTCTAGTAACATATTAGAAGAGTTTGTTGAAGGTGACATTGAATTATTATCGATAACATAGAATAAGATCTACCTTAAAGACTTATGTCTAAATAATTATGCAATTACTACTTCCCAACATGTCAAGCCATACAGCTGTGAGTTAGCAATACTTAACAATACTATTCATAAGAGTGATGGGATAGGGAGAGAGTATATTTAGACTAAGTGTTAGCTCTGGGAGTGCAACAGAAAAACAGAAGAGTATTTTTAGGATAAAGAAAAGTATGACAGCAAACATGCTTACACTCCCCTGTCCCCGTGCACACAACACTTGAGACAGCTGGTTCTTCTCGTATCTCTACCTGTGTTCTGACACCTAATCTTGTTGGGCTCAGATTTTTCAGGAGGAACACAGTCATTCCCTCCTCTTCTGTAGCTGGCAACATTCCTTGTAGAGTAACTGGCAAGGAGGAGCCCTGGCTTCGCCGGGGTGAAATTTGTTGATGGGCTATCTCCTGGAAGAGCTTGGAGTACGCTTTCACTCCTCCTCTTTGGGCCTGCCAGCAAACACTGGCTGTGACCCTAGGGCTGTGACTCCATAAGATGGCCTGTAGTCTACAGTCCCCAAACTCTGAGGCCTTACAGACAGGGTCTCTCCCCTCTTTTTCACCTCATCCGAAATGACTCAGCATTCTGGCATGCTGTGCCCAGGGGCTGCTGTTAGGGTGCACAGCCACAAGATTGTCAAGTACCTTGTTTTTGTGGTTTCTGTAGTTTCTTTTGCTATTGACTTCTAGTTACATTCTACTGTGATCTGAAAGTATGCAGGGAATTATTTCAACTCTTTTGTATTTACTTAAGCATGCCTTATGGCCTAGCATATGGTCTTTCTTGGGAAAAGTTCCTAATTCTTCTGAGAAAAAAGTATATTCTGTCGATATTGGATAAAACACTCTTTAAATATTAGTTAAGTCCTTTGTTCTAAGATACAGCTTATCTCTGACATTTCTTTTTCTCTTTTGTCTGCTTGATATCCTTGTGCATATGGGGTACTGAAGTCACGTACTGTGATGGTACTGTGATCTATCTGTCTTTTTATATCTAATAGTTTTGTTTTATGAAGCTGGGTGTGCCAATATTTTTGCATGTATATTAATAACTCTTCTTGTTGGGTTGTTCACTTTACCAGTATATATTGTATATTTTTGTCTCTTCAGATATTTTTTAGTTTGAAATCTATTGTGTCCAAAAATAGTGCAGCTAGTCCTGCTTTCACTGTGTCTACAGTCACATAAAGTATTGTTTTCCATTATTTTACAATTAATCTATGTGTTTCTTTGTGGATAAAGCATGTCTCTTGGAAGTCACAAATGTTTTTGCTCTGTGTTTTGGTTCAACCTGCCAGTGTATGTCTTCCGATTGGAGGCATGCTTAAGACCATTAAGACCATTCCAATTTATGGTTAATATTGTGAAATATTTATTGAATCCTGTAACTTCCTGTTTTTAATGTTTTTTTTTATTTTTGTTCAACTGCTTTCCCACTTTGTCGGATTCTTTCCTCTGGGTTATTTGTCCCCCTTTGTCTATCTAAGATTCCCTTCAGTAATTTGAGGAATGCTGGTTTAGTCATTATAAGTTTCTTTGGAGTTTCTTTACCATGGAAAACCTTTATGAGTCTCTTAATTTTGAAAGATGATTTTGCTGAAAACAATGGTCTATCTAGGTTGATGCTTTCTTTCAGAACTTGAAATACTTCACTTCAAGCTCTTCTGGACTTTAAGATCTGTGGTGAGAAATCTGCGTTTATTCAGACTAGCTTGCCTTTGTAGATTACTTCCTGTTTTAACTCAGATTTTAGCATTCTCTCTTTGTGTGGGCATTCTGGAATTTTAATTACAATATGTTGTGGAGAGGCCCTTGTTAGTTGAGGTCATTTGGTGTTCTACTTGCCTCTTGTATCTCAATATTAATGTATTTTCTTAAATTTGAAAAAAATATTGGCTATAATTTCCATAAATGAATTCTTTATACATTTCATTATATCTTCTATTTTTGTCATTGTACTCCCTTAATTCTCTGGTTAGTTTTCTTTGAATTCTCACCACCTGCTGTATCCTGGTCCCTGGTTCGGTTGTTTTTAAGGTATCATTTGGTACATGATTTAATTCGCCAACCTCACCTTCAAGGTCTAATAACCAGTATGCACAAGGCTCATGCTGGTTTCCCGTGATTTTAATTGATTTTTTTTACTCTGAATTTCATCTTGACTTTTTTCAGAATTTCTCTTTATCAAAATGATCCTTAACATGTTTTTAATCAATTAAGACCATTATGTACTCAGTAAATTCCCACATAAGCTCACTTAAAATCTCTTAAATTTGTGTAAATATTTCTTATTTGAGCTGATTGAATATTTGGCCCACTTCCTTTTTCAGTTCCTCATCTATAAGTTCATTTGTTTCAAGGCTTATGAAATCAAATTTTTGAAAGTTAGGCATATGTAAAAAGTGTCATATTGCCTTGTTGTCTCACAATTTTTATTGCTAGGAGGCATGGATCTGTTCCTATTGTGAAAATCTCTTGTACACACAGTGACAAATAATTAAGACAACCACTCTGCCACCATTAAATGCAGGAAAGGGGTCATCAATAATGATATAAAGCAAGGCAAACCAGGTATTGACATATCATAATAACTCATTATATGCTACAACTATTCAACCCTTAACTTTAGAAATATGATCTATACTATTAATACAGGTACCTAGATAATCATAATACTGACTTATAAAAAATCTATTAAAAGCAACACTACACCATATATTTTAAAATTTAATATGTAAATAAGTGACATAATGTTTACATTGAACTTGAATATTTTGTGCACATATATATTCTGTCAAAATTACAAACTTTTCCCCTCTCCTTTTGTGACCTTCCCATAACCACTCCCTCCCCACTAATTTCCACTATGCCCCCCGCCCATTTAGTATATGAAATGACTATAATCTGGGTTTCTTATATTAGAGACACCACTTGACATTTAACCTCTGTGTCTGACTCATTTCACTGAGAATGATGGTCTCAAGTTGCTTCCATTTATCTAAGGATGCCTCAATAGATGAGTAATACTCCATTATGTACATATACTACAATTCATGTAGCCATTGGTCTTTTGATGGGTATTTTGGTGTCTTCTACATTTTAGCTATTGTTAGTTTTGCTGTTATAATTATGGGCATACATGTATCTCAGTTATATGATGCTTTAAATTTGTTGGAAAGATTCCCAGAACAGGTATCACTGGATCAAAGAGGATATTTATTTTCAGCCTTTTGAGCAATTTTCATACCATCATCCATAGTAGTTGTTCCAGTTTATAATCCCACATGCAGTGTAAGAAGATTCCTTTTTCTCCACAGCTTTACCAGAATTAATTGTTGTTTGAGTTTTTAACATATGACATTCTCTCTGGGGTTAGATGATAGTTATGTTTTGATTTGCATTTCTCTATTGGCTAAGGATGTTGAACATCTTATCATGTATTTACTGGCTGTTTGAACTTCTTCATCTGAGAAATGCCCATTCATTTCCATTGCCTATTTTTTAAACAGGTCTTTGAATTTGAGAGGTCTGTTTCTCTTCAGTTCCTTGTGTATTTTATAGACATAGGCAAGAATTTTCTTAATAAGACACTCAAAGCAAAAGAAATAGCCCCAAGAATCAACAAATGGGATTATATCAAATTAAAAAGTTTCTACGTGGAAAAGGAAATTATCAATAGAGTGAAGAGAGAACGAGCAGAATGGGAAGAAAAGTTTATCACCTATACACCATCCTTAATAATTGAAAAAATCTAGATTAATGTCCTAATCATAAATAAATAACAAAGTTATTGAAGCATAACAGGCTACATTGGATAGCTATAAATTATTAGTTCTTTATAGTAATAGTAAGATGGATGGGGCAGGTAACTGGGAAGAAAGGTTAGTTTTGGAGAAGAAGGAAAAGAATAGATAGAGAAAGGTGCGATAAAATGTAACTGAAGACTAGAAGAGACTAAATAGAATTAGACAAAATCAACAAAAAGGCTAAAGGAATGGATCAGCAGTTAAGGCAAGCACTATGTCAAGCACTAAGTATTCGAGGTCAATTCCCTAGCACCACATAAGCCAGGTGTGGTGGTGCATGCCTATAATCTCATCACTCAGAAGGCTGAGGCAGGAGGATTGCCATGAATCCAAGGCTCACCTGAGCTCCATTGTGAGTTCAGGACGAGCCTAGGCTACAGAGCAAGACCCTGTCTCAAAAATAAATAAATAAATAAACAAACAAATAGAAAAAAACAAGAGAAAGAAATGAGCAAGCTATAGAGAGAATACCACAAAACTTCCCTAAAATGGTATTTAAAAAAGCAAAAAGAACAAATTGAAACAAAATAATAAAGGCACAAACCTAAAATGCAAGCAAAAACAATGAAGAAATTCCAGTTTTTATATGACTTATTTGGGTAATTAATGTCTTTCTATGTCCTATGGTAATAACTTTCATGAGTTAAGTGGGTGGGGCAAGTAGCAATGGAACTGTGGCCTGCTGTGGTGTCCTGCTCACTCTTTGCTGTATGTTCACCTTCAAGACTTACCACCTGTGGCCAAATCAACAACGGTGTGCTTCTTACCTGAGGACCTTAACTCCAGCGGCCTACCTGAGGCATGTCTCTGAGCACAACGTAGATGCTGGGGAACCAAAAGACCACTGAGTTCTGCACTGGAAATAGGCAGTGAGGGGCCCAAGCCGTCCAACTCAGCATTTTCACAACTAGCTTTCCTAGAAAATTGTTCAGTTGACTTAGTTGACCTAGCTTCTCCACCAGTGAGTGAGGACACTCTGCCCTCCGCAGCCTATTCTCATCAATGTCAAAACTGGTCAGGAGGTCTAGGGCCTGATCTCTGCTCTCTTCAACTGTTTCTTGAGGGAGCTTCATTCCAGTCACTGGTTAATAGTGTCCCCAGAGTGCCTGAAGTATGACCTGTCTGTGGTTTCTCACCCCCAGAGTAGTTCAATAAAAGAATCATGCTGGGATGGCTTCTGATTATATTACTTCCTATTATAGTGCTGCTGAAAATTGCTTCTCATACACTGGTCTGCTGAGCTAAATGAGTTCCTTTCAGGAAGAAATTTCACACTGCTTTCAGATTTCAGTGCCCACAGGATTCTTTTGGAGGCAGGTTTGAGCCATTTGTTTATTTCTGTAGGTCCTGGACCATTGGGCTTACCTTGTGTCTGCTGCAGCTGTCCCAACTGTCCGCTCATGAGAAGCTGAGGACAGGACAGCTTCCCAGCTGCTGTGTTCTCCTCTGAGCATTATTTTCAGTTTCTATGGCTTTCTCTAGATTTCTCCCTTTTCTGTTAACCTCCTCTTACTTTTCTGTTAACCTCCTCTTAATTTCTGCAACTCTTCTCTTTCTCCTAGGTAAGTTGTTCAGAGAGGTTTTGTTTGTTTGTTTAATTCTTTGAGGAATTAAAAAAAACTGTTTAGTTATTTTTTGGAAGCCCATGAGAAGCCTCTAACCAGAAGTTTCTACTTCACTACCATTCTATTATTCATTTTGTTCCTTGCAGAATAATAAAAAGAACAAAAAGTCTGCACATAATCAGTATGAATGCAATTTATAAAATATTTTCAATGAGAAGTTCATTGAATGGGCCAATCCAGAATGCACAAACATAGAGATAAGACTGTATTTACTACTTTCTTCTAAAGTGTTGGACTGTGGCTCTGCCTCAAAGAAGGTAATGGAAATTTCCTTTAGAAAAGTGGGATTTCTCTTGAGGCCAAAAGCCAAAACTATCAGAGGCTTCTCTGATTTCCAAGATTTGAGGCTAGTAGGAACAAAAGTACAAAGAAAGCTACAGAAGAAACAAGGTGTAAGAAAAAATATGGAAGAATTACAGACAAACCTGGGAAAGAAACTAATCAAAATGGGAGAGCTTTCAGGCAAAGAGAGAGAGAGAGAGAGAGAGAGAGAGAGAGAGAGAGAGAGAGAGAGAGAGAGAGAGAGAAATCAATCTTTGTAAAATATTAAATAGAGTTGGAAACTAAAGAAATCCAGAAGGGCCAAAGAAGAAAACTAGCTAGATAATTTTTGAGAAAAATTCTAATGTGTCACATAAAAGAAAACAGAATTTTTTCTCATCTAAAGTGTTTTAGGATCAACTAAAGCTCTAGCTGACCCATAAAATGACTTTCCCTTGAGTGTTAGAATTCTCTCAAATGCCTTTAAAGTGTTTTAGAAAGAAACATTCAAATACTTTTGAACATAGTTACATATTACCTTAGTAGAAAGAAATGCTGAATATAATTAGGTAAAACTACCATTAATATTAGCCTAAGGCAAAATGGCAAAATCAGTCTTGTGACTTTTAGGTCAAAGGATCCATTCTGGAATAACATTCTCCACTACACTTCTTACATTCCCAAGGAATTCTCTTGCTGTTGGCTTTGTCTCTAGAAAGCTCCTGTTAAAATGCAAACATTATTCCTAGAAGAAGTAAGATATTCACTCACTCACTCTTTAATATTTCTTATTTTCCAAATTAGCTTTACCAGGCTTGCTTGGAGAAAGGTCCTAAGGGCATGGAGTGGATCCCAGCAAGTTTAATTTTTCTTTTGTTGGGAAGAAGTTAGGATGACAGGAGTCATTTAGGGAAAATCCTACAAACAGTGTGAGATGGATCTTTTAGAGGCCAATATCCGTGGACTATGTGTCTGATATTCGAGAAAGAAATATGACGTAAATCAAGACAAAGATCCAAAGATCAATTTCTTCAATAGCTATTGGTGTGACCTCCCTGAAAATCAATTTCCTTGTTAAAATAAAAATGATTGACTAGTTGATATCACAGCTTATTCAAGGCTAGCATGTTGGAAGCTTTCTTCTTGACAAGGCACCCTCAGTTCCTGATAAGAGTTTTTGTATGTTGGCGGTTAACAAGCACTGGGATGAGAAACATGAGACAAAGGAAGGACAAAACTTTCTGGTTAGTTTATTTGCGGATAAAAGTTCAAAAAAGTCACTCATTAACTTTGGATTAGCAGAGGAATTACAATCTCATAGAATCTAAATGCCTACATCTAGACCTAAATTACTAGTAAGTATAAATATTTTGTTGTTGTTGTTTGGTTGACTTTACATTTTCTTTCCGTTCCACTAATTCACTCTCCTGCACCATTTATATCCCCGGTGCCTCCCAACATCTCATCCATGTGACTCTATAATTTATTTGTACTCTGAGTTTCCGATATTAGAGAAATCATGCGGTATTTAACTTTCTAAGTCTGACACAATTCACTAAGAATAGCGGTCTCAAGTTTTATCCATTTACCTACAGATGACTCAAATCTATCTCTCTTTATGACAGAGTGGTACTGCGTTGTGTACATAAATCACATTTTTTGTATCCACTGGTATGTTAAAAGATACTTCTGCATCTTCTACAATTTAGCTATTGTTAGTTGTGCTTTTGTAAACATGGGTATACATGTATGTCTGTTATATATTGCTTTTAACTCTTTTGGAAAGATATTCAGAAGAGGTATTGCTGAGTTAAATAAAATATCTATTTTCATTTTTTAGGAAAGTTCACACTGCTTGCCATAGTGGTTGTACCAGTTTACAGTCCCACCAGCAATGTAAAAGAGTTCCTTTTGTCTTACACCCCCATGCTAGCATTGGTTGCCATTTGAATTACTGATATAAGTCCTCTCACTCTGGTAAGATGGTTTCTTAGTGATGTTTTCATTTGCATTTATCTATGTCTAAGGATGTTGAGCAATTTTTCATGTATTTCCTGGCCATTTGTACCTCTTTACATGAGTACTGTCTATTTCAATTGCCCCATTTTTAAAACTGGGTCTTAGCATTTTAAAAAATATTATTTACCTTTATTTGTGCATAATTTAGACATTTTTCACATTAACTCTTCTTGTTTTATGTTTTAGTTAAGGAAGAAATGTCATGGTAATATTTCTGAAAGGACCATCTTTTGAGGGATCTATTTTACTTTGGTTCTTCATATATTCTAGTTATTAGTCTCCTGTTCCAAGGGAAGGTGGTAAACTTTTTATCCCACTTGATTGGTACTCTCTTCATTCTGCTAATTGTTTACTGTGCAGAAGCCTTTTAACTTGATATAATCCCATTTGCTCATTCTGGAGATTTTTTTTTTTTTTTTTTTTTGCATCAGTGTCCTATTGAGAAAGTCTTTTGCCCATGCCTATCTTTAGGAGTGTTACTATTTTGACCTCTGGGATGCTCTTTGATTTTTATTTGATTTTGATACATGGCAACATATATGTGTCTAGATTCATTCTTCTGCATGTGGATAGCTAGTTCTGCCAGCACCATTTATTGAAGAGATTATCTTTTCTCTAGGGTATTTTTCCAAACCCGTTTTTCCAAGACCAGATAGTTGAGGTTGTCTAGGCATCCTCAGAACTGTTCAATAATCTGTCTGATTTTTTGCCAGTATGACGTGTTTTTTTTTAAACACTGTTGCTTTGTAATATGACTTGATGTCTGAAATTGTAACACCACCTACTCTTTTCTTGTTGCTCAGAATTGCTTTGGCTGTCTTGGATCTCTTTTGATCAATATGAATTTAGGATTTTTTCAAGTTCCACCAAAATTTTTGTTGATATTTTGATAGGAATTGTGTTAAGTCTGTAAATAAGTTTTGGTAGCATGGCCATTTTGAAAATACTAATTCTGCCTATCCAGAAACAGCGATGGCTTTCCATTTTCCAATGTCATTTTCAATTTTTTTGTCATACTATAATTTTCTCTGTAGTTCTTCACTATGTTAGACTTAAACCTACATAATTAATTTCTTGAGGAGCTATCGAGAATAGGATTACTTTTCTTGACTCTTTCTCAGTGAGTTTGTTATTAATGGAGAGAAATGCTATTGGTATTTTTGCACTAATTCTGTGTACTATAACTTGGCAGGATTTGTTAATTTTTAGAGTTTCTTGGTGGAGTTTTGGGGCCTTCAATGTAGAGAATCATCTCATCTGTAGACAAGGGTAGTTTCAGTTCTTCCTTTCTGATATGTATTAATTTTATTCCCTTGTCTAATTGCTCTGGCTAGGGCTTCAAGTACTGTATTGAATGCAAGTGGTGAAAGTGGGTGACTTGTGTTCCTGATTTAAAGGGAAATGCTTTTAATTTTTTCCATTTATAGAATGTTGGCAGCGGGTTTGGAATGAATAACTTCCATCAGTTTGAGATAAAAAAAAAAACTTATATATTTATTTTACTCAGGGTTTTTTTATCATGAATGAATGGTAGATTTTTATCAAAGGCTTTTTCTGCATCTACTGAGATGGTCATGTGGTTTTTGTTCTTGCTTTTATTTGTGTGGTGAATTACATTGATTTACGTGTAATTGATTTACGTGTGTTCTATAATTTCATTGAACATATCCATTAACTTTCCACACTGTCCTCCAATTTCTCCAGCACTCTCATATTTCTGAAGTTTTTCTATTTGAATAATCCATCAGCTCTTGCTAGTTCAGTCTCTCTCTTGCATTTATCTTTTCTAGTCATCTCTGACTGCGTGGTCCACTTCGTCAACCTTATCTTCAAGATCGCAAAATCTATCCTCAATGTGCTTGAGCCAGTTTCCCATTTTTTCATGTGAGCTTTTGATATTTTGAACTTGAGCTTTCAGTTTTTCTACTTCCTATTGAAATGTCCCTTCATTTCATGCATTGCCTTTTTTGTCTCTTCTTTATAGTCCTTAAGGTTTTTATCTTTTAAGACTGATGCTTATTTCATTATATCCCCTTTGAATTTACTGAGCATCTCTTGAAGTTGATTTTTCCCCATTTTAACATGTGTGTGTGTGCATGTATTAGCGTGATACACAATGGTTATAATGCACTTGAATAATTTGTATACACATGTATATAGCATCAACATTACAATTCCTTCCCCTCCCCCCTTAGGCTCTCTGGTACCTTGTGTATTCTCCCTTGCCCCTACTATCACACTTGTTTGCTTCTAAAAGATGCCTGTATTCTGGGTTTTCTGCATTAGGGGGAAACCATGTGATATATTACCTTCTGCATCTGACTCTCTCACCATGATAGTATCTAGTTGTGACCATTTACTTACAAAAGCCTCAAGTCTATCTGTCTTTATAGAAGACCAATACTCCATTGTGTAAATATACTACAGTTTTTGAATCCACTGCTCTGTTTAAGGATATTTCAGCATAGTCCACATTTAAGATATTGTTACTTGCACTGCTATGAACATGGGCATACATGCATCTGTTGTATGCTGCTTTTAACTCTTTTGGACAGATACCCAGTAGAAGTATCACTGGATTGAATGGAATATTCTTTTTCAGCCTTTTGAGCAATCTCCATACTGTGCTTTACAGTGGTTGTAGCAGTTTACAGTCCCACCAGCAATGTTAACGTGTTCATTTTTCCCCACAACCTCTTCAGCAGCAATGCTATTCAAGTTCTTGACATATGCCTTTCTCACTGGGATGAGATGATATTGTAGTGACGTCTTGATTTGCATTTCTCTAATGACTAAGGATGCTTAAAATCTTTTCATGTATTTGCTGACAATTTGTACTGAGAACTGGTTATTCATTTCAGTTGCCCATTTTTAATTGGGTTTTTGTTTTTGAAGCATCTATTTTTCTTCAGTTCCTCATATATTTTAGTTATTAGCCTGCTGTCCAAGTTGCAGGTGTTAAGAATTTTTTTCCCTTTCTGACGGTTCTCTTTACAATCTGAAGATCGTCTCCTTCAACATGCAGGAACTTTTTAATTTGATATAATTCCATTTATTAATTCTAGCGCTAGAATCATGACTATATGAATGTGTCAATAAACTCGCATCCATAAAATAAAGTGATATTAGCCCATTTTCCACCATTCAGAAGCATCTGGATTGATATAATAGTAGAATGATCTTTTGAAGATGTGATTACAGTACCACCTAGGTAGTAATACCTTCCAGGGCTGGGGCCAGGGTCTTCAGAAGGCAGTATGTGCGGTTTCAATGTCCAACATATGGTACTATTTCTCCTATAGCCAGAATTCATGGATCAAGGAATGTAAGGGTGGAAATGGGAATGTTAGCATCCACCAGTGTCTACTGACCAACTAGCAAGAATTTTGCTTCCTATTCTCATGTCTTCATGCTTTGCTGGCCTAGAAGTCTTAGTTTCACAGGTAGGAAGGTTTACACCGAGAAGTACAGTAATCATTCCACTGACTTGGAAGATAAGACTTTCCCTAGTTAATTTAGGTTTCTCATATCTCTGAGTCAACAGGATAAGAGGGAAATGGCACTGTTTTTAGGAGTGAATGATTCAGACTACCAAGGGGAAATTGGAGTAATGCTCCATTATAGAGGCACAAAAAGAATGCCTGGAGTTGAGGAGAAGCTTATGATGTCTCCTTATAGTATCATGGCCTGTTATTAAGATCAATAAAAAAGTGAAGCAACCCAATCGAGGCAGGATGACACGGCCCAGAAACTTTAAGTGAAACTATGGGTCACCCCAGTGGGTAAAGTGCCAAAAGCTCCTGAGGGAGTTGTTGAAGTACAGTATAAGTACAAAAAGAACATATGTACACAGACTGGCTAAACACATATGAATACTTGCATAAACTAAGATGGTAATTGTCACGGATATTTATTTTCTATATTGCAATATGTTTATGTACACATATGCATATATTAAGCAGACATTTTCTTTCTTTATAACATAGGGATGATTTACTTAATACTGTACATAAGTATTAGTAAATATACATTATACTAGTAAATGATGGAATGTCAGGTGGTGAGTGAGTGTCTCTCAAAGAGAAAACTCTGCCTTCTACTCTGCAGAGAAATGTGATACGTTTGTGTTTGTACCCAGATAGCTGAATCACTTTAGTTGTAATGACAAAATTGGATATTATACATGGATATTAATTATAATTTAGAGATATATCTAATTGTAAAGTTGACAAGTGGTAGATTGTGACTGTTAATCATGCTTTGTCTGTTATTCACCTTATGAAATATAAAGGCACCTCTCCTTTTGGAGAGCCTGACTCTATGTCTTAGAGTATGTATCTTAAATTTCTTGCAGATGTCTTTCTTGAGGGCCAGCACTATTTCTTTCAAAGTGTACTTTCAAAATTCCTAAATATCTTCTCAGCCTCTTACTGACTAATCCTGATTTTTTTTTTTCTTCGTTGGGAGTCAGCAAACTAATTCTATGGGCAGGTGGGCCAGGGTTGCCATGAATACTCTGCAGGCCCCTTAAATCTGGTCTGGTGTCACATTTTGTTGATGAAGCAGGCAGAAAGTAGAAAAGGCTTTGGGAATGCGCTTTCAGAAGTCCAGGCAGAGGTTTTTATTTTTCTATATTAGTGGAAAAGCTAGAAAGAATAAAGAGTTAAACAAAAGAATAGGAATTTTTTAAGTCTTCCACATGGCTACAGGGGACACATGCTTTGCTTGGATGGAGAGGGAAAAAAAGTTGCCTGTTTTAAATATACACCAGAAAGTAAGATTCTCTTCTGGTTATTGGTGACAGAGGGCCCAAATATCACAGGTTCCTCTCTCTCTCCATAGCCAGCAGCAGCACCACACTCTAAGGGGTTAAAGAAAATCTAGTCCACCAGGCTTCACAATGGGCAGCTTAAGCCCTCAGAAGCTGCCTCTGGCACTGTTGCCACAGCCCTTGTGGGTCCTGGAATTATCTGCTCCATCCCATGATGTTCTAGGGTCTCACTGGGTCATTTTCTCTAGTACAGACTTACTTTCCTTAGCCTTATGCCTAGCTCTGTATCTAAAATAGTATGGACTTTATGGTTGCTAAGTGATATCACTGGATTTTTTAGGCCTTCCTTAAGTTCTTTATTTATCTTTTATACCCTTAGATTAAAAAAAAAAAAAAACCTAGGATGATTTTTTAAGTAAAATCCAGCCTCTGTGTACAATTTTTTACACCTTTTTTGAAAGATGCAGATTAGTTTTTACATACTTTCAGGGGCTCAATGCCTGGAAAAGTTAGGGCAGGCCCCAACCTGATCCTGGGAAAATTGGAGGGTCACGAGGACACAGACTGATCCTGAGTAAAGAAGGAAGGTTACGCAAGGTCCTCTCAAGAGCTTGACCCCAGGAAAGATAAGAAATTTGCGGTGGCCAAGGGCCTTACCCTGGGAAAGTTGGAATGAATTGTATGTGCAGTTTGACCTCAAAGGAAAGTTGGTGCAGGCCTGCAAGCCTGAGTTTAGGCGTTTTAAGATGAACAGGAAGTCTGATTCTGAATCGAGGTAACTCTTAAAAATGCACACAGGAGTAGCTGGGCCTGGTGGTGCTGATCTGCAATTTCAGCGCTCCAGGAGGCTAAGACAGAAGGATTGCAAGTTTGTTCTCAGCGTGGACAACTTAGTAGCTTAGCAACACCCTGTCTCAAAATCAAAATTAAAAAATAAGTGGGCTGATGATATAGCTTAGTGTGATTGCCCTGGGATCCATCGCTAGTACCCTAAAAACTAAATAAAAATAAAAATACACAAGAGAGATTTTAAAGACACACAGAACATCGTACTACATGATGGGTAACTCTGTGTCTATCACAAAAATAGCAGCTCTAGATTGTATCAAATAATTTAGGGCCAGTTTAAATGAAAATGTAAAATGTATTTCTCTATAAATTAAAGAATAAGAAGACATAATATCAACTTGTGTTTATAAAAATGAAGGAAAATAAATATTCTATCTGACAATCTGCAACCTCCTTTCTTTCTCCTTCCTGACTTTTTATTTTTAAAATTTATTGTGTTAATAGTAAGTGAAGTATTACAGAAAAATTCTGTTATGATTTACATAAAAAGACAACAGTAATTAATATTCCTTAGGTATATTAGGGAAATTGTATATGTGGTGTGACCCCAGAAAAAGTTGGAACAAGCTGTGTATCCTCTGAAAATGAGTGAAAGTTGAGGCTAGGCCTGTAGGCCTGATCTCAGGCACCGTTAGGGTGGACACAATGTCTGATCCAGCGGAGAGGAATTTTTTTAAAAAAGGAAACAAGGGAGAAAAGAAAAGATTCATTCACCTTAAAACATTATGGATAATTGTATATCTGTTCCCAAAACATCATCTCTGTGTTGTATTTCACAAAACTGGGACTGCTTTAAAATAGGATTTTTTAAAAGGTTGGTATTTCTATCTTCATTTCTCTGGATGTTATTTAAAAGGCATCTTTAAAACCCGTAGCTGGGTGGACTGCTGAGCTCAACAGCATAAGGAAATGCTCATGTAATCAGCTGAAGGGTTTTTAGTTCACATGACTTGGGTAAATCTGTAACATATAGCTTGATCAATTTGGTAGATAGAGTTAAAAAATGCAGATGTCTTTAAAATAGCTAACACATATTTTGCTTAGGTTATTAACTCATCAGGGTAATACTTATCTATGTTAAAATTTTAAGGTGCAATGTCCATGACTTCCTATGCACAAAAAAACTTTATAAAAATGTTAGTGTAGGAGCTAGGTGGGAAAAGACATAGGCAAGCTGAGACAGGGAAGGAGAAATCGCCAGCAAGGCAAGACAGGAGGAGAATCCAAAGGAAGGTCAAGCCCTTCCAATCGCTGGACCATGCAACTAAAAGGATCTGGCTTGACAGAGTGACAGAGTGAGAATTCTTCCAGCCACCTGCATGGCTCAGATATGGACAGAGATGAGTTCACAAGTTAAAAAAAAAAAAAGTAACAAGGGAGAGGAAAGAATAACACAAAGGAACCCCTACTCAATAAAAAGCCAAACCCTGAAGCAGCCTGTGGGCTTTTCTACATCCAGAGCCCCTCTCCGCAGCTCGAAAGCATTTTTGCTTCCGTGCCTTGATCGATTTCACTTTTGCCTTGCTTTTCATCATATTCCGTCCACTTTGTTCACAATTGACCAAGAATCCATGTCCCAGGGGCCGATGCGGTTGACCTCGACCACCCTGATTTGGGGCTTGTAACATTTTGAGGGCTCTTGTCCGGGATACAACAAAAGATCCCAGACCTACAAGAAGATGCCAACAGGTCAATACATCCAGCCTAAACAGAGAGCAGGCTTATAGGTGCTCCTTGTCATCTCTCTCTGGGATAAGTCCAGCCATACCTAGCTTGGCTGAATTCCCAGGACTGCCCCCCCGAAAAGGTTGTAGGCTAGGTAGGAGCTGGTAATATCAGAATGATCAGTTTCGCATATGGCTTAGTGACAGTGAAACCTGGTTCCTTTTCATGGAATTAAACTAATCATGAATGGATACGGACTTTGTTCCCAGTTGTCAGTCTCTCTTCAAGAACCTTTGGGAATAAACTACTAGCCCCCAAGTCCAATTACAACATCTGTGACCTTCCTTAAAGGTTGGTGTTTAAGGAGTTATGAAAGTGAAGAGGCGATCTTTAGCTTCCAGTGCCTTCGCAGTGGGCTGAGGAGGCAAATGTAAACTTGCCTCAGCAACCCTGAAAACCTATCGAAGTCGGAACTGATAGTAGAACAGAGGTCTGCCCTTTCCTCAAGAGATTTCATCCCGGCGGGACCTTTGCCCTAGTTCTTACGCTGCAGGCAGGCTTTAAGGGTCATCCTTTCCCCGTTTCTGAGAGATATAAGGAGGCATCTAATGGACTTCTTTATTTCTCTGGCTGTCATTTGTGCTCATACAAACAAACCCAACTCTCAGGTATACAGTGGAAACCTTCCAGGCAAATTTACTCATGGCAAGTAAAAGGTGGAGTTGGGAGTGCTGACAGCAGGGAGCATGTCTGTGCCTCTGTGGAGCCTGGAGACAAGGTTTCGCCCTGCGTGCACCCAGAGAGGTGACCTGCAAGCCTAACTCTGGTTCCTAATTTGATTCAGGAAACAGACGCAGGATGGAGACTGGGTGGGATAAATTCCCAACAGTAGAATGGGAGGGAGTCTTTGGAAGTGGACTCAGCCCATAACGAAATGGTGGCTTCGGGTGGAAATACTCCACCCCAAGCAGGGACCATCATACCTGAGGATGTCAGAGTACTGCGGATAGCCAAGTAGCTGAGAGGTGCCCAGTCTCAAATTCCCCCACATACACCAATGGAGTGCTTCCTGCCTTAACTACAGGCTAGCTTTTAGATCAGAAAAAAAGAGGTTGAGGGGGCTCTCTTAACTCTAACGCAAACCTGTCACTAGATTTGTTGTCTAAAAAAGGAAGGGAAGTTAGCTGAGATTTCACACGTGTGACTTTTCTTTGTTCTAGAGAACATTCTGAATGACTAAAAGATTGTGACGTAGATCCCCGACAGTTGGTAGTAGTTAGACTCCCAGGTTTGACTGACTTAAGCCTTTTGGTGGATAAAAAAAAAGTAGATGTTTACACATTTTGTTTCAGTTTTCCTCCGCAATAGGTGCTTCTCTTGGGATCCTCTGGGGCCCCAAATCCCTAAAGTAAGAATAATATTGTTGGTTTATAAACAATGTGATGTACAAATCTGTGTAAGACCACAGTGGTCCTGGAGTACCCAGTCACATGGTAACAGAAGCTGAATTCCAAGCGTAAGCAGATGCTACCTAAGTACAAAGGTGAGACGCTACAACGTTGTGTGGAATTGGGTTAGCTGCCTCTGCCTTCTGCTGTCAGCGTTTTAATGACGAAAGGGCCTAAGTTTTAAGAGAGCTGAAGTTTACGAAAATGTTGTCATGTTGTAAAATCCTTTCAATAATTGTTTAACTAGTAAAACTTACTTTGAAGGAGGTATTTTACTCTTTATAAAATACTTTTGTGTTTTTTAATTAGTTTTTAAGTATCTAACATAAATAATAGGTATTAATTAACAAGTTAAGGTTTTCTCCAAGATCAATTTTGAGGTTCTGTCTGGTTGTAGAAATTGCTGTTCTGTGATTTTGTGTGTAGTATGTTTCATTCTTTAAAAAATTGCCGTGATATAAAATAGTCATAATTTTTAACAGAACATAAAAGTGAAATTGTTATTTTACAGCTACTGGACTGTCAAAAGCCAGGAAAGAAAATTGTGCTTATTAGTATATAGACATTAAGTCTTGTATGTTGTATTACAAAGTCTACAGTAATGTTAGACGCACAAAAGGCTAAAGATGTAACCAAGATGTGATTGTTAAACTTAGGTGAGTAATATTCTCTAACACTTGTGTTGACCATGAAAAGAGGAATAAATAGGAATAGCATATTTCAATTAAAAAACTGGATATTTTGTATGGTAAAGTTTTTTGTCCTAACATGGATAAAAAAAGAGATAAGGAAGGAAAAATAGCTGAAAGCAAGTGGGGCTGGAGGAATGGCACAGTGGTTAAAGTGCTTGCCTAGTAAGCACAAGGCCCTGGGTTCGATTCCTCACCACCATATAAACGGGGCATGGTAATGCATGCTTGTAGCCCCAGCACTCAGGAGGCTGAGGCAGGAGGATTGCCATGAGTCCAAGGCCAGCCTGTTCTCCATAGTGAGTTCAGGACCAGGCTGGGCTACAGAGTGAGACCCTGCTTCACAAAACAAAAATGATAGTAAATGTATGTCAAATGCTGTCCTTTTGCCACTTACTTGCTTAACACAGTTATAAAATAAAACTTAAGCATCAATTGCTAATGCCCTTGTCTTTTGTTCTTGACTATAAAAGGATTATGATTCATCAACAAACCCCATCTTCCTCTGTCTCCTTCATAATGTGACAGGAGATAGTGGAGTTGGAGCCAGTGAGTGTTACAGGGACCCCAAGAAATGGAAAATTTACTGGAAAGCAAGATTACAAAAATGACAACTGGCTATTACTCATGACAGCCTGTGGCTGACCACTCCCAAGAACCACTTCATGGATGAGAATCAAGTAGTTAGCCTCTTCATGACACACCATAATCAAAATCCTAGAGGCTAAGCACAAAAAATACTAAAACTGCAAGAGAAAAACAGAAAGTAACTTACAAAGACAAACCCATCAGGATAACTTCAGACTTCCCAACACAGACCTTAAAGGCCAGGAGGTCATGCAACAACATTATCCAAATGCTACGAGAACATAAATGCCAACTCAGACTGCTATATACAGCAATAATAACGATCAATGAAATGGACCAAGAACAAAAGACTGGCTATAAATGGGTGTCCCTCTTATGAAATGCACAAAAATAATAACAAAAGGACCAAACATGAATGACAGTGTAGAAAGAGAGGCAATTGTCAGCTAGAAAAGGGGTGAAATTCTGAGGAAGGGGTGGGCATTTACTCTGACTGATTCCCCAAACCACATGTCACTAATGTGTTACAGAATTTGCAATTCATGTAATTACAAAACAAACAAATAAATAAATAGAAAAAAAAATAGAGGGAACAGTTAAAATTTGTCATAATAAAGAAAACCTAAAGAAATTCATGACCGCCAGAATAGCATTGCAGAAAATACTTAAAGAAATCTTAGAGATAGGAAGAGCAATAGCAACGAAGATCCCAGAGCAAAGGAAATAAGAGAATGAGGAAAATGCACTAATAAGTGTCGAAAAAACAGTCAACATTGAAATAGCATAATGATGACAGGATGTAGCAAATATACCAGTACAATAATAATAATGTTAATGGTCTCAACTTGCCCATCAAAAGAAACAGACTGGTTGATTGGAACAAAAAGAAAAAAAAAACAAAATAAAATAGTGCAGACACACCTGAAGCCATCTGAGGTCTATGCTATCCCAAGCTGCACCAGACATGCCTGGAGGTCCTTCCCAGGCTCCTGGATCCTCATGCAGACCCTCGTGCACCACTGCTGACCCACCTGGAAACCATCCCAGGCCTAGATGTGTCTGAGACATGCCAGACATTCCTGGAGTCCTTCCCAAGCTCTGGACATGTGTGTGCATCTCCACGGACCCACCTGGAGGCCACCCCAGGCCCAGGACTATTGGGCGCCATGGTGGCCGGAAGCCCTTTTGGGCCCATTCATCCATCTAGAGGCTACCAGCACCAGCTGGAAACAATGCACGGACAAATGGGGAATCCCGAGGATCAGTGGCTGATAAGAACTTACCAGATTGTGAGATCCAGCGACTTAAAATGTTTACATCCAAATAATATAGCATGTAACAATTTTTTTGTTTTGATATATATTCTCTGTTTTGATTTGTGTTCTGTCAGGTTTCAGTATTGTAGTTGTAGTTGTTGTTGTTTCATCCTGTGTTTCTTTATCTTTCTTTAGTTTAGGTTCTTACTTTTCCTGAAACTGACCAAGTTTCTTTAAATTTTTTCTTGTCTGCTTCTTTGTTTACTCTTTCTTTGTGTCTTCTTTCTTTTTTTCTTTTCTTCCTAGTGTTCATGTCACCTTTCTTTCCACCTCCTTCTGTCTCTTTATCTGATAATTCCTGAATCTCCCTCCCCCCTTGACTAACTATCTAAGCATAGTATCATAAATATTTCTACAGATCTGGAAGCGACACTCTCCCCTTCACTCATAACTCTCCCTGACTCATCTGAATCTTGCTTAAAGTGCTCTTCTCTGTCTGTTGCTCTGTAACTGACAAAGGAGCATTGACAGATAGCTCACTATCATGGGAATACTCCTTTCTGTTGTATACCTGAAGCTTTTTTGTTGTCTAGGTTATATTGCTGATATCAATATGACACTTTAATAATAAGCCAATAATAGGTTAAGTTAAACATATAATGATAGTATATTGCACCTATTAATGTTGTGAGTAGAGCTGGGGCTGGAGAAATGGCACAGCAGTTAAAGCACTTTCCTAGAAAGTGCAAGGCCCTGAGTTCAATTACCTAGCACCACATAAAGCTGAGCACAGTGGTGCACACCCATAATCCTAGCACATGGGAGGCTGAGGCAGTAGAATTTTTTTGAATTCAAAGCCAGCCTGGGCTACACAGTGAGTTCAGGACCATCCTGGACTACAAAGTGAGACTGTTCAAAGGAAAAGAAAGGAAAAGAAAGAATTTTTGCACATGAAACACTCAGGAGACTCAAGTTATGTTATAGAAAATGGATAAGAGATGGAATATAAAAATATTTATATATGAACATTTTGGGGGTTTTTTTTGCTCTTTGTTGACTTGATATTCAGCAGTTGTTCTTTTCAAGCTCTATTTTGTTAATATGCAGCCAATACACATAACACTGATTTAAACCTAAGCTATTTCTTCTCTAAAGTAAAACCCGATATGATCTTAGATTCTAATACACAGGGGAACTAGAGTTGTATATATCTGAAGATAAAATACACTGTGAGCCTGTGACTGTTGGAGGGATTATGTCAATTTAAGAGACAAGGAAATACTTCAGGTAGAGCTTGCAGGTGTGTTTCAGTGAGTTACCAGCCAGCAAATAAGGGAAGAACGTTCCCTGTGGATGCAGATGGCCCAACTGGCAGCTTCAACTGAGTAAAAAAGAAGGAAGAAAAAAAGATTGCTACAGCTTTTCCTGGAAAGCACTGGCTTTTGCAATTTTTTCCTGACATCAACTCGCTCCTGTCTACATATCATGAATCTCCATCATATATTCGCTCTAGTCTTCAGTGTTCACCGTTGCTTTGTGAGCAGACACCCGCCCCTGCAGCTCTCCCATGTGCAGACCGTGATTTGGGACTCTCTCTCCCCTAGGACTTGTAAGTCCTTCAAAAAAATCCCTTTTGTTTATAATTTCTGTAACTTCTGCCTAACAACCTTAACCAATATTGATTCACAGCTTTTTCTACTGTTAAGTTTATAGAGCTAAACTTGCACAAGTTCAATGCACATAAAACAACCAATATATGCTCTTTTGATTCAAGATACATTAGATCTAAACCTTAAACACGTAAAGAGATTAGAAATTTTGGTATCTCTACTCTTTGTTTTTGGTATAATTCAATTTAATAAGAGATCAATTTGTTTTAACTAAATAAGTATATTGTTATATAAATAGGTTATATGATGGTATCAGGTAATAATTCTATTAATGGTGGTGGGCACTCCCTAAGTATGTAAGAGCCATTCTTTAATTCTTGTCAAATGTTACACATCTACAAAAGACTTGAAAAGGTGTTCTAAGTTCTGCTTTAATCATAACAGGCTAATTTTGTAAACAGCCTTATGACATCTATAAAACTATAATGCTGACTATTGCTAACTCCTATGCTAAAATGTAACAAATCTGGAGGGGCTCTATGTTTTGTGTATGAATAATTTGACTAATTGTGACAGAATGACAAGATGTGCTTAAAATGCTATCCGTTCCTGGTAGCTCAACTCTAATAACCAAAAAGAATTAATCAAATATAAACATAAATAGTATGCTATGTAAAATAAATTTAAATATATGTGTGTGTATTTTGTGTGTATGTGCATGTGCATGTGGTTCAAAACTGTTATATCAGCTGTTTTGCCTTGGATAGTTTTGTTTTAATTTTTTGTTGTCTCTTCTACAACTAACAGAAAGAACTAATTCAAGGTCTTAACATGATGTTATTATGGTTTAGATCTGAATGTCCCCCAAAAGGCTCGTATATTTGGGTATTATAGATTACCTATGGATTCTATGTATTGTTAAAAGATGTGCGCTCATTGCTGGGGGGGGGGGTTATAGGAGTGAGGTGGAATACATGGATATCATAGATTATAGACTACAGGCATGTGGTAGATTAGGGAAATGCTGTAGATTGTGGTTGTGTGGCACATTACTGGGCACGTGACTTGAAAGGTGCAGATCACTGCATCTTAAAACAGAAGGGACAAAACACTGAGCCCGGATCTGGAAGGGGCAGGTTCCTGAGACGTGAACTGGACGGGTACACGCAAGTTCCATGCTTCCTCCCTCACTTAACTTCTGTCTGACATGCCATGAACAGCTAAGCCACTGTTACGTACTTTCAACTTTACTAGATGATTTTCAGAAGGACTCGAACTTTTTGAAACTGTGAGTAAAAATAAATCTTTCCTCCTTTAACTTGTATAGGTCAGGTATTCTGTTACAGCAAAAACAAAGTAAGTGAGATAGAAGTCGGTGCCAGAGAAGTGAGATCATTGTTATGGATGAACTTGGAAAGATAGAAGCTAGAAAAGTCCTAGAATATTGTGCACTGAGCTTGGTGGGAGGTTCTGGTCACAGCTCAGAAGATCAGAATGCTGAGGGAATTGCAGTTTGGAAAGTCCGGACTAAAGAAATTCAGAAGGGAAGGAGGATTTTATTGGCAATTGGTCTAAAACCACACCTGCTATCCTCTGGCAGAAAGTGTGTCTGCTTTTTGTCCCTGTCCGGAGACTTTGCCCGAAAGTGACATTAAGGGCAGTGGAGTGCTTAATCTGGTGGAGGAGATTTCAAGGCAGCTGAAGCTCAGGCTATCACTTGGGTACTCTTTGCAGCTTTTAGCTAGTTCTAAACTGAGAAGCAGAAGAAAATAGCAGAGAATACATATAAAAAGTTTACAGTTTGGAGTAAAAACCATGTGTTTGTTAGAGATTCACATTAGAAAGAAGCCAGGAACTTGAAATAAGAACATAAGGACTATAAAAAAAAGAGGTCTTAGGGTGTCTCAGGTACCAGCAAGTCCCATCGTTTACCAATTAAAGGGTGGATAGGTAAAGGACTTTGCTTTGAAAAGAGACTCGCAGGGCACTATGCAGGACAGCCTAGGAAAATAAGTCCACAAGGAGGTCACTCATTTAACAACTCAGAGTCCTCAGCACTGAATGTCCAGACTGCTGCTCAAGCCACTGGCAGAATTTGATGTTGTCCACGTGATGCTGGTTTCACAAGTATGCCTAGTACAATGTTTTTGGAGTTATGGAGGCTTCCACCAAGATCTCAGACAAAGGCCTTGGAAGTCAGGCAGTGTGGCCCTGAAAAAGCAGTGCGTGGAGTTGTTAAAGTGAAGCCAAAGGGGCAGCAGAGATCCCGGAAATGTGGAAGTAGCAGGAGTGAGGATCATCTGTGGAGGAGAGCCAAAGCAGAGACAGCTCAAAATGGAAGCCATGAAGGTGCAGCTGTAGGCAACGGGGTAGAGCCCGGCCACGCAAGCCCTTCGCAGTTCACAATTCACCATGGTTTACCCCAAATGCTGGACACAGAACTACAGGATTCAGTGGAGCTATGGGAAGTAACCCTTGCCCTGATGGATTTAGAACTTGTTTTGGCCCAGTTGTTTTTATCCTCCTATTCCTTGCTTTTAGAATGGCCAAACAAGAATTTCCAAGATGGTTCAGAAAAATTCTTGTCTTTCATAATTTTGCAGCTCTGCCCAGCATGTACTGAGCAATCAAATGCATACAAGCTCCTCCTGAGCACACATCCCGCCCAAATGGACTTCAGAAAGGCTGGATGAAGCCCACCTTCAGCTGATTGTTAAAAACCAAAAGTAAATTAACTTAAAACGAAAACACACACACACACTCTTTCATATATGCATATATATGTATATGTATATGCATGAATGTATAATTTCTAAATTATTTAAAATTGATCTTGATATACTTGGTTTTATGATAAAAATAAACTTAAATGCTTTAATAGTATTATGCCATTTCATTACTCATGTTTTTGTTATCAATAGGGAAAGGGCTGCACTATTATTTAGTATATTTTGGATGTAATAGTTTGGGTTTTTCAAAAGGCAGAATTTACAGAAATTATAACAAAAAAAGATCTATTTGGAAGGCTTACAAATCTGAGGACAGAGATAGTCCAAAATGGCAGTCTGCATGTGCGAGAGCTGGAGTGTCCGATGGCTGCTCAGCCGCACAACACCCACCCAGGACTGCAGGACAGCTAGTGAGAGTCCACTGTGGATCTTAGTTGTTCAAAGAACAGTGGTAAAGATGGGAGACTGAAGATGGGCGACTGAACATCAGCAAAGGGCAGACAGGCACAAGCCAAGACTGGAGTGAATCTGTGATGAAGATCCATTGTGAAGGTGAGAGCTTTCCCAGAGAAAGAAGCTATAATGATCTTTCTTATTCCTTCCTTTTATACAGTTCGAGTTCCCAGCTGGGCCTCCCACATCTGGGTGGGTGCTGTTCCCTCCTTCCCTGGACCACAAATCACTCACACTCTAATCCAGACTGATCCCCAATTGCCTAGTCTAGACATGGTTCCCAAACCTTAATCCAGGCATGGTTTATGATTGCCTCAAGTTGACATAATCTCTCCAATGGTCACATTGGATAAAATAACAATTCCAGGTTTTAGACTGGAAGAGCCCCAGTTTGAATCTACCTAAGGGAACCTCCTTATTGGGATATCTCTATTTTACGTATTGCTATCAATGTTAGAAATAATAAATTATAACCACAGAGGAACTTCTACATCACTGAGTCATGTATGGGCTACTCAAAGATTTTGGATCGATTCTTTTTATTCATATTGTACAAGTTATCCACCACCAATGATAACAACATTCATGGTAGATTAATCAAAATTGGCCAAGTGCTAGAGCCAAAAGTGGCTTTACTAAAAGTACAGGTACTGAAAAAAAATTTAGGACAGGCCAAATTTATTGTAAGTATTCTAAAAATGGATTGAAAATACCAGACAACCTGCAAAAGACTATTCACCAATTCAGAGGTGGGAAAGAGTTTGTACTTTAACTCAGCAGAGGTTATTGGTAATACTAATTCAAATAAAACATAAAGTGGCCACAGGAAAAAAAATAGCCAAGATTTCTTAGCATAGAGGCCAGTGCTAAAGATCTAAGAAACATTCATGGAAAGTCTCAATTATAAGCAGATAGATGAAATAGATAAAAGTTGTAACTAAGACCCTGCACTTTAAGAGCCAATATTCCTTGGTTAAACTATCCTTCAAGGTGTTCTGTGGTACAGCTCACCAAGATTGAAACAAGTATATGCTAAAAACCACTCATATTCTGCCAATGAGAAAGAGATAGGCAACATAACAAAATGGCTCTAATTAAAGTCCCATATCCCTTTCTATGAAATAAAATAAGATTTTGTTACACATACAAAGTCTCTTTGTTTCCATGCCTGTCATAAATAATGTCTGATGCATATGAAAAAGACCTTGTGTTGGGAAGGAATTTCAAAGGGATATTATTTTTTTATTTTACTTTTCTCTGTAATGTGATTACCCATTTGCTTCAAAAAACTGAGATCTGGTACATCTAAAAGAAGACATCAGGCTTTTAAGTTAGACATTTGAAACCAGTTTTTCCTAAAATTAGAGCTAGTCACTATACATGAATTTATAGCTAATGGAATTAAACTGACCAACAGAAAAATGAAAACTAAATGATAATGAAGTATCTCAGATAATTCTAATACCAAATAAAAATATTTTGGAAAGTAAAAATGATTGTAGATATAAGAGAATATATAATCTGGCTGGTTAAGGTGTACGATGACACACACAACAGATTTTTTTTTTTTTTGGTTGGATAGGGTGTCTAATTCCATCACATACAGTTTTCACACCTTTAGGTCAGGCTGTGTTTTCAATCTTTTTAATTTAGGAGGTACATATACTCCTATGATACATCACATACAAATGTTGTATCAGATGCAGAGAACGACAAAAAAAATTACAGCCTAGGGCACAAAGGCTAGTAGATTTGGTGTAATCTGAATTTTCTTCCTTAATGGCTGTACAAGCTCTTCCTTTCTTCTGAAGTCACCTTTTTACCCACCAATTGTCTCATCTTGCACAGATTCTAGAGATAAGCCTCCCTAGGAATAAGAGACATAATATATAATTTGGCCTTTGCATGTTCAATGTTTGATGCTTAGCCACCACGGGAAACCAACTGTTAACAGAAGTTGCCAGGAAATAAAAGCCCCAACACCTCTGTCAAGCATCATGGAGGGTGGATTGACTAGATTAGTGGAGAGAATGGAATGCTTCACAGCCAAATTACCTTGGACCTGATAACCCTTTTCATGCCCATGCCATCATTCCCCTCTGTGCCTTATTCAACATTCCTGTGGTTATGGAGTAACCCTTCTGAAATGTGTGAGTAGACAAGTGGTTTCCACCAACTTGAGAGCTGAGAATGTCAGCAGATAGCATCGGAGATCTATAGCAGAGGCTCATCACTTCAGGGTAACCGGCCTACATGATGCTTCCACCAGTACTTTCAAAAAGTGGATTGACTCATAACTTTCTTCTGTTCTGTAATTATAAATACTGCATGTAACTGCTAACTTTCTGGAATGTGATATCTGGGGTAACCTGAATCTATGTTCTAGGGCTATGGTAAATTTAACTCACATTTGGCCCTAGAACAAACGAACTCTCATTCTCTTTGAAATGAGCTAAATTTTTGTGTTATTTTGTGGTATTACCTCTGAGTTTTGTGTGCTCGCAACACACAACTGCCATGTTTGGGGGCAATTTACTGCTTGAAGCAAGGTAATAATGATCTATTTTTCATGTTTAATAATGCAGTTAATGTTTTGCTTTTTCTAAATCTAGTGCCTGATTCAGGACTATTATCTCAGCCTCTTGGACTAAAGTTCCAGGCAAGTTTCAGCAACTGCCCTTCTACATGGTGGTCAGCCCTGAGAAACCATAGCGAAGAGTTAAGAGAAATAAGCTACTATCCTTCCTAAGGAACTCAGCGTCTGTGTTAGCAATCAACTGCAATTTCTTCCCTTTCTTATACATGTAAGTCAAAGGGCTTACTTAAGTCAGGAAGACTTAATTAAGGGCACTCATTAATCAGTAATCTATTTAGTTTATTAAAGATCTGATTACATTATCAGTCTCCTGTCCTCATAGTTTATCCTACAAGGGCTTTATTATTAAAGCAAAAATTTGGATCCAAATATGGCAGAAACCAACCACACTCAGAAATCCCTGCAGCTGTCTGGGTTTTTGGAGTGAGCAGCTGACAAATGGCCAGTTTTCTTTTGGGGAGATGGCTACACCATCCTTAGGAGATTGTAAAACCCAGACATTTTACTGTACTTTAGATACATGTGCCTTTTCCTTAGAACTTTATAGCTCTTTTAGACAAAAACTCAAAACTTTTACTCTATTTTTAAAATTTTTCCACTATTTTAATTAATATACATATGTAATACAGAGTGTTTACAATGAATTTGGGTATTTCGTGCACATATGTGTCATATCAACTTTACAATCCCTTCCCATTTTTGACCCTCCCACCCCTTCCCTATCCCTACCCCAACTCCAGCTATCACTTCATGTGGTTCCAAAGAATGTCTGTGTACTCTATTTTTATCTCTTTTGTGTGTGTGTGTGTGTGTGTGTGTGTGTGTGTGTGTGTGTGTGTGTGTGTGTGTTGGCTTGCAATCGATATATATTCTACACTTTGTAACAAAGTCCCATTTTCCAAACTTTGTTCTCTTAAATCCTTACTCAGGATTTTCCCCAAAATGGTGGGGAAGTTTTAAATCCCCGTGCAAATACTATTAAGCAATACTACTCTTTCTGATGTGTCCCTGGGTCATCCAATTCAAAAGCAAACAATTTTTTGAGAATAAAAGTCTAGTGAGATGAAAAAGAGTCTGTTAAGTTTACAACTGTGTGGTATGTGCTATCTCCAAGAAGATAAGTTAATAAGGTGAAGGGATTAGAAGCTACAGGATAAATATACTGTACAATTTCACGGATTGTCTATAAGTTTTCTACAAATCTATAGTCTACTGTCCCCGATTTCTTAACTGGTATATCTGGAAATATTACATGGGGACCTATAGGACCTAATCACATCTTGTTTTAAAAGGCAATCAAGAATGGGCTTGCTAGCAGTTACTGCTTCAGGTTTTAAGAGGTATATTTTTCACTCAAGGATAACTGTGAATTTGCTTTTTAAAATTGTCTTTATAGAATTGTCGCTGGTAGCTCATCCCTGTTCCCCTGTGCCCACACTGCAGGTACATCTTGAGTCATGATATTGTCAGGGATAGACTCAGAAACAACTGGTGTTTTGTGGGGTGGTGAGAGGAGTTCAACTCTATGACTCCTGGATACCTGCATTTTAATCCTTTCTTACTGAAGATTAACAGTTGTCCCTGATTTGGTTAACAAATCTCTCCCTAAGAGTGGAAGGAGACACTCAGTAGCATACATAGAAGACCTGTAAGACCTCTGAACCCACTTCATAAGTCAGAGGCTCAAGGAATTGCTTGGCTGTTCCTCCACCTGATGCTCCTGTTATGTTTCATTCCCATTAGACAAAATTCCCTTTCTGGTAGTCAACGTAGACTACCTGGCCCCAGTGTTGAGTAAGGACTTAACTTCTCCACCAACATTTAAGGAAACTTGCTGCTTCTTATCTTGCCTCTCTGTGGATGGTTCAGTATTCCCTCACAAATTTCCCTCCTGCTTATCACATGCACATCAATTAGGTCCTAGCTTTGCTAGTGGCCATTGGGTCCCACACTGGGGGCCAGGGGCACTCACCCAAAATGGCTTCTTTCTTCCTCCCAGGTAAGTTGGAGAAGGCCAGAGGCAACAATCAGCGAGGCTGCTTGATTTTTTATTTTTTTTCTCTTCTTCTGTTCTGCCAAGACTTTTTTGAAAACCTTAAAGGCAATCTACACACCGAGGATTAGGCCAACTTTTGAAGCTTCTTCCAGATATCAGGAGCATTGTAAAATATGAAGTAGGCTCACTACGACATATGAAATAAGTGCAAGATTATCTGGCTCTCAGTCCCCTCAGAATGCCCGAAAATATATTTTTAAAGTTATTCCCCAATCTCTACACAAATGCTTAAGGGTTTTTAGCTGCTTTCTTCCATATTTCCTGCATTTGGTTCCAGTTAACTAGGGGCTATCCAGCTTCTTGCATCCCGTCAAGGAACACTTTCCTGTAGTGCTTCCATTTGGCCCATCCTTCTCCTGTGTTAGGGATCCCTAGTGCCGACTCTTCCTCTCCTTCTCCTTCTACAGTGGCCAGAAGAGTCTGGATATCT
The DNA here is from genome assembly GCA_004027205.1 of Ctenodactylus gundi. Taxonomy (NCBI): domain Eukaryota; kingdom Metazoa; phylum Chordata; class Mammalia; order Rodentia; family Ctenodactylidae; genus Ctenodactylus; species Ctenodactylus gundi. The sequence goes on from PVKB01000134.1 coordinate 822,350, forward strand.
GCCCATGTAGGATTATGTGTAGTAAAAATACATCTCATAAGGAAACAAATTCTCCTGAGGAAAAATTCCCTCTCCTGGCTTATAATTAGTTCCATACCTAGTGGTGCTATCCAGGAGAGAGGGAACTACAGATTTGGGGAAGGATCTAGGTACAGAGGCTCTTGAATGGACCCATGGGTGAGGGAAATTTGGCTCTGAGGAATCTGGATGGGGTTCCTGCTTGGTAGAAGCCCCAAAAGTCTGAGGTGCAGTGGGAGTCACCTTTGTCACCTGACACAGGGGAGGGCTGAGTGAGTCAAAATCCTCTGGAGTATTTTTAAGCATGAGAAATGTGTTTCCCTTTTTAACCAAAGGTCTGACCTTCATTTCACTTAATTTACATTTTTGGAGACCTTTGTTATGATATAAGGCGTTAAAATATTTTACATGTGAGTTTCATCTCATTTTTCCTCCCTCTGGCAGAATAGATCTGATTGCAAGACAGTATTTTAATGCAAAGATGCATTTTCAGGCCAACTCTTTTGACTTCTCAGGTGGTTCTGTGGCCATGAGGTGTTACACAAACATCCCATCTGTTTCTTAGTCATTGACAAGTAGCGAAACATCTCCCTGTGATGAAGGACCCAGGCGATAGTTCTCTTAAGGTATGAATATTCTACTACCTACTTTTGTTAGCTTAAAGGTTGACAAAGGAGAAAGGGAGAGAGAGAGAGAGAGAGAGAGAGAGGAGTGAAAGTTCCACAATTCTCTATTTCTCTGTGTAGGCATGGATTTTAAATTGATACTTAGAAATTTTGATTTCTGAACTCACACGTCTAGATTTTCCAAAGATTATAAAAACCAAATAAGCAAACACAAAGGCATAGGTCACATGCATATATGTCTTTCCGGAGCTCCTTTACCCAGTACAGATTTACCAGGTGGATGCATCCTTAGTCTCCCAGGTTTAATCTCAGCTGCTGGCAGCTAAATCAAAGCCTCCCCACCCAGGCCCTAACCAGCCTTTAACGGGAGTGAGGTTTTCTTTCTTTTCTTTTCTTTCTTTCTTTCTTTCTTTCTTTCTTTCTTTCTTTCTTTCTTTCTTCTTTCTTTCTTTCTTTCTTTCTTTTTTATTGTCGTCCCTGAAGGGAGACTTCCTTACTGTCCCCAACCTTAGGTATAGCCCAATACAGGTGACTCTCAAACTCCCAGTCCTTGAGGCTGAGATGCAATCTAGGACCTGTGGCTAACCCTTTGCATAATTCCCTGGTTTATCAGTCCTTCTCTACTCTGTAATTTGCTAACTTCAGAGAACAGCACAAGGCACCAGTCTGGGAAAACTTCCAGACAAAAGTTCAGAGTGGCCACTCAATTTCCCTAGGCTACAGGGGCTGCACAGGGGCCCGACTTACACTCCTGATAGCTGTTCACCTCATTGGCGTGGATCTTGTGGGAACAATAGCCTCTGAAAAGAGGGTCCCACCTGGATATTGCCAGATTGTAGCTGAACACAGTACGTTCAGTTCTTGGTGAGTAGAACTCCAGAAAATATAGGCCGCATATTTAGAGTAGAACGCATTTTTACTGCTTGCAGGCAGGAGGCCGCCACTTCCAGAACGGCACTGCCTCCAACAAAGAAAGAACAAGGAATTTATTTGTGGGGCCCATGTGTGGGTATCTCAGGATTGGGTGGGTTCGGGAACATGCCAGTAAGATTCCTATTTCCAAAAGGAAAGGTGGCAGGAAGGAGTCTCCAGCTATGTCCAGTGTGCACTGTAAAGTGGGGGTCGCTTCTGGTTTCGTCATCAGGCATTGCCCTATAGTAGCGGGGAGAAAAGGCAAAAACTGGGCCGGCTGGACTTTCAGAAGGGGGGAACCACCTTTGCCCACTCGGGCTCCTCCCTCTAATTTCCTCTCCAAGGATCTCCCAGCCTCTCTGTTGCTTAGCAACATGTGCTGCCTCAGCACAAACACCTGAGTGCGTGTGGCTGTTGATTACTTGCAGCTTGCCTGCCTGCTAGGCGCTTTAGGAAGTTCTCAGGAGCTTGTTTTTCACCATTGCAAATGGTGCTTTTAAGGAAGTGTTAAAGACCGGTTTGCTCCCAGACACCCAGCGCTTCTGCGGCTCTTAAGATTCTGAGCAGGACAGCCTCTGGGTAGTCTTATTTTCTGCTTTTAGGGAATAAAAAAAATCATATTATTTCCTTGTACTCTTTATTGACAGATTGAAGAATCATTAATGAGTTTCTATTTCTTAAAACCTGAAAAGAGAGTGTTCAAGTGGTGAGGTCTATTTCTCCAATAAAAAATGGTAGTTTTATTTCTGTTCAAAATACAGTCAAGCTCACTTCTTGCCTTTCAAGTTACACATTAATAATATGAGGAAAATTCTATCTATAACACTATTCTATCATACTTTTACCATTTTCCTATTGTTTATTATTGCAAAAATCTCTTTACGTAATCTTCTAGTGCGTGCTACTCAAAATGATCTACTAATTTTAAAGCTCTACCTAAAATCTCAATAACATTTCTTGCAGAAATAGAAAAAAAATCCAAAATTTATGTGGAGTCCCAAGGGACCCTGAACTGGCAAAACAATCTTGAAAAAGAATGAAGACAGAGGCTTTCCACTTTTTTACTTCCTTATATAAAGTTACAATGACCAAAACAATGTAGTACTGGCATAAAGAATGACATATGGGCCGATGGAAAAGGCTATACAGGACTAAGAATTAAGGCTTCCCGTTTGGATAGGACACCAAGTGCACAGGCAGCAACCACAAGGACAAACAACTGAGACTGCATCAACCTTTAAAGAAACAGAGTGAAAAGTCAATGATAGGAGAAAACCGAATCATATCTGATGTTACTGCTCAGAATATATGGGTAACTATAAATCAGTAATAAAAAGAAAATAACCCAGTGAAAACTGGGCTAAAGACTTGAATAAAATTTCTCTTAAAAAAGTATGTGGGGCCAGAGGAATAGTACAGAGGTCAGAGCCCCTGTCTAGCAAGTGCAAGGCCCTGAGTTCAATTGCACAGCACCACATAAGACAGTAGTGGTGGTGCATGTAAATTCAGCACTTGGGATGCTGAGGCAGAAGAGTTGCCATGAGTTTGAGGCCAACCTGGGCTGCGTAGTGAGTTCAGGGCCATTCTGTACTGCAGAGTGAGAGTCATTCTCAAAAAACAAAACAAAAAATGCGAAGCATAGTCAAATGTCCAAGAAGCATATGAAAGTATGCTCGATATCACTGACGACTAGAGAAACACGAATAAAATTCATAAAGGGGCATCACTTTACACTCATTAGGATGGTCACTTAAAATATAAAAAAGAGCTGGCAAGGATACAGGAGTGATTAGAGCCTTTCTGCACTGCGGTGGATATGAAATGTAAGGTGGTGTAGCTCCTGTAGGAAAAACAATGAAGGTTCGTCAAAAAATTAAGAATAGAACTAGCACGATATAGCAATTTCCCTTCTGGGTATATCCAAAAGAATTGTAAGCAGGTTCCAAAGACATATTTGCACGTCTGTGTTCATTACAAAATTACTTGCAATAGTCAGGAGATGGAAGCATTCCAAGTGTCTGTGAACACATAGATAAAAGGGGGCTGGAGGAGTAGCTCAGCGGGTAAAGTGCTTGCCTAGTAAGCACTAAGTACCTGAGTTTGATTCCCCAGCACCACATAAACTGGGTGTGATGGTGCATCCCAGCACTCAGGAGGCTGAGACAGGACGATTGTTTTCAGTTTAAGGACAGCCTGGGCTACATAGTGAGCTCAAAACCAGTCTGAAGTACAGAGTGAGATCCTGTCTCAAAAAAAAAAAAAAAAAAAACATTGATAAAAGTAAGTGTGTTAGATATACAATTGAGCACTCTTCACCCTTAGCAAAGAAAACTACCTTGTCACACATGACAACATGAATGACTTGAGGACACTGTACTAAGGAAATGGTGAATTTAAAAAGACAGTCTACATTTCTGATTATATAAGATATCTTAATTACAGAAGTACCTTTTAATCAATGAAAGTTATCTTACAAGATACTCAGTGGATGCCTGAAATCTTGCTTAGCACCAGTATTGTGTCTTTTCCTACACATACATACCTATGCTAAAGCTCAATTTATAAATTAGGCATTGTAACAGATCAACAATAATTATTAATAAAATACTACAGTTATAATGATACACTGTAACCATCAGAATCACTACTCTTGTTCTTTGTGGCCATTATTACACAAGACAAACAGTCATACTACAATAGTTAGCCTGATAACTGACACAGCTACTTAAGTAATATTGGGTAACCCATGCACACTAGATGAAGGGAACGTTCACATTCAGGGTAGGACAGAGTGACTAGTGCAAGGATTTTCACACACTGCTCAGAAGAGCATACAATACAACACTTACAAATTGCTTATTTCTGGAATTCTCTAATATTTTTGGACTAAGATTGACTGCAGGTAGTTGAAACCACAGAAAGCTAAACCAGGGATAAGATTTACTGTCGTTAAAATCGTGGAAGTATAAAGTAGAATGTGGTTGTCAGGAGCCTAGGGAAGGAGGAAATAGTAAGTTGTCTTTAAGTGAGTATAGAATTACAATATTGTTGGATTAAAATATTCTAGAGATCTGTTATACAACAGTGTGAATATAGCTGACACTACTGAACAGTATACTTAAAAATAGCTAAGAGGGTACTATATATATCTATAGATATCTATAGATATCTATATCTATAGATATCTATAGATATCTATAGATATATATTATATGCTTTTAACACAGTTTAAAAGTATTACAGAAAGAATGATCTGCTTATTTTAGAATATATTTTAGTAATGATTAAATAAGTCATTTCCATGAGAAGTCATGCTGTAATCTCCCAAAATCATTCTAATTAGATACATCAAAGGTTTCCATACTTGTATATATTTTAAGATAGTGTGTTTCCATCTTTAAAATATGACTGAATTTTTTGACATTTGGCTTCCTCACATGATCTGTACAAAACCGTTTTATTTCTACAACATAAAGTACTCTGGTAAGAAGACAGCGTAGCCCACTGAAAATTCATTTTGTGTGCTAACTTTATAGCTATTTTGGTCTCATTCTAAGTGTTATTATGTTGGCCTCCTGTCTCTTGGAACACAAGAGAATCGTCATGTTGCTCAGGTGTTTCAAAAGCTTTTTGTCATGGCAACTTAATCCTTAGCTCTCCCTGTGTTTGTCTTTAAGGTGATAGGATACAGAAGAATACATTGCAGACATATAATTATATGCCTTCCCAGCTAGTGATTTAAGATGCAACTAAACAGGGGCAAAACCCTTGTTAAACAAAAGTAATTTTATCTGAAAATGAGCTGTCACTTAAAGAATTAAGACTGTATAGTCAGTTCCTTTCAAACTAATAACTTCGGGGTAATATATATTTTATTCTAATGACACCGCCTTTGCTCCAAACAATGCTGAAGCTTCTTTTGGGGAACTTCTAGCAGAGCTAGTTTATGAGCCACATGTGGAAATTAGTCCCACTGTTTTACTGTCTTGCATTTTACAAGGTGCAAGTCAGAAATAGCAAGGCCATTTCTCTCAGTGGGAGATTTGTCTCAGTGGGACATTATCTGCACACTGCCATTACAAATGAACAGAAGTTCAGGTCTGGATCACGTGCCCTAAATTTATTTGATTCTCGTCCATCAGAGGAAAATCTCTATTCTGAACACAAACGTGTCACATTGAAGCCATTCTTGGGGTACAGAGGTTATTTTGTTTTGGGCTATAATTAATTCTACATTTCCCTCCACTTTTAAATCCCGGACTCCAGGAGAATATCGTATTGTGTTTTCCATGTCCCTCCCACATAGGCCATTAATAAGTACACATTAAATAAATAAGAGGAAACCAATTCCTAAAATTAAATAAATAAAGGTCATAGGTCTTTATCTGCCTCTTCTATGAAATGGGAACACTGAAAATCATATGTAGTTTACAAGGTTATTGGAGGATCGAATCAGAAAAGTTGAAGAAATGATGAATTCATAATTTGATGAGAAATATAACGTATTACTAAGTCATTTTTGTTGTACTGGGAACTATCAAGAACCCTGATTTATTGGGCACTGTGGTGAAATCAAGATGAATCTGACTCTTGCCCTGCACTAAATTTCTAAATTTCTAAATAAATTTCATAGAACTTTATCATTCTCTTAATTATATCTTAGTTTTGCTCCTTCAGTAGAATGAAACTTAAATAAATGAGATATGGTCTGTGAAGCTCAGTAATCTATTTCCAGTAATATTTATTGGATGAGTGAATGCATAGTAATTTAGAACACTTGTTCATTGTGCTCCTACTGTGAACAAGATACCATTGGATGCAAAAGTGACTAGGAAACATACAGAGAAATCTAACAGAGAAGGCAGAGAAAACAGGAAGGTGGGATAGTTAAGAAGAGAAGTTCAAGTACCTACCAGAGTTCATGGACTTGACATTTGATCTGGAGCTTGGAACATGGGTAGACAAGTGGAAATGAAGCGAAAGGATTCTACGCGAGCAAAGGTATAGACGTGTAGAAGCAGTCCAATGTAACTGCAGCATAAGATCAAGAGGATGTAAAATACTTCATTTCATACTGTTGAGGACTTTGAATGTCAGAATAATGCCGCCAAGTCATTCTTCTGGCTAAAGAAATAGTTCTTTTTGCAATGTTCGAGGGAAGCAGTAGCTAGACTTGATGACTTAAAAGTTCATCTTAGAGTCATTATTTCCTAACTTTTAATATTCTTACCAGGGTTAAGTTCAGTTATAGCTATTATAATGAAAGGTAGGGTCCTAGAGGTCAGTTCTCTTTTGTCCTTATAGAAAATGTTAGGAGTCTGTTTGGAGAATCTGTGTTTTTGACAGCAACAATAAATCTGAAGCGAAACAAAGCAGAGAAGATACAAGACATTTACGTTGACTCCCCTTTATGCTCGTGGTCTCATAGCTGCTTGTGTTTTCCTGTTTTAATGTTCATAGGTCAGCCAAAATAAAATAGTATAACACCTGAGCATTGAAAATCAAAATGAAACTTGGAGCAAATTCCTCCAAAAATACTAATGTTCAGAAGAGAGTTACAAATGAGTCAATTGCAGTGGGTTGTGCAATTTTAACAGTAAACATGTGTCTTAGTCATGATATCATTTCTGGGACATACTACCTGACGCTCACAACTTGAGAGAGGAAATGTTTATTTTCTAGATTTGGGTCTACTCATGGTCAGCTGGCAATGTGGCATGGTAGAAGGGTCTGGCAGAGATCAGCTGCTCATGGTGTTGCAAGAGGAAGGAGGGGGGTGGGGTAAAGCCAGGGCAAGAATATAGATTTCTACATTGCCTTCTTTTATTAAATGTTGTAATCAAAACATAAAAAAATGGACATTTAGTTGTTTTCATACACTAACCATATCAGATATTTTTAAATATGGCCCAAATCGATTCACTATCATTCACTGCTTCCCAGGCAAGTCAAAAGTACGGATATCCTTGTTGTAAGTCACATTTAAGGACTCCTGAAAACAAAAGATTTGTTCTTTATTTTGGGCTGGAGGAGTGGCACAGCGGTTCAAGTGCAAGGCCCTAGCAAGTGCAAGGCCCTGAGTTTAATTCCCTAGCACCACATAAATCTGGGTGTGGTGGCACATGACTGTAATCGCAGCACCTGGAAGGCTGAGGCAGGAGGATTGCCATGAGTCCCAGGACAGCCTCAGCTACATTAAAAAAAAAGGATGTGTTCTTAGGAATTTAGAAAATGGAAAATATCTTTGTCTGGCAATTTTCAGATTTAAAAGGAAAAAGAGTAACCATGTTTTGTCGCTCCTAAACATGGAATTTGCTGCACAGATTCCCACATTTCTATAGGATACCAATTCAAGTAAAGAAAAATAAGTGGGGGTCTCTATAGCATGGTATGAATGTTTTAGTGTTTCTGACTTACAACTCAGATGTTTTTAATTTTACAGAAATTCAGTCCAAATAAGTTCACTTTATCTTTGACTTGCTACATTTTATCTGACAAGCAATTTCCTTCTGGGTGCAAAAATCTGTTTTCATAGGCTAGGTTGATATAAGGTCTATTATGAAGTCAAATGTGGAATTGCTACAAAAAAAAAAAAGAAACCCTAGGGATATTCGATGGGGTAAAATACTTCTTAAAGAAGGGAATTTGTTAGGAGACAGAGTGACCAGGTCTATTATCTTCAAAGATTTGCAAGAATTTCACATACAAAAAGGTAGGATATTTCTGTATCACCTTGAAAGAGCAGAATTTGGATTAAAATGTCGAAGTCAGATTTAGTTCTTTTGAATGTTTAAGAGGTTTGACAATAGTGCGGGTTGTTGTCTGAATTGGTTGGTTTCCAGTCACCTAAAGTGCTCCAGTAGAAGGTGGAGAACTATGCCAGTGATATCTGAAGAGGCTTACTTTGTTTTCCTGAAATTTGATCTGAAACTCTTAAAAATGTCTTCTGACTCTGAACTGTGTGCTGTATTTGATCTCATGAATTTTGTCCACAGGGTGAGTATTTTTAGAATGGTACATCACCATGGTCAAGATGTTTTGAGTGTATATTGTTCAAAGACTATAGGAAATAAACACAAAATTCTTGGATTTTATATTTGTTCCTGAGTTCTCACATAATTCTTAAATCTTGGACAAGTTCTTTTTCTTGTAATGAAAAGAAGTCCAAAAGCTATAAAGCATGACTGAGGCTCAGAAAATTGTTTGAGGCAGGGTCTAACTCTGTAATCAAGAGCAGGTCCTGAACTCATTGTGTAGCCCAGGCTACCTGGAACTCAGGCAATCATCCTTTCTCAAGCATCCTAGTACAGGGATAACAGGCATCACCACCACACCTGCTTATGTAGTGCTGGGGGATTGAATTTGGGGCCTTGTACAGCTTGAGTTTGCACTTTAACCGCTGAGCTACACCCTCATCCGCAGACTAAGAACCTTAACAGAGGTCTATTTTCTCCTCTTGAGCCCAAATCAGTCATACCAATGTCCAAATGGCCACATAAGATAGGAAACTGAAATGATGTGCTTGGGAACAGGGGAGCAAGCAACAATGTACCAAGTCGTTGATCTACATAGATTCATGTGAGGAGGAGTTTAAAAGCAGAGGGGGAGAACTGAAGAGAGGGAGAGACAGAAAGAGAGAGAGAGAGAGAGAGAGAGAGAGAGAGAGAGAGAGAGGGAGAGAGAGGGAGAAGAAAAAGCAAGAGAAGGGAGGAAAAGGAGGAGAGAAGGGTAGGGTAGAAGAGGTGGGAAGAAGGGTAGGGAGGAAAAGAAGGGACAAAGATCCATATTTAAATATTTATTGATATTTTCATAAATGCTTTTCTTACCTAATAGGTGTAGGTAATGCAGTAAGTGTTCTCGACACTGATCCATCACTTACTGACACTCTAATCTGTAGATTTTTGTTCCGTGGGCTGGGTATGTGTTGTTATGAGTACTGTGTATGTATAAACATATGCTGTTATTGATAAAATTTTAGTGTACTTTTCCTTCAGGGCCTACATTTATTGTCATCAAGAAACAATTGTGGGCTCTCTGAGTACCAGGTGCTTTACTCTGATGTATACCTTTCTCACTTTTTGCAAACTCCAGACAGAAATGGACTCATTAGCATCCAACTCAATATGGGACATTTCAGTGGTAATAAGTGCATGAGATAGTCACTTCTGACAGAGAAAATAAAGATCCCTGATTACAGAAGACTTATTAATGATCTTAACATGTATACTCTTTCCATATGCAAAGACAAACATTAGATATCAATGAAGTAAATAATAATATTAATAGTATTAATGAGAGTGATGCCATCAAATCACAGAAATGGAATAATATACATATATATATACGTATATATATATATACATATATATATATATACATATATATATATATATATATATATATATATATATATATATACATTACTTAAAAGTATAATACAATACTTTCCTGAGTATGATCTCAAGATCACTTACATCACAATCACGTGGTCAAGTCAAATCACTGGAGAAATTTGTGCAAAAAAATCCTGTAATGTTTTCATAATCTCTTGTAGGAGTCCTGAGAACTTTAATTTTCACAGCAATTTTTATCATTATTATTGCCAGTGATTATTATCACTATGATTCTTATACATTTTAAGCTTGAAAACTATTTCCATAAATAGGAAGTGCTGTAATCAATAAAATACGATCTTATTTTATAATCTAAATGATGAGAAATGCATTGTCCTGGCTAAAAGGAGATCTAGAGCCTAATTCTGTCTCTGCTAATTATCATCTGTGAGATCACAGGTTAAGTGACATCAAATCTCTGAGCGACATTTTATTTTTATGTATAATTCTAAGAAACTTGACCCAGAGAAACTCTCATTGTCTCCAGTCATTAATATTCTATCAGTCTACGTCAAGGATATTAATTGGACCTGTTTCAAGCAGTCATAAGAATTAATTGCCCATCCCATTGCTTGGAAAATAATATTTATTCAGTAAATATTATTGGAATATAGGCAGGAAATATGAAAATGTTCAAGCAGGAATTCAATGAGTTCTTAGGCAATGCATATGTGATGGACAGTACAGTAAGTAAGGCTAAGAAAATATTTGAAAGTTACATTTAACCCTGTGAGAATAGCCATATTTTTTCACATCCTTTCTTGGCAGTCATCAGGGGAAAATATATGGCTAGATAGGACTTCATTGGATTTAAGTCAACTCAAAATTAACCTTTTATATAAATCTTCATTTGACATCTCCCCCTTCCAGGATCTCCCACCCCATCCCTTAGACACTATATTTCTCAGTCAATTGTTTGGGGTCTTCCATATTTCATTTAAATGTGATTAAGCCTCATTTTAAGATATGCTAAACTCCTGGAAGCCAGGGAGTATACTCTTTTCTGTATATCCTTCAGAACTCATATAGTTTTTAATACATAAGAAATCAATAAATATTATATTAATAGATCTTATTCTTTTTCATTTCTATGGTACAAAGTTTTTAAGCCTTAAATTTTCTGTAAAGATTTTTTTCCACCCCGCCCCTCTGTAAAATTTTAAAACTAGTTTATTTGATCTTCATGATCATTTTATAGATGAAAACTGAAGCTTAATGCATTCGTAGCTTGAACACAATCACATACGCTAGTGCTGGCTTTTCTATACCCAATTAAATTTCATGTTATTGAAAAAAAAGAGAGGCTTTAGCAGTTCTAGGATCCAGGAACCTTACATCTCATATATTTTGGGTGGAGAAATCATTGTAGAGTTTATGATTTGGATCTGGACTGTTCCCCACAGTATCATGTATTTGGAATGTGATTCAATCATAGATGTTTATTGATAAGATCAAGTACATTGGTGAGTTTCTGTGCTGTTAGGAGGTGGGACCAAGTTGGAAGGATGGGCCACTGAAAGCATGGCCTTATGGGTATATTCTTGCCTCTGGCTCTGTACTTCCTGCTCTCTGCTTCCTGGTTGTCATGGGGTGTGTAGCAGATCACCAGGTCATTATGCTATGCTCCCCTGTCACTTCCATAGATTATGCTAGGACTGAAAGTTCTATAAAAATAAACCATCTTGAGGAGGGAGATGCAGTCAACATGTCTACTATCATAGGTACTGTTTCATTACTAGGACAAAATACTCAACACTTACAACTTAAAGGAGGAAAAGTTTATGTGAGCTCACAGTCTCAGAAGGTCTCAGTCCATTCATGGGTGGCTGGCATTGGTGAAAATACACGGTGGAGACCTATCTGAAAGAAAGCTATTCACAGCATGGCAGAGGGAAGGCCAAGTGAGCAAGAAAGAGCAGAGCTAGTCATATCCCAGTAACCTACCCCTCCCAGGTCAAGGCCCAGAGTTCCACCCCTTCCAGCCATGCCATATTTCTTAATAGCACATGGTTGCATAGGTATTCCATAGCATCCAGATACATGAGACTTTTAGGGGTCATCCCAAATTCAGACCATAACAGCGATGGTTTAGGATCACTCTGTGGTGCTGCATGAAATTGCAACGAAGACAGAGATTTAGTAAAGAAATCCCCATGGCATAACTTAGGAAGGCAGAGAAACAACTGGACCTGAATGGGGACCACAGGACCTGTGGAAAAGCAGTAAAGATCACCAGCCAAGTGAGCATCACCTCTAGGACAAGGAAAAGGCCTGACCTGGAACCACAGCAGGCAGGTGTGCCCAGCCAACCAGTAAATCATGAGCAGCAAGGGCTGTGGAGGTATTACAGCCAGAAAGGCAACCTGGATATTCTTGTGATTATGTGTGACCAACAAAAAGGACATATCACTACAGTGAGCAGGAACATTGAGTCATTTGGTTGTGGGAAAAGGGAGATGCCCAGATACTGCAAGGCTTCAAAACTCAAATAAGGTGGATCAAAGTGCAACGCTACGCAGGCCCAGAGATGTGATTCAGAAGTGCACTATGAGGTCTCCCAAGAGATAGACTATCTGCAAGTCATATTCCAGGGAATTTGGAGACACTCCTTGCTAGTGGCAAGGGAAGGAATAGTGCTGGCGGCAGAGAGGGGAAAAGACTGTAGACCTCCTCAAAAGTTTGAGCCTAACAAGGACAGGTCTCACCCCTGTGCACACCCCCACAGCACAGGTGGAAGAGTAAGCTCACTTGAGTATGGTTTGCCCAGGGGCAGGGGAGTATAAGCACCTTAGGATATGGAGCCATCCTGCCTGTCCTCACTCAACTCGACCTTATAGAAACTGCAACAGATAATTTGGAGAGGCATATCTTTGCAGACTGAGACACAGGAAGAGAGAATTGGCCATACCCTCTCACTCAGCTGGCAAGATTGAAGGTCTAGGTTATAGAGACTTCCCATTAAAAAAAAATTTTATTTTGGACTTTGGGCTCACTTCAATGATTTTTGTAGGTATATTGAACTATTTTTTTCTGTATTTATTTATGAGTTTATTATTTTACTTTTTCTCTCTTTTTTCCTTTTTCTTTCTGTTTGTTGGTATTTGTTACATTTTGCATCTCTTTCTCATACACTAGTGCTTTATACCCTTTTCAAAGGCCTTTCTATAGATTCTTCAGACATACTCTTTCTATTTCATTCAGAACTCTCCTTGTTTCTTCTTCCAATTGTTTGTAGTGCTGAAGTTTTCTGGTCTTCTGTGATCTGGAGTTAGAGCTATGCCTTCATATGCTATCTCGTATATACACTTGTGTTTTCTATCACACTTCCACAGTTAACACTTAGTCTTAACCTGCTCTTTCTCCACCTGCATCACTATTACTAACAGTATCGTTAAGTGTTGATAATTCACAGTCACATACTTTAACCCTTAGAGAATCAATAATTATGTACTATTTAGTTACTCAGGACATTTGAGTAGTTTTTATATTATAAATAATAGCATAGTGTTTCCTTCATCAAACTCTTCTAATAAGTTAATGGACAATCTATAAAGATGTTTCCATTAGTAGTACACGTCACATTTCAATGGTCAAGAATGGAATGATTGTATTTGCTGATATCTTATGCCAATAGCTTGCATGTATTAAGTTTTAACACTGATGCTGATATCTGTCTCATTGCTAAATATGGGATAGCTGTTGAATATAGTGTTGATAAATTCTAGGTGTTTGGTTTAGGCTAGGGAAAAATCATAGAGGCCAATTTCACTATTGATTGTGTTGCCGTACTGACATTAGTGGAACCTTTTGTCAATATTGGGTTTATTTTGACAGATACATTGGTGGAGTGGGCTGTGCTTTTTAATGTAAGGGTAGATGAGTTGTAGCATTAAACTGGTTATTAGGTTCTGCCAATAATTAGCTAGTATTAGATTGTAATACTATTATAGATTATTATTCACGTTTCGGGTGGTGGCATAGACATAGGTGTTGATTTCCATTATATTCCAACAACTATCTTTTTTAAAAAGCACATATAATACTGTAATCAATTTTTGCTTCACTGAAAAGTAGAGATTAGGAAAGTAGCAGAAGGTTAGTCATTGAGAAGATCCCTCGAAATAGTAGATGAGTAAGCTAAAAATGGGTATAAATATCTAAATATGAATGCACTCAAGGACATTTCAAGGAAAGAAATAATCTAATAGATGAAATCTGTATAGTAGAGAGAGAGATTTAATTGACACTTCCTGATTTACTACCCACAGCAATAGAACCACGGGAAAATGAGGCAGTAAGTCAGTGTCTTAGTTACTTTTTTTTTTTTTTTTTGATTCTGTGACTTGGTACCTGACACACACAGTTTTAGGTAGGAAAGATTTATTCTAGTTCACAGTTTCAGAATGTCACAGTCCATTCATGAGCAGCTGGCAACAGTGGAAGCACATGGCAGACATAGAGGTAGGGGGCAGTTCTTCATAGCATTGCAGACGGGAAACGAAGTCAAGTCCCAGAAAGAAGATAGGAAGGAAGGAGGGAATGAAGGAAGGAGGGAAGGAAGAAGGAGGGAAGGAAGGAAGGAAAGAAGGAAGGAAGGAAGGAAGGAAGGAAGGAAGGAAGAATACCTTTATTTGCCCTGTTTCAGTGATCCACTTGTTCTGAGTCCAGCCTCAGTATTCCACTCTTCCATGTTTAAGCCCCCACTACACACCTATAATCCAACTCACATGCCTGCAATCTACAATATGCCACACTCCTGTCCTCGATGACACACCCATAATCCACCACATTTTCATAATCCTCTCTCCAGACCAGGCCTTCATCTCCTATCAGCAAATGGCTCCATTCATAATCCATAACATCCAAATACATGAGAATTCTGGGGGACATTCCAAATCCAAAATACAATAGTCACCTGAAAAAATGCCTGATTTGCCAGAAACTGATATCACAGGCATAAAATTAGCAGAATCTATAAGAAAGGAATTTAAAAAAACAAGGTTACTTAGTGGCCAAAGAGGCCATAAAAAAAAAAGATATCCTTAAACAAAATGCAAGAGATGCTAAGCAAGTTCAAAAAGGCTTTAATCAAACAAACAATGTTTTTAACAGATGAAGACAAACAAGGCAATAAAAGAAATGCAGATATATTTTAGTAGAGAAGTAGAAAGGCTAAAGGATCCCAAGTTCAATTCCAGGATACGAAAATCTCACATGAAAACGTAGGAAATTGGTTAAACCATTATGAGGTCATATTATTAGATCTTAAAGAAAAGTATGAAAAATTAGAACACATTGTTCATGATGACTGAAAAACAAAAAGACAACCAAGACACTGAATGCAATAGCTGATGGAAAACTCAAAGAGAAACAACCTCAGAATTATAGGAGAGCAAGAGAAAATAGAGGACACCACAAGTATGAAGAATCTGTTGAACCACAGTGTAGGAGAAAAATTTCCAATCCCAGAAAAAAACAACATTGAGCTACTGCAAACATATACAATACCAAATTCCCTTGAGAAAAAAGCATCTTCGTGATACATGATAATCAAAATCCTAGACACTCAACATAAAGAAATATTACTAAGTGCTGCAAGGGAAAAATAGAAAATAACCGACGTCATCCTATCCTCTCTTTCATTTACAGCTTTTGCTGCTCTTGCTTATCTCAATAAATCTTGCCTTTCACTGTTTTGCTCTTTGTTTATAGTGTCCACTCTTTGACACCAGCAGAACGCAGACCTCTCTAGTGTCATTCTTGGCACCTGAACAGGGACCCCAAAGACATTTCATGGTAGACTAAATTTTACTTTTGGTCTACTCCTTTGGACCCTGCTTATAGTCTCTCTCTCTCTCTCTCTTTCTCTCTCTCTCTCTCTCTCTCTCTCTCACTCACACACACACACACACACACACACACACACACACACACGCAAAATTAAAATTGGGCATCTGTTAACCAGTCAAAATTCTCAAAGTTGGTCCTTCATATTAAGACTCAAGTGTCATGTTTCTGAGAGTAAACTTTCACCAATCCACCAGCCATTTGTGACCAGGGATGTTGCTTCTTGGAATCTACCTTTCACACTGAAATATGTCCAATATGAGTAGATAACTTGTCAAGATTTCATTGATCTGAGAATCTATGACATTCAGTGAAAGCATTCATGTAGGAACACCTCCATATGGCCCTTCTCTTCAGGGACAAACTGAGAGTGCATTCTAATGCTTAGAGGAATAGTGGTTTCCCTTAGGCCCATCTCCTGTGTAGGGTTTCAGGAGAAGGCGAAACTTCCCGGGTCACTCCCGTATCTACCTTGGCATTGGTGAATCACGTCAATTCCATCTCAGGGTGGCATAATTATGTAAATTGCCCATGAGATCTCTCTGGAAGAATTATGGACAAACCCCAGGGTTCAGGCCCCTGATCTTTAGATTCTGTGTCTCTTACAGGAGCCTCAACCTCTGCTGTCCAAAGGAATGACCTCTGGGGTACATCCTGAAGAATAGGGAAAAGTTCAACCCCCAGGCCTTGAAGAGGAAAAAGGTACCCACAGGGGCCACCAATTATAATACCATTCTCCAACTAGACGACTTTTGCAAATGTGTGGGAAAATTGTCTGAGGTTCCTTATGTGCAAGCTTTCTTTGCCCTAAGAGAAAATATAAGCCTTTGTCTTTCTTATGGCCTTGTTCTTACTGGCTCTAAGACTCAAGATCTCCATCTTACTCCAGAGAGAATGGCCTATACCAACAAGTCAAATAGTAATCAGTGCTGGCGAGGCTGTGGGGAGAAAGGAACCCTCCTGCACTGCTGGTGGGAATGTAAATTCGTACAACCACTCTGGAAAGCAGTATGGAGAGCTCTCAAAAGACTAGAAATAAATATCCCCTTCAATCCAGTGACACCCCACCTGGGAATATTTCCAAAAGAGGTCAAAACAGCACATAACAGAAATACATGTATACCCATGTTCATAGAAGCACAACTAACGATAGTTAAAATATGGAAGTCACCAAAATACCCATCAACAGACCAATGGATACACAAACTGTGGTATCTATACACAATGGAATACTATGCATCTATGAAGTCCAACAGCGTGGAGGCTTTTGCAGGGAAATGGAAGAAACTTGAGAACATCATGCTTAGTGAAGTGAGTCAGAAGCAGAAGGCGAAACATCGAATGGTCTCTCTGATATGAGAAACCCAGATCACAACTCTTATGGAACTTAAAACAAAAAACAAGCGAAACAGCCCCGGGGTAGGGCAGGGAGGGAGGGAGGGGTGGGTAAGGGGAGGGACAACAGGAGAGTGGGAAAGTCCTTGTCACCTTTACAAGATACATAGTTGCACAAAATGCTCAACTTCATTGTAAACCTTAAATTTTGCACTTACACGTATCAATAACATGGGGGAAAAAAGACTCAAGATCTCAAACCTATTATGACCCCTACTGTCCCAACAACAGATAAACCTGAACTCTTTCCTCCAGAATATCTGGGAATATCAGACCCATACTCTGTTTTTACTTCTATACCTATATATCCTTTTCTGGGGAATTGCTACCTAAAATATGCCCATTACAGGAAATGCCAGAAGGAAACATCAGTCTCACTGAAGTTTTCGAGTTGTTTTCCCTAAAACCTGAAGCAAATAAAATCTGTTTTCCAGGCTTGCTTTCCTAAGACCTGAAGCAAATAAAATCTGTCCTAGGGATGTTTTCAGAAGACCCTGACAGGTATATTGAAGCCTTTTAGGGCACATGTCAAGTTCTTAAAATTAGTATAGATAATATCATGCTTATCTTAAATCAAACTCTAACTTCCACTAAAAATGAAAGAGTGCTTACAGCAGCTGAGAGATATGCTGATGATTTACATATTGGTCAGGCGCCCCAAACTAAAGGAAGACAAAAGACAATTTGTACTCCTGTCTCTCTGCCTGGGTCAGAGGCAATTCCTTGACAAAATTCTAATTGGAACCCTAAGGAGGGAAGCGGGAATGGAATCAGCAATATTGCCAGACCCTCATCTTAGATCTTAGAAGGGCTCTACAGATCTAGCCAAAAACCTCGAAATTATTTTAAATTAGCAGAGATCCGATAAGGACCCAATGAAAGCTCTAGTCATGGTGGATAGGCTGAAAGAAACTTTAAGAAAGCTTACTGCTATTAACCCAGATTCTCCAGAGGGCATTATTGTTTTGAAAGATAAATTCATAACTCGGGCAGCACCAGATAGGAGAAAAGTGCAAAAGTTAGCATTTAGCCAGGAGCAATCACTAGATGAGCTCATCAAAATTGCCACCTCAGTGTTTTACAATAAATACCAGGAGGAACAAAAGGAAAGGGAAAAGATGAAAAAGTGAGAGGTTTGATCATGGCCCTATAAGAATGGAATAGACAAAATGGGCTCTGAAGTAAAAACTCTGAGGGGTTATCAGATTCATCAGTGTGACTTAAAATGGTTCAGGTTTGAAAAGGGAGGGACATTTCAGGAAGGACTGCCCTGAGGCAAGCAAGCATCTGCCATACCCTTGCCCTCAATACTAAGGTTCCCAGTGGAGGTATGACTGCCCTTTTAGGCAAAGACCTAGGGGTTCATTGTCCTCTCAAAAGGACAATTGATGGGGCCTGGGGCTACTGGTTTTCCTTAGCACCTCCATCCATCTATGAGAGCCCAGGTAATCTTCACTGTGGGAAGCTAATTGATAAACTTTATAATTGATACTGGAGCTCAATACTCCATCCTAATTTCATGTCCAGGATCACGATCGACCCAATAGGAGTCTCGGGGACTCCCATGACTGAAAATGCTGTTTATATGCCAATGAATCTGAATAGTTAGAAACATAACTAAACAGATTAAGGAAAGGGTGGCAAAAGTGGCAAAATAATTAGTTGATTCCAGGGATTCTGGTTTGATTTATGGGGTGAGAACTCACAATAACTGCCTTTAGTTGATCCCCTCCTCATATTTATGACCTCCTGGATCAGACTATACATTGTGAATTCCATATTCCATTTTATCTCTTCTACAATCAAAGACATAAAACTTCAGATGGTATTAAGAGTGGAGCCTCAAATGACACCAAACATCAACTTTCACACCGAACTCCTTGACCAACTAGACTGCCTCAAGCGGGAGTGACCCAGCTGCTGCTACCCAATGCCCCCCCCCCCCCCATTCAGCAAGGAGTAACTAGAACCATCATCATCTGCTTCCCCCTTGCAGCAGCAAAGCCTCCCGATAGAAAGGAGGTGGCGGGGAACAAGTCAGAGTCCATTAGGCAGGCTTAGAATAAACAGTTAGGTCAGATGAGTCAAGATGTTCCTTTAAGATAAAGCTCTTGCCAGAAAAACAAAGCTCTTGGCCAGAGTTGCTATGGTAACCAAGGCTCTTGCCAGAAAAACAAGGCTCTTAGTGGGAGTTGCCATGGTAATCAAGGCTCTTAGTTCAAACCTAAATGAGATTGCCAATTAGCCAATAATATCAAAGAACAACCATAGAAACCCTATCAGCAACTGCCACACAGCCTATCCCTGCTACCCCTTGCCCAGCAACATATAAAGAAAGATGGCCAGTGATCAACAGCAATGCCCTAGCTTCTCTCCCATATATGGGAGAGTCCATTCTTATTTTTCTTGCTTATTTCAATAATTCTTGCCTTTCAAAAAAAAAAAAAACCACCACCAACAACAACAACAATAAAGTAACCTAGAAAGACAAACCTGTTAAAATAACTGGATTTCTCAAGACAATCCTTAACGACCAGGAGGCCATAGAGCAACCTCATTCAAATGCTAAAAGAAAGTAAGTGCCAACATAGATTGCTACATCCAGCAAAATTATCTTCAAAACGGGGGAGTCAAGTTTTTCATGATAAAGAAAACCTAAAGAAATTTATGACCACTATACCAACATTGCAGAAAAAAATCAAAAGAATCTTAGAGATAGGAAAACTAATAGCACAAAAGACTGCAAAGAAAATGAAACAACAAAAGAAGAGAATGATCTAAAATAAAATAAATAATCAACACTGAAGCATCACAATGATGACAGGATATAGCAAATATACGATTATAATATTCTCAATGTTAATGGTCT
Organism: Ctenodactylus gundi; assembly: GCA_004027205.1. Taxonomy (NCBI): domain Eukaryota; kingdom Metazoa; phylum Chordata; class Mammalia; order Rodentia; family Ctenodactylidae; genus Ctenodactylus; species Ctenodactylus gundi. The sequence continues at coordinate 842,410 of PVKB01000134.1, forward strand.
CAACTCTATCAAAAGACACAAGACAGGCTGGCAGATTAGATCAAAAACCAAAACCAAACAGTTTGCTTCTTGCAAGAGATGCACTTTACTCATAAAGAAACACAGAAAATAAAAAAGGAAATTAATACTATGAAATACCAGAAAATAAGCATATATAGCTATAATATTCCCAAACACAGTAGATTTTAACCCAAAACAAGCCAGAAGAGATGAAGATGGACATTACACATAGGTGAAGGAAGCAATTCCTCAGAAAGAAGTCACAGTTATCAATATATATATATATATATATATATATATATATATATATATATATATACACCTGACTTTGAGCAAGAAATTTTGTAAAGCAAAAATGATTGGAAATGATAAAAATAGGCCCTAATACAAGTATAAGAGGAGACTTCAGTATCCCATTATCATAAATGGCCAGAACAAGTAGATAAAAAGTTAACAATGACATATTAGAGTTAAACCACACTATGGAACAATTGGATTTAAATATTTACAGAGCGTTCCATCTACCATAAACAGAATAGACTCATTTTTATGAAAGCACAGAGTATTGTGCAAAAATGACCATATCATAAGCCACAAGGCATACTTAAATAAGTACAAAGAAAATGAGTTCCTTGTATGCTTTCAGATCATTGTAGAATAAAAATTACAATGAAGTAGTTTCTCAAAAAAAAAAAAACCTACGGAAACTATGCAAATTCACGGAGATTAAATAATGTATTATTGAACAAACAATGGATCACAGAAGAAACCGGGGAAGAAATAAAAAAAACTTTCTAAAGTCAGTTCAGAATGGAAGTACATCACACCTGAAGCTATAGGACACAATGAAATCAGTACTGAGGCAAAATTGCAGCTGTAAATGTATATATTAAAAAAGCAGAACAAATCCACATAAACTATTTGATGATGCAAGTCAAGGTTATAGAAAATAAGAACAAGCTAAATCTAATAATTAGAATATACAAAGAACTGAAGAAAAAGACTCCTCAAAATCAAAGATGCAATTAAAAATGGAAAATTGATATGAAGAGTTTTCATTGAAGTACGTATGGCCATCATATACATGCAAATATCTTCAACATTTTTAGCCATTAGAGAAATGCAAATCCTAACAACACAGAGATGTCATCTTACCACAGTGTGAGAATGTCTTATGAAGAACTGAAAAAACAGAAGATGCTGGTGAGGGTGAAGGAAAAAAGGACACTTTTATATTGCTAGTGGGACTGTATATTTGTACAACCATTATTGGAAAGCAGTATGAAGATTTCTCAAAAACCTAATAATAGATATCCCATTTGACCCAGCAATTTCTTTTCTGGGTATCTTTCCAAAAGATACCCATATAAGAGAGATATGCATACCTATATTTGTGGTAGCACAATTAATCATGAATGATGCCAATTATCCAACAATAGACCAATGGGTAAAGAAAATGTGTCTATATACAGTGGAGTACTACTTGGCCATAAAGATTGATTTAAGTCTTTTGTAGGAATTTGGGTTCAAATTGAGTACACGAAGCTTAGTAAAGTGAATCAGACTCAGAAGATTAAATATCACATTTTTTTCTAATATGAGAAATCTAGAGTTTAAATAAGTAGAATTCAGGGTACCCTCACTCAAGACCCCCACTCAATGTTTCTTCGGGAGCTTTGCTTTCTCAGTAAACCCTTTCTTATTTTCAAAAATAAAAAAAAATAGTAGTCATATGTTTAAGATTTTGGGAGTCAGGAGGAATGAAGGAGAGGGACTGAGGGCAAGAAAGAGGGAGGGGAAGGGAATGTGACATTGATGTGATATGAATGTGCATCAAATACTCAAGTTTAATGTAACCATTGCATATTGTAAAAGCATACTAATAAAAATGGAGGAAAAGAGGGAAAAATAGGAAAAAAGCAAGAACAAATCAAACCCAAAACAAGGAAAGAAAATAAATAATAAATATCAGAGTATAAATCAGTGAGACTGAAACTAAAAAAAAATCAAAGGTTTAGTTTTCTGACCAAGGTAAGCGTGGATCTGGGAGAAGTGGGAACTGACAACAGCTGGTAGCCCCAACCTCCAAAAAGGAGTCTGCTGGTAGTACATACTACAAACGCAATGTGAGCTCCCCCTACAAAAGGCCTCCTGGACCCTAGATCAGAAGCAGTGCTCAGCAGCCATAACAGGAAATGATGTAAGCAGGAGCCATTTAAGAAATAAAAAGAGCATAAGACTGAACTGTTCAGAGTAAAAGAAAGTTCAGAAGAGCACATCAGGATTTTCTGGGCTGCTCTTAAAGAGTGCCTAGGAAGAAACAAGCACAAGAGATAGTTGCAGAGAGAAGAGAAAGGCTATTGACCTCCTGAATGGCTTGGGTGTAGTGGGAGCACCTCCGATGGTAGAGATCTGAGCCCTCAGGGGAGGGAAGCCAGGACCGGGGGGTGGGGGGATGGGAGAGCTTCACAGAGAGTGATGGTGGTGAACAAGATATCTTAGAGGCCGTTGGACTGCTAGGCCTTCCCTCACTGCCTGCTCCCAGCATAGAACTGAGACAAATGTTGGCTCTCCCCACGCACCCCCATACCCATTGAATGAAACCTTTTTCTAGGGTTTTAAAGTGAAGTCCCTCAACAAAAGGACATGGGAAGAAGACACACACAGAAATGCCTGGGTCCTCTTTGGAATGCTAAAGAAAAAAAAGATTGATAATCCCTTAAACTTACCAAAAGAAAGAGAATGTGAAAATTAATAACATTAAAAATGAACAAGATGATGTTTTAGCATACAACTTTTAAATTCTGAAGGTCACCAGAAATTATTTTTAAGATATAGATTCTAACTGCTTTTAGAATCTAGAAGAATTAGATAAATTTCTAGACACATAGGACCTACTAAATTGAGACAAAATTGTCCAAAATCAATAAAGATCAATAACAAGTAATCAGATTAATGAAGTACTTGAAATTCTATCAATTACAAAAAGTCCAATTTGAGATGAATTTATGGCTGAATTATAACAGATCTTTATAAAAGAACTACCACCAATGTTCCCCAAAATTTTCCCTAATATAAAAGGTATTTCCCACAAATTCCTTGCATGAAACCAGCATTACTTTGATACCAAAACCAGACAAGGATTCAACAAAAAGAGAAATCCACCAACTTTGCTCTCTATTAACATATATGAAAAGGTACTCAGTAAGATGTTCCAGAACAGAATTCAAAAACACACTAAGATCAGGTACTTTGACCATGTCGATTTCATTTCAAGGAAGAAAGAATGATTCAACATTCATAAATCAACAATTGTAACACACCAGACAAATGGAATAAACAAATTGGATTTGCTTTTCATTTTAGCATGTGTCGAAAAAGCATTTGACAAATTCAACTTTCATTCAGAATACGAACTCTGATGAAAATAGCTGTTGAAGGACCATACCTCGAGTGAATATAAGCCATATATGATAAAACCACATCTAACATCACATGAATGGGTAAAACTACAATAATTTCATATAAAGTATGGGAAGAGATAAGGTTATTCACTCTTACCACTCTGGTTCAATATAATTCAAGAAACTACAGCCAGCATAAAGAGACCAGGGAAAGAAATAAAAGGCATATGAATATAAAGGATTCAAATTATCCCTATTTTCAGACGGTATGACTATTAACACAAAAACCTCCCAAACCTCCATGCAAATTCAGTTAATAAATTCAGTACAGTGATAAGATACAAAATCAATACAAAAGTCAATCATCTTCTAACACACAAATAATAAAATTATCGAGAAAAAATTAGTAGGGCATTTTTATTTACAATAGTTTCAAAAATCAAATACCAAAGAATCAACCTAAGCAAGAAAGTGAAGGGCCTTTATAATAAGAACTACAGAATTCTGAAAAAAGATGACATTAGAAAATGGAAAGACATGCCTTCTTCCTGGACTGGCAGAATTCATACTGAAATGGCCATGCCACCAAAAGTAACTGTCTTAGTTACTTTTTCATTGCTGTGACTCAATACCCGACACCCACAAACTTAGGAAAGGAAAGGTTTATTTTAGCTCACAGTCTCGAAGGTCACAGTCCATTCAGGGGTGGCCGGCAACAATCGAAGTACATGGCAGAGAGAGAGGTGGAGGCAGCTTCCCCGGACAAACAGGAAGACAAGCTGAGGCTAGTTGAGACTAGTCCCCGCCCTCAGGAAGGCAGGTGCAGCTTATATATCCTTTCAGGTCTCCGCCCAGTAATTAGTCCCTCCTGCATCCAGGTTTGGCCACTACACACCGTTAATCCTAACTTAACTGCAATCCACCCCTCCAGACCAGACCCCAATCCACCAACATCACATGGTTCCATTAAAATACATGAAACTTTTGGGGGACACTCCAGATCCTAACCACAACAGTAATCTATAGATTTAATGTGATTTCTATTACAATATCAACCTTTTTTAATAACACTCGAGAAAAGAAAGACAAGTTTTCACTTGGACTATTCAAAGTGATCTTGAGCAAAAGGAACAACGCTAGAAACACCCCTCTACTGCACTTTAAGCTATAATATTTAAAAGCCTTATTAAAACACAACGTGGTACAAGTACGAAAACAGAAATGTAGGCCACTGGAAGTAAATAGAAGCTACATTCTTCATGAAGGTAGCAAAACATGTGATGGAGAAAAGGCAATGTCTTTATTGAATAGTACTGGGAAAATTAGTGACCAGCTTGAGTAAAATTGAAACTAGAACCCTATCTTTTCCCCTGTAGTAAAAACAAATCAAAGTGAACAAGACACGTGTGTGTGTGTGTGTGTGTGTGTGTGTGTGTATTAAAAAAACAGAAACAGTGAAACTACTGAAAGATAACACAGGGAAACAATTGAAGCCACAAGCACAAGAAAAAAAAACTTGCTGGAAAAGACTCCAAAAATACAGAAAATAATATCAAGAAGCCATAAAGAAAGACTACATCAAATTAAAATTTTTCTGTGTAGCAAAAGAAGTAACTGCCAGAGTAAAGAAAAAACTCAAGAGTGTGGAAAAAATTTCTGCTTGTTTTTCTGATAAAGAATCAATATTTTAGCAAAGGGCTTTTTTGTATAAAATTTCTGATTTGATTGAAATAGAAATCTGTGTCCTGGGCCTTAGAATTGTGAGCTACCCTCTTGAAGTTAACAAGCATTTATATCAATTCCAACATTATTTAAGTCATGTACTAAAATGGTCTGTTAATAACTTGAAATTTTAAGTTTTCCTGAAGACCTACCTTTTAGCTAGGTAGTGTCCTCGGTACTGGTATAGAATTTCAGAGTTATAGGCAAGATGGCAACCAAGTAACAGAACTGCTCAATGAATCCTCATAGACTCACTCAAAAGGTTGAGATTATAGTTAAAATTTGATTATTCAATTTAGCTAAAAGAGGGAGAGAGCCCTAGCAATTGAAAGGAGGCCACAGGAATATTAGAAACCCCACAGACATATCAGAAGCAGAATAAAACAACAACCCAGGAAGCCACCCAGGCCTGCTGCAAAGGGCCTTGAGCTGCAAGCATCCGCAGATGGGGACCTAAGCCCAGAGCTGGGAGCTTCAGACTGAGGTGAACAGATCTGGGAGATGTGGAAATTGACAACTGATATAAGCCTATGGGTAATGCAAATCACAAATGCACTGTGAGCTTCCCTGAGAAAAGGCCTCCTGGAGCCTAGACCAGCTTGAGAGAAGCAGTTCTCAGCAACCATGATACTCAGTGACATAGGCAGAAGCCAAATTTTAAAAATTCCAAGTCTGAATTGTTTGGAGTAAAGGAAGGCATAGATGGGCCACATCAGGGCATTTGGGGACACTCTTAAACATTGCCTAGGAAGAAACTGGCATAGAACACAGCTGTAGAGAGGAGGATAACTGCATTTACCCAATCTCCTGAATGGCTCAGATGGTAGTGAGAGTACCTCAAAAGGCAGAGAGCCCCTCCCTCAGGAAAGAGGCCAGGGCAGGCAGGAGAGCTTTACTGAGGGGACTCAGTATAAACAAGACACCTCAGAGGTAATGGGACTGTTATGTCCCCTTCACCACCTACTCCCAACACAAAACTCAGGGGACATGAAATTCCTCTCAGCTAAGCCGTTAAAGTGAACTCCCTCAGCAATAGAATCATGGGAAGACAAGGCAACACGATACACATAGAAACACCTGAGACCCTAGATGTTAAAGGCATGGGCCCTGAAATGGTCGAACTCATAGGGAAGGAAGTTAAAAAGCAAACAGACAAGTTGGTTCCTGCGGACAGCCAGTTCAAACAAGATATTCTTAAAGAAATTCAAGCAATGGTTACCAGGCTTAAAGAGGAACTTACTAAATAAGCAATGGTCCTAAAAAATACAAAGATTACTGAGCATATAGAAGACAAAAGTAAAAAGTTGGCTGAGGTAAATAAGGAAATGCAAGCTATAAAGGGACATGTTGATAGAGAAGTGGAAAATATGAAAAGAAATCAGGCTGAAATTCAGAATGTGATAAATTCATTTGAAAGCAGGGGAAGTTGATTCTATCACTGCAAAGACAGAATTTCAAACTTTAAAGACAGGAATTAAGAAACAAATGTCATAATCAGGTATGATTCCAAAATTAGAAGTGAGCAAAGTAGCTGGACACAGCAGCTGATGAATATTTCAAAGAACCAACATCAGAATTACGGGCATGGAAGAAAGGCAGAAGACAGCTCCAAAGGTATAAATAATTCATTCACTTAAGTCCTACAAAAATATTTCCTGAATCTAGGAAAATAAATTAATATTCAGGTACAAGAGGCTTATAGAACACCAAATAACCTTGACCGAAAAATAAACTCACTATGACATATCATAATCAAAATCTCAGAAACAAAACATAAAGAGAGAATTAAAAGCAGCAAGAGAAAAACAGACATTATTTTATCATGGCAAACCCATTCAAATTACCACAGAATTCTCAATGCAAACGTTAAGAGACAGAAGAGTCTGCAGCAAAATTTTTCATGTTTAAAAGAAAGTGAGTGTCCAGCAAAATTATCCCTGAAAATTGAAGGAAAAATAACAATATTTCATGATCAAAAGACCCTTAAAAAAACCACAACTGCTAGCCCCGTATTGCAGGAAATACTTGAAGGAATCTGAGAGAGAAGCAGAAATGTACAACACTGAAGATCACAGGAGAAAGGAAACAGCAAAAGAGAAAGTGTAACAAAAAAGTAAAAGCAAAGAACCAACACTAGAAGAACAGGACAATGATAAGATTCAGTAAGAACTTATGGTAATTACTCTAAATACTAATGGTTTAGCTCACCAATCAAAAGACACAGATGGGTAGAGTGGATCTAAAAAATAAAACCCAATCATTTCTGTGTGTAAGAAACACACTTCACCCACAAAGAACACAGACTGAAGGTAAAAGGCTAGAAACTAACACTACATGCTACTGGAGCCTGGAAATGAGCAGGAGTGGCTGTATTATTCTCAGACACTGCAGACTTCAAACCCAAAGAGATAAGAAGAGGCAAAGATGAACACTATATACGTGTAAAAGGAGCAATCCAACAGGAAGAGCTCACAATTGTAAACATATGTGCACTCAGTGTAGGTGCACCCAGTTACTTACAATAGAAATTATCGGTCATGAAGAGCCAAATAGGCCTCAATACAATCATACTAGTGATCTTCAACATCCAACTCTCACAAATAGACAGGCAAAATGGACGAAAATCAACAAAAATGCATCCAAGAAAGAAAGAAATCATACCATGGAGCAAATGGACTCAACAGATATCTACATAGTGCTTGAAACATTAGGAAGAGCAATTACGCAAGAGAATGGATAAAGGAAACACACATAGGAAAGGAAGATGTCAGACTATCCTTATTTGCAGATGACGTGATCCTTAACATAGAGGACCCCAAAAACTGTACCAGAAGATTTGAATAAACAAATCTGCCCAAGTTACAGGATAGAAAATCAATACACAAAAATCAGTAGCATTCTTCGACAGCAACAATGAAAATTTAGAGAAAAAGATTGGAAAAAAAATCCAATTCCCAGTTGCTTTAAAGAAAATTAAATACCTATGAGTCTTCATAACGAAGCAAGTGAACTCTCTACTGGCAACTACATTACTCTGAAAAAAATAGAAGAAAATTTTAGAAAATGAAAAGAGATCCCCTGGTCCTGAATAGGCAGAATCAACATTGTCAAAATGACCAGACTGCCTAAACTGATAAACAGATTTGGTGCAATCCCAATCAAGGTACAAATGGCATTTTTCACAAAACAAGAAAAAATAACTTGAAAATTTGTATGGAATCACAAGAGACCAAGCTAAAATAATCCTAAGCAACAAAACAAAAGGAGGCATCACAATACACGATATCAAATTATACTACACAGCAACATAGATAAAAATAACATGGTATTGGCACAAAAACAGACAAGCGGATCAATGGAATAGAACTGAGGATGCAGAAACTTTCCTGAGGACCTTCAGCTGTCTAATCTTTGTGAAGGGACCAAAAACATACCTTGGAGTAAAGATAGCATCTTTAATAAGTTGTGCTGGGGAGACTGTCTGACCATATGCAGAAGGAAGCCAGTCCCACAACTCAGGTTAAGAGGTACAGCTTTCACGTAAAATGGCTACTCATTAATTCTGTAGAATAGCTAACTTTTCTTCAATAGAGGTTTTACTTTACATAGTGCATAAATTTTAAAAAAAGTTTCTCCTCTTTAGGTGTGTGGCAAATGGTGTCAAGGGGCTCACCTGTCCAAACAAGGGAAGGACTCAGAGGTGTGGAGATGAGAAAACTGACGCTCTAGAAATCACCTTGCACGATGAGTGCTGGCTTTCTACAGAGGCGGCAGCAGCATGCAGTAACTTGGTGGGTGAGGAGGTTTATTCCTGGTTCCTGGTTGGTAGATCCAACCCTCTGCTTTCTGTTGTTGCTGTCGTCGTTGTTGTCAGAGTTTACAATCTCACCAGTGAAGTCTAAGTGGTTCTTTATTCCAGAAAGGCAGAAAGGTGAGTTGTGTAAGTCAACTTGGTTCATGGCTAGGCTGGTCCCTGTGACGTGGCACTGGTTGTCCCTCCACCTCCTTTGATCCCTCGGTTCAAGTCTGGTGTGAAGTGTGTGAAAGCCAAGCTTCGGCCATTCAATCGCTGTGATACAGCTCCATATGAAAATGAGACGCTAGCTGTCACTGTCAGACTCAAAAGTAAATGAGAGTAAAATACCTAAGTGACAGTTACACTAAGAAAATAGGACTTTAGCTGCACACTCAACACAATCCCAGTTTTATTAAGTGTATGTAATGTGCAGATGAAATGACAGTGATGGAATAAACTAAGACATTAATGATCATCACTACTTGTTGGAATTACAAGTAGTTTTATTTTTCTTCATGTTTTCTACATTTTTAAAAATTCTGCAATGAAAGTCTGTAACTTTTACAAATAGATGCAAACAAAAGTGTAAAAATTCCTTTGGTTTCAAAGGGTGTAAAAATATTCTTATGGAGGTACTCATCCACTGACATGTTTTGCATTATTTTGTAATAATCTCCACTTTTGTAAATCAAAGAATTTCAGTATTTAAAGTCAATGCTTTTGCAGATGTAAGAAAGACCTGGGTCACTGAGATCCTTTTTTTTTTCTTTCTTTCTTTCTCTTTTGTGGTACTGGAAGCTGTGCCTTCCCGCTGAGTTACACAGCCCCAGCTCATTTTTTGTTTCTATTTTGAAACAGGGTCTTACTCAGTCACATAGTTGCCTCTCCTCCTAGAGGGCTGTGATTACAGTTCTGCCTCATTAGACCATTTTGAAATGCATGTTTGCATGAGATTTTGCAACAGTCTTCTTGCAACACTCTTGAAAATTTCTCAAATAAAGAAAATTCACTGACGTAGTGTTTGCAATGTACCCTCTGCCCTCCTTTTTTCTTCCCCATCTAGTTAGGTAACATGAAAATTTTAATTGGTAAGAGGCTGTGGCAGAGAGGACATTGACGTATTTCATTCAAGTTAAAAGCATGCTCAGCCGATGTCAGAGAGAGATAGGAAGAGCAGATGCTACACCATCATGTACATCATCTTTAGTGGAACCGAGTCGTAGTCCAGGGGTTAGAGCATTTTCTTAGTATGTACAGGGCCTTGAGTTTGGTTCCTCAGCACTATATTTAAAAATTAGGGGCCGGGGAACAGCTCAGCTGTTAGTCTTTGTCTAGAAAGCACAAGGCCCTGAGATTAATTACCCCCCACCACATAAAGCAGACATATTGGTGCATGCCTACAAACCCAAATTCAGGAGGCAGGAGGATTGCCATGTGTTCTAGGCCAGTCTGGGCTACATAATGAGTTTAGGACCAGCCTGGATTACAGTGCAAGATTTGGTCTCAAAATAAAAATAATCCAGGCATAGTAGAGCATGCCTGTAAATCCTAGCACTCAGGAGGCTGAGGCAGGAGGATTAAAGGGTGAGACCCTGTCTCAAAAAAAAAAAAAATCTTTAAAGAGAAACGCACCATTTGTTTATACTGAGGCAATTTATTTGCTGGTTTTGGAATTTAAATATTCTTTGAGGACATACCTTTTTTATTGTAGAATATTCATTTTATTCTGTCGGTGTCAGAGTAGGTGTTTGTGACGTCATCTCAGCTCAGAAGTCAGCCACGCTCCCAGTTGAGCACCCCGTGTCCTCACTTCTTTCCCCTCCAACACTGTTATTCTTTGCCTCCCCCCTCCCCACCAGAACCTTCTATTGGGAAGAAAATAGTTCATTTAAGGGGGAAAACAACACAAAGCATCAGGAAAATAAAGAAAGAAATAGAAGTCTGTTAGTTGGAAATCATTTATTGCCTTTATAAAAGTTTAAATAAAAACACTACAAAAATTCACATTCCAATTTGCTGTGGTTTTAAGGTGATAGTTCACTTTAGAGGTAGTACCAGTAAAATGAGATGCAGAATTGCTAAAAAGGAATTTCTTAGTTAATGCAAAATAAAATTTCAACGTGGAGCATTATGTACTCAGTATATACTTTAATGGAAATATAATAATTATATATTGCATGAAAATATCACTTTATTCTCTTTTGTCCCTTATCAAATCTGCTCTTAGTAAAGGCTAGTTTGAAGCAAGTGTATGTTGACTATAGGTTCACAAGGTAGTGGCTCGCCATTATAGCTTCACAGAGCATCGCTTGGTGAGGGCATGATGTAGCACTCTCTGCCAAGGACAACACCAAGTTCAGAGAGAAATCTACCTGTCATATAGACACAGTGACACTCATAACTCTCTTCAAATGGCAACCAATCACAGTTTTGCATTTTGAGGATCTGAAAGTCTAAACTGGACCTAGTGGCCCAGGCCTATGATTCCAGAACTCTGGGAGACTGAGGCAGGAGGATTGTAAGTTCAAGCCCAGTCTGGGCAACTTATCATCTTAGTGAGACCGCACCTCAAAATCAAAAGTAAAAAAATGAGCTGGGGATGTGAAGGCCATTAGCTCGATACTTAACAAAAGGGAAAGAAAAAGCCAAACAATATCCCTGGTAGATTATCCCTGCAGTGCGAAGGACAGGCAGCAATTAAAGTTTAAAGAATTTGGCTTAAAAGTGGTCACAATCTGGCTAAGATGAGAAAACTATTCCTTAGAAATGAGCTGAAGTGACGAAGATTCCAGAATTGTTTTAAGTCTGTCATTTATGTGCTCTCCTGCAAACTTATAAGATTGCTGACTATCAAAGGGCTTCAAAATCAGTTTTTCTGTCTGAGGAAGCAGCCTCTTGGACATATTTTGAGGTTTTAGTCGTATAGAGAGCACACAATGTGACAGAGATTCAGCCTTTTCCTCTCCAACAGCAACACAGTTCTATCACAAAATTAAAGAACTAAAGTCCTGCGGCTAACTTACCTTACAATAAAACATTCCTATTTCCCGTGAGAAGGAACATTTTGACATTTTTGTTTGTTTTCACATGCGTTAATTTTCCTGTTCTCCAGGGAAGCTACAGTTCTCGTTATTTTTTGTCACCGGTTTTAACTTGACTGACGTAAAGAAGACATGTTTGTTTTCTTTCGTTTGTATGCATTTCTGAAGGTTAGGTGCTCTCAGACACACATTTCCTACTTAGAAATTGCTTATGTATCCTAAGCTTAAAGCAGCCATCCAAATATAATTAACAGAAAAAAAGAGTTTCTTCCACATTGGCCTCAGTGTCTCTGAGAGATTGCTACAGATATTATGATGTGTTTTAATATTATCGAAGTCCTAAAAAAAAAACACTGGTTGATTTTTACCTGCAGACATGAAGATGTTTACAAGAACAGTCACAAGCTGATACTTTTCCAAAAAGTCTCAAAATTAATATCAAGCTATATAGGCGAAAATGTTTCGTGGTAGGTTTTCCTTTTATAATTTTTTTTCCATAGTGCTGGGGATCAAGTGCAGGAACTCACAGATCCTAAGGAAGAGGTCTTCCATTGCCCACAGCTCCACAGCAGAGTTTTTAAAAAATACTTAAACATGGCATCTATTTCAAGACCTATGGTTCTTAATTTCAATTTGCCAATTTCGATACTTTTTCTGGATACATCTATTTCCTTTGGTTCCGGATACAGAGCATCCAGCCCCATTTCATTTTAAGGTGTTTTAAGTTTCATTATTGGAAAAGAAGAATTCTGCTGCTGAAATGCAAATGCGAAGATAAAAATGTCCTACGCTTGCTGTTATGATTTATATACTTTCTATTGTAGTGAAAATTTAAAAAGGTACAAAGGAATCAACTTCCTCCCAAAATTGTAGAGGATTTCTTGTAGGAATCATACCTACCAGAATAATCATGCCTATTACAATTTCTCATTAAAACAAATTTTATGAATATTTCTGAAAAAGTTAGCAAGAAAGAATTCTTTTTAAAGTTCACAGCTCATTGAGTAATCCAAAGTCTGTCACAGTCCCTTTCCGATAGTAGAAGCTCAGTGAATATTTTTAATTCAGTGACTAGATTCTAAGATGTGAAAAAACACAACTCTCAGTGTCAAAATACTTACAGAAGATTCACTTTCCTGTCCTTTGTAATGAGAACCAGCCAGGAAGGGGTTAAATTGAAACAGAAGAAAGGTGAGTTACAGCACAGACAGTGACAAGGAATGAGAGCACAGGTGAGACTTCAAGACCTATAATTTGTTCCTGTTTCTTAAAAAAATGTATTTCTAGTTTTGCTGTGTGCGGTGGAAACTTTATCTCATAGTGGAATTAGTGTTACATAGATTTAATTCTGTTGTCTAAAATTCGATTACTCAGTGATCTTTTATTTGAATGAAATTTGACTTGGGAGCAAGGAATACTAAACACTACAAAGAATCATATGCCTCTCAGCTAAAAGGGAGAAGAACAAACTGCTGAAGTATTTCTGTTAACAAAGGAATCACAGGTGTGGTAGTACAGCAGTATAAAATTAAACAGTGACAATTTAGGACGATCAATTGTTTTACCTGTTTGTGTAGGGGACAGGGGACATTTATAAGGTAACGACATTCATGATTGCCTTTGTGCATTCATAAATTTATATCAGTGAATTCCATGATCAGAATTGGCTCTAACTACCAAATTTAAAAAATCTGAAATAGAAACTTGACAATCCAAAATAGGCATCTAGCTATTCATTGATCTTTTAGGTATAGGTAATAATTTAATCATGCAACACAGTTCCATATGACCAAATCAAAATATATGACTCTATGAGCATAGAAATAAACTGGCCTCTTCCCTGATATGTATGGTAATACCACTGTTATTCTAGAAGGGAAGATCTCCAAGGAACCGGCTGCAGTGTGTTGCCACCTGGTACCCACTACTAGAACAATTGAGTACCAAGGCCATTTTAGGTTTGTATTCATAGAACAGTATACAGGAAGCTCAGAGGACCGTGATTTACAACCAAAGTGGTAGAACTCTTTTTGATTTTTATCCTTGGCCGGTGGTTCCGTAAAGATCTCAAAATGAAGACGAGGTAAATTTTGTGGCGTAGGTAAGTGACTAGATTAAAAAATCTCAGTGGCTTACCTTGACTTCCTGTTTCATATAAGAACTGAAAAATATTTTGAAGATGGTGATAAACTCAAATTTTTTTGCAATATTTCATCTCAGTCACACAAATATCTCAGTAGAATGTAAATCTTGTCAATCAATATTTGTCATTTGTAGCAACACAGAATTCCCATTACAACTATTTTTAGCACATTTTGTGTCTGTACACTTAGCCATTTATTTGGTTTTAGTTGATGAATAAGCTTTTCATAGTTTTACCCTCCTCTTCACAGATATTAGTGTTAGCTAAAGGAACACCAACATTTACAATTACAGAGTGGTCATCACTTCAATTTTCAATCATTATCTTGCGTTACTGTCTTACACGGGTTGAAAAATAAATCTCAGGACTTGTATAGGTTAAATAATTCTTTAAAGTTTTGTTTTTAACTTCAGTCCACTTTCCTGAGTATAAGATGAATATGAATGACTGACCAGAAAAGGAGAGAAGAGAGATATAATGGCTAAAAACAAAGCTGGTTAAATACCAGCAACTTGATAAGTGATTTTGAAATATATTTATTTATTCTGAGTGAAGCGTTTACTGATTCTTCTGTAAAACCAAGTGAAATATTTTTCAGAAATAGAATATAATAAATGTTGTCACTGAATTGCTCAAACATAAATGCAAGTTTTTTCAGAGTACTAATTTGCCAATAATATGTCAATGTTTTTTAAATTCCATATGCATGCTTTCTGCATTGTAGCCACTATATCTCACCCATTCATCACAGAATACAGGTTTTAACAGTGTGTTTTTCTAATTGAAGAACATTGGAGCAATAGGACGCAGATCTCTTGAAATGCACACGAAAAGACTGCGTCATATGACCCCTTCAAATCACAAGGTGTCTGAGGTATTTTTTTCTGACAAAGACGACACACTGAATGAGGTATCATCAGGCTCTGGTGAGGTGCGATTGAAATCCATCTCTTCTATTTCAGGTGGTAAATCTGACAGCAGGGCCTGAGTCAGAAAAATCAAGTTTTTGATTAGTATATGAATAGACTTTCCCCCCAATTTTATATTCAAAGTTGTGGTCCTCTCATTTTGATTAATTGCTATGGATTTAATGAAAGAACTATTTCTCTTTCAGCTTCTAATAAAAGAATTTATGTAAATTAATTTTCATGTACTACTAAGGAAGTAACAAAACACTGGATGTTAACTGAGAGTATGGACTTTGTTAAGTAGAAGAGTGTAAAAGAAAAAATAGAGGGCTATAGAACTATTTTGAACCAAGATTTTTGAAGTGTTTCACTTAAGTCATTTTAAACTACTTCTGAATGTTCCTTGATTATTGCTAAAGATCTTGAAAATTATATTCTCTGTTAAACTGTTCACATCTAATTATGCTGTCCGTTAGATAAAACCACATTTCACAAAAGGATATGTCCATCCTTATTGGTAAAATCAACTTTGCAGTTAGAAAGAAGTTCAACTATTGAATGTTAGGTTAAACTTTAACAGCTTGAAAAGATCTGGCAGTTTTCTGTCTCCTTTATCCTTTACGGGCACCCAGGTAATCATTAGGGCCGCTGGTTGAATCATTGAGTCTGGCTGTTGTAGTGATATATCTGAAGGGCTTTTCATTCGTCTGTTAGATTAATTAGGATAAACACAAGCTTTGCCATCGTATAATTGCTTCATCTGGAGTTGCAAAACACTTATGTATACCAGGAAAATAAACGATTAATTTTTAGGTGGCTGACAATGCTGATGCCCGCTTGACCATAAGAAGTAGTAAATAAATAATTGATTTGCTGCACTCAACACCGCAAGTAATGTAGCACAGCTGGCAATTTTTCATCAACATTATTTTGTAGTGTGGGTTTCGGGTACAGTGATGAACAAGGACCAGGGGAACTGGAACAGTAGTCAGCTTGCCACCATCCAATTAAACAAGGTGGGAAGCATATGAAATCCACTGTTGCAATATGACAGTGTGCCATTTTATTTATTAACATAAGCAGCAGCTACTGCTATGGTTTGGATCTTGAGTGTTCCTCAAAAGCCTCATAGATTTGGGACTGTGTATTACTGGGAGGTAGGACTTGGCTGGATGGTTCAGATGCTGCAGGTTTGACCTGGAAAGATTGTGTCAACTTGTTGATATGGGGGAGGAGCGTCCAGGGCATAGACTTCAGATGCATGTGTTCACTTGTGGCCCAGGAAGTGAGGAAGGGCCACCCACCCTGTGTGTGTGTGTGCGTGTGTGTGTGTGTGGGGGGGGGGTAATAAATAAAGAAAGGAAGAAGAAACACTGTTAGAGCTTCTTCAGGAAGAAATTCTGCCTTACTGGAGTCTCCTCCTTCACTTGTCTTCTGTGTACAAGGGGGTGAGCAGCTGTCCAGTCTCTGCCATGAACATTTACTGTTTTGGGCTGTTCACGAACAGACTGTGTGAGACCTTCTGAAATTGTGAGCTAAATAAATCTTTCCTCCCTTAAGGTGTAGATATTGGATGTTTTGTCATAGCAAGAAGAAAGTCATAACACAACTACAAATCCTGTAAATTTTGCCTTGCAGCACACAGACAAGATTAAAGCTTTTCCTCCTTCTCAGGTTCTGTAAGGAAAGATTAATTCCTATCTAGAAAAACATGTGCTATTCATTTTACATCACTAAAGTGTCCATGACCTTCATGCTATCACAGGAAGGCTCTCTCTCTCTTTCTCTCTCTCAGTAGAAGTACTATTATTTATTTATTTGTTTGTCATTGTATTACATAGAACTAACTGACTAACATAAACTAATATCTCAGGGTCTATATTATGAATGTATGAAATCTACATCAAAATTTTTCCAATGATTTATTGGATTGCAAAATTGACAAAATGAACAAATCTTTGGATTTGCTAATTTTTGAAACTTCCTTTTTCACAGAGGTCCAGGTAAACAAAAGTAGCTTTCTGTCTTCATCAGTGACAACTTTCTTCAAGGTCTGACACAGTGCTATTTTCCCCCAATAGATTAAAACCTTCCAAAATATATCATCAGTCTCTGCCACACTGACTCCAGGCCTTAGGTTATGAGAACTCAGGCCGAGTTCTCTCTAACGTTAGCCATTGTTGTTCTTCTTGCAAAGGAACAAAACTAAAGCTCAAGAGAAGTAATTCACCTTGGCAGGGTCACACAGTGAATTATTAGGAGGACAAAGGCCATAACTAGTGACTTAGAATAATAATGACAACCGTATTTTGATTTTTAAACAATAGAAGAAACATGTTTGGGTAATGTAATATGTCAGTTAGCAAGTATTCAATTTTTAATATTATATTTCTTCACTGGACAAAAAATATTCTGTGGACAACTCACTGTCTTCAATTTAATCAAATAAAATTAGTGGAAAACATTTGAGGATTTAAAAAATAAAAATCAATGACAAAATACTTTTTATTTTTCAGAATAAAATGAATTATTTCCACAAACAAGCATATAGATATTTTACCATACAAAGATCAGTAATTTAAGAGATCATCTAGATTATTTCTGTAAAATACTACTGTTGTGATCTGTATTTTGAGATCCATGATAATCAATCTCATTCAACAAAATCATAAAAATCAGTAGTTTCTCTTTAGGGTACTCTTTATAGAAGATGATATGTAGTACAATTTTTGTAACATTTTCTCCTTCAGTCAACTTTTTAGATCTTAGATTATTTGTATTTTATCAGAGGACAGATAGAAGAAAAGGAGAAATATAAAACACATTAGTTTCTTTAAAACAAAATACCTACTGATGACCTTCAGAAAGGAGGTAAGCCATGGAGGAGGTTAGAATTAAGAAACAAAATGGAGTCTGCGTGCTATTCCTGATAGTCAGAGACAGAGCTAACTGCTAGATAAGCTGGCATTTAACTGAATCCAGAACAGGTTTGTGGTTTTTGAAACCAGTGGCACACTTGATATTATTCCTATGGTTGAAACTTTTTTTTAAGAGTTAACTTAAAACTTACAGTAGTTGTGAGACCATGTTCAAGATTATTACTCTTATTCATTTAAAATATGTATTTTAGGTTCTTAAAAATCAAACACATTTTAAATACACCATGGATTCGGCATAACTCACATAATAAAGCAATGGCTAAACACTTGTGAATTCTAATGGGGTTGACAGGCAGCTAAGATCCAGACGAGAGGTGAATAAATGTCCCACTTCTTTCACAGATGAAATGTCCCCAGCATTCCTATTCAATTAGAATAGGTCTGTTTCTACAAATATTTTGAAAAATTTCTTTAAAATTCATTTTTATATTAGCTCTTCCCTACTTAAAGGCATACATGAAATTAACAGCATATGTTAATCTGTTATTTTAATTTTCCACTGTAGTGGCACAAAAATTTGAGCATCTATTTTCAAAAACACTGCTTTAAAAAGATCATAAATTGCCCACCATTTCCTCCCTGGAAAGCAGGAATATAACATAAAAATAGAAATATGGAAAGAACTGAAGGGTGACTTTCATTTGTCAACATGACACATATTTTACTAGTCTCTTCTGTGACCCACCTGTTGTTGTTCCTTATCATCAGTTTTCATAGCTAGTATCAAGCTTCTAACAAAAGTCTGAAGTTTAAAGTATTTTTGCTTTTGAATCTCTAGCTCATTTTGAATGAATCTAAATTCTTCATTCTGAAAAAGAACATTGAACAATTAAATTACCATATGTAAGCCTAGAACTGTGCATGTCAGATGCACAATATCACTCTAAAAAGTAATCATATTAGAAGAAAAAGAAAGGATTGACAACATAGTCGCAGTGTTTGCCTAGCATGTGCAAGACTCTGTGCCCAAATTCCAGTAAGAACAACAGCAAAATCAACAAGAGGAAAAATAAGTAAAACTTTAACAAAGGCATATAAACACAGAAAGAAATTATCCTTAACTCAGACGCTTCTGTTTAACAAATCACTAAGAGAAGACATTCGAGGCATTAAAAATGTAGTCAAATAAATTCTAGTAAAAAAGAGAAAAGACTAGAAACAATTCTCTTCTTAGGTTCTTCCTAAATGTTAGTTAACATTTGGGTTAGAGTTAAGTCTAGAGTCAAAATAACTCAAAAGCAAATGTTTATAGCAACACAACTCATAATACCTACTTCTGGAAGAAGCTGATACGCCTGTTAATGAATGAATAGCTATAAAAATGTCACACACACACACACACACACACACACACACACACACACACACACACAGAGGAGTATTACTCTGCCATAAAGTTTCACCTGAGCCATCTGTAGGCAAACAGATGCAACTAGAGACTACTATGCTTAGTGAAATGAGTCAGCCAACGAAGTTCAAATATACACAGTTTCTCTAATATGAGAAAGCCAAGGTAATAATAAGTAAAAGAGACAAATGCAACTTACGATAGAAAATAAGGAGACCCTTCTGAATAGAGGAAAAGGGGAAATAGAAGGGGATGGGAGGGTGGGAAGACAGAAAGAGAAGCAAGATTGATGCGACTGTGATATGTATGTGCCTCGATTCCTCAAGCTGAATGGGAATTGTTATGTATCACAAACACATACTAATAAAATGAACAATTTGGGGTATTACAAAATCAAATGCAGATGTTGAGCATATCATTCAGAAGCCAAACACTGAGAACCAAAAAGGTTATTTTGCAATAAGGAAGGTCTGAAATATCCAAAATTCTAAGTAATTGGCTATCTCCAAATGTACCACTGTGTACTGCAGATATGATTCACTTCCTCTTCAGTGTTTCTACTGGTTGTGAAAGAAAAAATATGGGGCTAGGATTTAGGAGTATTCTTGTGCCAGATATACTCATAATTGTGTAAATTTGCGTAGGCCAATGGACCTCTTGTGACTATTTATCAGTAGAATGGATGTTATATTACTAATCTTGAGTGCGAAGTTTTAGCTCAGAAGGTTATAAGGGTCAGGTAAGGTAATAGTCATGAAAGCCCTCTGAATAGGTGAACCGTTAAAACCAGAATAGTCAAGAAAATATACTAATGGTGTAAGGGTATACTTATAGATCAGCTACACAAATAACACAGAAGGAAACTCATATGTATATAGTTGATTCCTGAGAAAGGTGCTAGGGTTATTCAATGAACCAAGAAAGTATAATTTTTCAACAAATAATGTAATTCTAAATGCAAAAGTAAGGTTATCAACCCTCACCCACCATTATAGACAAAATTTAATAGGAAATGGATCATATACTTAAATGTAGAACCTAAATATATTAAAATTTTGAAGAAGAAATGAGAGGAACTGTTTGTGACCTAAGGTAAGGAAAAGATTTCTCTTTTTTACGGCAAGGGAGATTGTCATGGAGTCTTCACACTGAGCTACATTATCAGCCCATTTTGATTTTGAGAAAGGTTCTTGCCAATGCCTAAGCGGCCGCCCCTCCTGTACTCAAAATTGTGATCCTCCTGCCTTAACCTCCCAGAATGCTGGGATTACAGGCCTGAGATACTGGTTCAGCTAAAAAATAATTCTTTTTTTTTTTTTTTTGAGACAGGGTCCTGCTCTGCATTCCAGCCAGGTCTTGAGGTCACTATATAGTCTGGGCTGGCCTTGAGCTCATAGCAATCCTCCTGCTTCCACCTTCTGAGTGCTGGGATAACAGGCATGTGCCATCATGCCTGGCTTATGTGGTGCAGGGGAAATGAACTCAGAGCCTGGTACTTGCTAGGCAAGTGCCTTAACTGCTGCACTATTCCTCTAGACCCTAAATATAATTTCTCAAATATGACACAAAAGGTATGAAATTTTAAAAGGAAGACTTCACAAAAAATTTGCTTCTTCAAAAGTAACCCACTATAACAGACCATAAAAAGACACATATTTTAAGATTATATTTGTGAATCACAAACTTGAAAAAAAAAATTGTATTCAGAATACATAAAACAACATTTGAACTCAATTAGAGCATCAGCAATCGTCTAAAAATTGGATATAATATTTGGAAACACACTTTACCAAAGAAGGCAAATGGAAAAATAAGCATGTGAAAAGATATTTAATAAAATTTTACACTAAGAAAATGTAAATAAAACCACAATGAGACACTAATACTAACATACTGCAATGGCAAAGCTAAAGAGATAGACAATTCCCAGTCCTGGGCAGGTGTGCAGCCAAAGCCTTATACAC
Source organism: Ctenodactylus gundi (assembly GCA_004027205.1). NCBI lineage: Eukaryota > Metazoa > Chordata > Mammalia > Rodentia > Ctenodactylidae > Ctenodactylus > Ctenodactylus gundi. The sequence goes on from PVKB01000134.1 coordinate 863,675, forward strand.
CGCTGGTGGGAGTGGAAAGGGGAACAGACACTTTGGAAAACAATTTGACAATTTCTTACAGGACTCACGTATTCTTTTTTTACCTAGTAATCTCAGTCTTAAGTATTTACCGAAATGAAATGAAAACACTAAATATTTATATATGAATATTCCTAGGAGCTTTATTTGTAATAGCTCCAAACTGGAAAAGTTCCAAGTTTTCTTTAGAAAAAATAAACAAATTTTGATGTTTACACAATTATATTCACTTGTCAAAAATTCACCTACTTGAATACGTACAGAAGTGAATATTATTATGTGGAAACATTTATCAGTAAGCCTGGTTAAAAAATACAAAATACAAAACTAGGTACAGGGTCAGGCATCTACAGTTCCAGTTATATAAGGTAGGAAGTTCTCTAGACTCAGGCCAACCTGGGCAACAGGGTGAGGCCCTGTTTCTTTCAAGAAAACATAAGAGGGTTGAGAGTGTAGCTCAGTGCTACATGAAACACAGGCTTGAGGTTCTGGGTTCAATCTCCAGCATGCAAAAAGTATATTTACATATATCTCAAAGGAAACAAACAAAAAAGAAAAAGTGAACCAAACCAAAACAAAATACAAAATCAAAAACCAGCTCTTTCTTTGTAGCTAAGGGTTTGTACCCTTTGACCATCATCGCCGTTGTACGCTCCGCTTCCTTCAGCACGTAACTTAGTGAGAACATGCAATGGCTATTTGCCTTTCTGTGTCACATCAGATTTCACTTGGCATCATATTCCACCATAAATAGGAATAGAATTTATATTATAAATTTTGTAAAAATTTTTGTAAAAGCTTAGTGTACAGTAATGATGCACACTTCAACATAACTAAGAGAATAACTTCCAAATGGTCTTATCACAAAGAAAAATAAGTATTTGATGTTATCTTGTTTTAATCTGCACTGTAGTCATAAATCATAATTTCACTTTATAACTTACAAATATATGTAAGCATATTTTGCCAATTTACATTAAAAATAAAAGTTATTAAGATAAACATGCATAAAATGAATAGTTATCTGCCAGCCTTACAAAAAGAACACGAAAATAGGCTGAGAATATTTTTCTAGGTGGAGATTATAGCAGGACCTTTAGTAGCATTTCCCCAAAAAGATGTATTAAATATAATACATTTGCTGATTCTATCGGTAATTTCTTATTTCAACTGACAGAACATTCTGGCATTATTCACACTCAATTTATGAACATGATTATGATTATGGTATCATTTGTCATATCTATTCAGCCAGTTTAGAATTATCTGATAAAATGTTTCCATTCTAGCTCATTTACTATCAAGCAAAACATTTGCACAAGCTAAAATGTCCAGAGGCATTATAAAACAACCTAAATTACAAGTGAATATTAATGATAAAATTCAACTCAACACACTTCTTGCATTATTACATTTTACTTATTATAAACTCTTGTGTTAATAGTATTCTTTTTTTTTCTGAAGGTATTAGTAAAGTGCTGACCAGGAAACCTTTTCAAGTACAGGATGCAGATCTCTAACTTTTCAACCAAATATTTTCTTCCTTAGGTTTGTGAAGTGTATGGAAAAACAAACAGATTTAAGGTAATTTAGTATTTCCGACGTTTTCTTCCTGGAGTTGCTTTTTGCAAACCTGTTACGCACATTTTGGATACAAAACAGTAATTTTCATGTATTCTAAGAGATCTTCCTAACTGAATAGAGTATTTTTGAGGATAGTGAGATAGTATCCATCATTGAATTTCAAGAAACAAGATCTTGCTCATTTTTCTTAAGACTCCCTAAATTCCCAGTAAGCTTTGTTAACCATTTTCTAAGATGATTGCACTGAACACTCATGGTTCCGTTTAGACCAAAGCCTTGATTTCTGAGCAGGTTCTATGAATGTCTGCCCAGCCCGAAGGGCTATTTTGTGACAGCTACTCATACCTCATGTGCTATGCCCATCAGCTTCTTTAATGGGCATCTTGGTGAGTTAGAAGTTCTGACAACATAGATTTCTAGTTACATACCACCGTCAGAAACTCCAGTGTGCTAAGACTGATTATGTTTGTCTGGTAGTAATGATCAAATGCAGTGTCGGAAATATTCTTTATATTTTCTTCAGTAACCTTAAGCATGAAGGACTACTTGGGAGTGAGAAGAAGTTTTATAACGATTCCTCTCCTAAGCCACTCAGAAAAAGTTCATGTAGGCTCATGATGTGTTGCAAGTATATCATAACGGGACAGTGAAAACCCTCTTTTAAGAAGTTCCCACAGTATTTAACAACATTTAAAAACACTGGATTTCTAAAATGTCTTTTCGAGTTGAGTAAAAACATCCATTGACATTTTTGGACTACATACTTTTGCCTACTTTGCCCTGGTAGTCGGCTCCAAACGTTGTCAAGGGAGGTGTCACAGAGGGACCAGGCCCTGGAATGAATCTTCTGAGTGCCGGGCCCGCACCTGTTTCATCGATTTGAGAGTGCTGAGTACTCTTGACAGCAGTCCAATTCAGTTTTTAATTCTGTAGTTCCCACAGAGTATACTAAGTGCTGGCCTGTGCAGTCACGTTAATATTGAATTGGGAATTTAGAAACATTCTGTGACCATGTACAAGAGATTAGCATGGTCTCCAACAATTAGCATGATCAAACTGGTGTATATGACTTCTATCTTCCAAACATGATTAGTATGATTAGAATGATTTAAACCAACAATTTTATCATTGTGTTGCTTGTAAATACAGCTTAAATACTGGATTGTGTTGTGTTCTTTGACCACTTAAAAAACCAATTTCAAAAGACCATTTCATTTATGTTGAAAATGTTCATTGTTTTAAAGCCTGGCATGTTAGAATTTCAAAAAAACAGGATTTCTTGAATGCCATAGATTTTAATTACAGTAAAATTCAAAAGTTTTTGTAAAATGACAGCTATTGTCTGTTTGATTAAATGCTATTTTGTTAATACTTTAAGTTACTAGTCTCTGTTTTGAGCACTGATGATATTTTTTCTCCCATATATATATATATATATATATATCCTATAAATGATGTTTACAATGAATGTATTTTGTGCACATATATATCACATCAACATTACAATCCCTTCCCCTTCCCATTTTGGCCCTGCCACACCACCCCTTCTCCCCCTAACTCCCCCTATTATCCCCATTTTTTTCTATAGAATATCTGTCTTCTGGGTTTCCCAAATCAAAGAAACCATATGATATTTAAAGTATTTTTCTTGGTCTGACTCACTTCACAATTCAAATCACTACTCTTTAGACCAGCTTCCCATCCCTAGAATGGACTGCAGTGACCATATCTTGATGCCTCTTCTCTGAATCTAGAAGAGCCCTTTATTGAGATATTTACCAAAAAAATTTAAATATATTCCTATATCTTTGTTGAGATTATTAAACATGGTCTCACCCACCAGTCCACATAAGAAAAGAATAATAACAATGTAATTCATAAGGATAGAAAATGTAAGAAAGAAAAAGAGGGAAGTTAATTTCAAATTCCTTAGCTGACCATTGAAAGGTAAATGTTTTTACATTCAAAAAACATTCTGATTATTATTACATCAATTAGTTTTTCTAGGATAAATTTACATCAAAGACCAAATAAGTAAATTGCCACATTAAATAAATAAATCTGTATCAAATTGCCACATTAAATGAACTTAAGTCTGTATCAGAAAAGTATATTGCACATAGCACAATAGATATAATGGCATATTTAGTTATTTAAGAATTTTTTAACTTTCATAAATTATTTGCTCACATTTTACTATTTACTTACATTTTGTCAGATTTGGTTTATCATTTTAATTACCTATTTGTTCATAAATGCATACATACATATTTTTAAATTTTTTACCAACTCTGCAGGTTGAATAACATATGTTTTGCAAACGAGTATTCTATTAAAAATAATAATTATGGGGAAAGTTGCACAGACTTTATGAGACAACTTGTTACTGTTTTAGAAGAATACCAATCAAATGATTCAAGTATCAATCTACTTTTTGTTACAATTTCTCTATAGATGCTTCCTTTCCTCCATGTTTTTGGTGCTGCTTCTCTTTCTCTCTCTCTCTCTCTCTCTCTCTCTCTCTCTCTCTCTCTCTCTCCCTCTCTCTCTCTTTCACTGTCTGTCTCAGAGTCTTTCAAGTATTTTCTGCAATGCTCGGCTAGTGGTCACAAAGTTCTTTAGGGATTTTTGGTCATAAAATATTTTTTTTTACTTCTCTTTCAATTTCCAGGGATAATTTTGCTGGATACAACAACCTGGGTTGACACTTGCTGTCTTTTCAATCTTGAAAGATTCTGCTCCAGGCTCTACTAGCCTTTAAAGTTTTCATTGAGAAACCTGCAGTAATTCAAATGAGCTTGCCTTTGTAGAATAATATCTGTTTTTCTCTTGCTGTTTTTAATATTCTTTCTTTATGTTGTATTTCTGAGGTTTTGATTATGACATGCTGTGGCGAGTCTAGTTGCTGGTTGAGGCCATTTGGTGTTCTATAAGTTTCTTGTACCTGAAAATTATTTTTTTTCCTAGATTTGGGAAATTTTCTTGCATGGTTTCAGTGAGTAAATTATTTATACCTTCAGTGTTGTCCTCTGCTCTTTCTCCCACATCCATAATTCAGAGAGCAGTTCTCTTTGATTTATACATATACTATTGTATCCAGCTACTTTACTCATTTCTAATTTTGGAGTTGTGCCTGACTGTAGCATTTGTTTCCTCAGCCGTGTCTTTAAGGTCTGAAATGCTGTCTTAACAATGTTTGAGTCGACTTCCCTTGCTTTCAAACGTATTTTTCATATCCTAAATTTCAGCTAGATTTTTTTTTCAAAATTTTAAATTCTCTATCAAAATATTCCTTCATATCTTGCATTTTCTTCAATCAACCATTTCTTTCCGCCAACATTTTTCCCATTCTATTGATATGTATAAGCACAAAATTTAAGTTTTATAATGAAGTTGAGCATTTTGTGCACATACGTATCTTGTCAAGGTGACAAGGACTTTCCCACTCTCCTTTTGTCCCTCCCCCTGCTCACCCCTCCTTTCCTTCCCACCCTACCCCCCTGTTTCACTTTGTTTTTTGTTTTAAGTTCCATGAGATAGTTGTGATCTGGGTTTCTCATATCAGAGAGACCATTCGATGTTCCACTTTCTGCTTCTGACTCACTTCACTAAGCATGATGTTCTCAAGTTTCTTCCATTTGCCTGCAAAAGCCTCCACGTTTCTGGAATTTATAGATGCATAGTATTCCATTGTGTATAAATACCACACTTTGTGAATCCATTGATCTGTTGATGGGTATTTTGTTGATTTCCATATTTTAGCTATTGTTAGTTGTGTTGCTATGAACATGGGTATACATATATCTCTGTTGTGTGTTGTTTTGGCCTCTTTTGGATATATTCACAGGAAGGGTATCTATCAACATTGTAAAAAGAGAACCAACAGACTGGGAAAAAATATTCACCACCAACAACTCAGATAGGAAGGTCATAACTAGAATATACAGGGAGCTGAAGAAAAGTAAGCCTACCAAAATAAAGGATCCTATTGAAAAGTGGGCAAATGAAATGAAGAGGCAGTTCACTCAGGAAGAAGTATAAAAGGCCAATAGATACATGAAAAGATGTTCAACATCTCTAGCCATAAGAGAGATGCAAATCAAAACAAAGCTAAGATTCCATCTCACTCTAGAGAGAATGGCCTATATCAACAAGTCAAGGCTGTCCAGAGAAAGGAACCCTCCTGCACTGCTGGTGGGAATGTAAATTCGTGCAACCGCTCTGGAAAGCAGTATGGAGAGCGCTCAAAAGACTGGAAATAAATATTAGCCAACTTTTTATTTGTGATTTCTGTATGCTTAGTAAACTTTGTATCCACTATTTATATAGTAAGTTCTTCTTTAGGCCCGCTGATTATTGCTTGCATTTCTTTGAAAATATCCTGTTTGAACTGGTTGTTCAATTCATTTATTTCCTTTTCTACTCCCACCCCTATGAGTTTCACTACTTCAGGGCCCATGACAGTAGTTTCTGGGGTCTTGGGCATTTCTGTGGGTGTCCTGTTGCCTTGTCTTCTTCCTGTGTTTCTGTTGTCCATGGACTTCACTTGAAAGGCCTAGCTGAGAGGTTTCTTTGAATGGTTATTAGGGTGAGGAGGCAGGGCCAAAATTCCTCTGAGTTCTGTGCTGGGAATAGGCAGTGAGGCAGGACCTAACTGCCTGTTGGCCTCTGAAGTGTCCTTATCACACCCAGCCTCCTCAACAAAGCTCTGCTGCCTGTCCTGGCTTCCCTTCCTCAAGGGTGGGGCTCTCCAATCTTAGAGGTACTCCCACCACTCCCAATCCATTCAGATGATCAGTGGCCTTTCTCTCCTCTCCAAGACTTCTCTTGTTCCAGTTTCTCCCTGGGCATGGTTTAAGAGTGACTCTCAAAAAAAAAAAAAAAAAAAAAAAAAGTGATCCTCAAAGTCCCGATGTGCTCTTCTGTGATTTCTTTTACTCTAAAAAATTCAGTTTGGGGTCTTTTTAAAAAAATATCTCTTGCTTATATTATTGCCTGGTATGTCTGCTGAACACTGCTTTTTATATAGGCTCCAGGAGGCCGTTTTTGAGGGGAGTTCACATTGCATTTGTGGTATGCACTGTCTGAAGGCTTGTTTTTTTTGTTTTTTTGTTTTTTTGTTTTTTTGAGGCTGGGGCTACCAGCTGTTCTTAATTCCCACCTCTCCCAGATCTGCTTTTACCTCAGTCTTAGGTTTCAGGGTCCTGTGGGGCTTTCCTCTGTCTGTACATGTCATCCTCTCAGGGCGGTGCTGAGTTTGCCTGGGGCTACATCGTGGGCTGCAGTTTTTCTCCCCTTTTGGTATGTTTTGAAGATTTCTGATCTTCCCATGGCCTCCTTTCAGTTATTGAGGTGAGGTTCTGGGGATCCAGGTAGGCGTTCCTCTATCTGCAGATGGGGTGGGTTTCTGGTCTGTTATTTACTTCTGCTTCTGATGTGTTTTTGGGTCCTCTGACCTTCCTGTGTCCTCCTGGTCTAGCTGCATTGAACAGGCAGTTTTTGACTATATTCTCAGCTTTTTAAGCGGCTCTATGAGGAGATATTGTGCAGCCCTGTTACTCAGCTGCTATCTTGAGCAGAATTTTAGCACTGATGATATTCTGAATAAAGAAGTTTTGTACTTTGAAAGAAGGACTGAATAGCCAAAGCCAAAGTTGCCAAGTAACATAGACACTCATTAAAAACTGAACAGCATTTTTTGAGTATATGTTCATGCAGAAAATATATTGATATATAGATTGATAGCGTATGTCAAAATTAAATTTAAAAAATCATGCATGTCACGTTGTCAAAGGTAGTCTTTCAGTTTAGTAACAAATGACATTACTTCAAGATTACCTCTATTCATATATAATCTCTAATCTATTTGAGAATTGTTTCTGAACTTCTGCTAAAAAGGTTATATGATACTTGTAAGATAGTATTCAGAAAAAAGTTCTTATTTGATAAGTCAGTATTGTTTATTTAAATAGATACATTGATCATGTAGACTGCACCATTAATGTTTTTTTCCTATTTTTATCTGTCAGTCTGTCTGTCTGTGGTGTGTGCGTGTGTGTGTGTGTGTGTGTGTGTGTGTGTGTGTGTAATACACAATGGTAATATTGAGCTTGAGTATTCTGTTAACAAATATATCACATCAAAATTGCAATCCCTGGGCACTGGAAGAATGGCACGACAGTTAAAGTGTTTGCCTTGTAAGCATAAGGTTCTGAGTTCTATTCCCCAGTACTGCATAAAGCTGGGCCTAGTGGCATACACCTATAATCCCAGCACTTGAGAGGCTCGGTCAGGAGGATTGCTGTGAGTCCAAGGCCAGCCTGAGATACATAGTGAGTTCAAGATGAGCCGGGGCTACAGAGAAAGACCCAGTATCAAAAAAAGGAGTGTAATGCCTAACCTCCCCTCCCCATTTTGGCCCACCTGTATCTTCCCCATTGCCCCTAAATCCCAAGATCACACCATTTGATTCTATGGAATGCCTGTATTCTGTGTTTCTCATATTAAAGAAACCATGCAATATTTAACCTTCTGAGTTTCACTCAATTCACTAAGCTTGATGGTCTCAAGTTGCATCCATTACTTACAAAAGCTCCAATTCGATCTGTCTTTATGGAAGAGTAGTATTCCATTGTGTACATATACTACAATTTTTTAACGCATCGGTCTGTTGATGGGTATTTCAGCATCTTCTGCAATTTATCTATTGTTAGATGTGCTTCTATAAATGTGAGTATACAGGTATCTCCGTCATACATTGCTTTTAACTCTTTTGGAAAGATACCCAGAAGTGTTGCTAAATGAAATGAAAAGTTTATTTTCAGCATTTTGAGGAATCTCCATACTGCCCTCCATAGTGGTTGTACCAGTTTACAGTCCCACCAGCAGTGTAAAAGGGCTCTGTTTTGCCCACAACCTCACCACCATCCATTACTGTTTGAGTTCTTGATATGTGCCATACTCCTTGGGGTAAGATGATATCTTAAGATGTTTTGAAAATAGAAGCTACATGTAACAAAAATACTGCAAATGTCATAGTAAATGGGGAGAAATTGGAAGGATTTCCTCTTAAATTAGGAACACAACAAAGCTCTCCACTTTCACCACTCCTATTCAACATAATTCTTGAAAAGTTTGCCAGAGCAATTAGACAAAAGAATGAAATGAAGGGATTATGTAGTGGAAAGAAAGAGGTCAAACTTTGCTTATTTGCAGATGACATGATTATTTACATATAGGACTTAAAAACTCTAACATGAAACTCATAGAATTAATTAAGAAATTCAGTCAAATTACAGGTTACAAAATTAGTACAAAAATCTATAACATTCCTCTACACTAATAATGAACTCACTGAGAAAAATCTCAGAAAAATAATCCTGTTCTCAATAGCTCACCAAAAAATTAAATACCTAGGAGTAAACCTAACAAAGGAAATGAAGGACTTCTACAAAACTGTATTATGCTAAAGACAGAAATTGAAAAGGACATTAGAAAATGGAACAACATCCGGTGTTCTTGGATAGGAAGAATTAATAGAGTTAAAATGCCTATAATGCCAAAACTTATATACACATTCAATGAAATCCCTAACAAAATACCAACAACTTTTTCACAGAACTTAAAAAGGACAATTGTTAAATTCATATGGAACCAAAAGAGACCTAGAATAGCCAAAGGAATCCTGAGTAACAAGACAGAAGAAGATGGAATTACAATCCCAAACACCAAATTACATTACAAAGCAACAGTTATAAACACTATATGATATGGGCACAAAAACAGACAGGTTGACCAATGGAACAGAACTGAGGATGGAGCGACAAACTTAAATACCCTCAGCTATCTGATCTCTGATAAAGAGACCAAAAATATTCACTGCAAAAAAGATAGTTTCTTCAACAAATGATGCTGGGCGAATTGGGTATCCATATGCAGAATGAATCCGGACATGCATCTATTATCATGTACCAAAGTCAAAGTAAAGTGGATCAAAGACCAAGAAATCACTGAACCTTCATGAGGACAATATAGATAAAAATATAAAAGATAAAGATGTGGGCAGAGACTTTTTAAATAGGACACCTGATGCAAAAGAAATAGCCCCAATTTCAACAGAGAGCATTATATCAATTTAAAAAGTTTCTGTATGGCAAAAGGAACTATCAACAGAGCCTCCCAAGTGCTAGGATTACAGACCTGTGCCACCATGCTTAGGTTACATAGTGTTGGGGATTCGAACTTAGGAACCCAGGCCTTAAGTCTCCTAGGCAAATGCTTTAATCACTGAGCGACACCTCCAGCCCCACTACCATTTATTTTGAAGGTGGGTCTCACCATGTTGCTTAGCCTGACCTCCAACACCTGGGCTCAAGTGATTCCTTTGCCTCATCCAAGTAACCAGCTGGAGTACAAACATGGACTACCACACCTGCTCATTTTACCTTTTTAAAAATGGGCATTGACTTTTAAAAGGCTTTGCCATAAATTTTACATTCCCTACCTCTGCTTGCTGCTCTACCTTGCTAGATACCGTCAATGCCTATTTCCATTCAGTGGACTCTTTGCTTAATATTTATGCACTAAAGCAGACAGAAATAATTAAAATACCCCATACCCTACCTGATGCTCAGGTTGCCTGGGACACTAAATGTAGAGGTCTCGAATGCTTAGCCTATTAAAAAATTGTACAGTACGGAAATCCAGATTATGGTGGTGTAGACAAATGTCACAGATGTCTCCAGTGTACACCACAAGGTCAATCAGAGCATGGGTACATGAAGTGGTACAGACTACAGCCACTGGAATACAATGTAAATGGGATAACAAGCAGATGAAATAAAAAAAAAAAAAGGAACGCTACAGTGGAGGCAAAGCTGCCTCTCAGGGCGCGGCAGGTCTGGACCCCATGCCTTTCTATGAGACACAAAAGGCTTTCAGGGGAAGAAGGCCGGAGAGTGGCTGCAGTTGAGAGTTTGCCCCAACTGACATGACATCAGCGCTGAACAGACCCAGCAGATCTCGCACCAGAACACTGCTGGAAACAGATAACAGGAAAGCAATTCGTCTTCGATAGGATCATCTCCCACTGTAGTTTTGGAGACCGAGCCATTCTGTGAAATGCACAAAAACTTCCAAGGGAAGCAGCCTGTGCTCACTCCAGATGCTAAGCCCGTGGTGCATGCCACAGTGAACATGCCTCCCTCCGGGATGTGGCTGAGAGGCTGAGAAAATAACAGGAAAGAGCCGCCCCACTTGCGGATACTACAAGAGCTGTGAATCAGACTGAAATTTGGAGAGTTGTAGCAGGGCCAGGAGTAGAGACTGTTGGGTGCAGAGAGAGATGAAACAGATGGTCTACACTTGAGTTTTGTCACCCCAGTTCCAGACCCTGAAGAAACCACAGGCCAGAAAAAAAAATCTCAGGACAGTGAGTAAGGGCTAGAGACAGCAAATGATACAGAGCAGTCTTGGTCTGGGGTTCTGCCTCAGACACTGGACATATTAAAAAGTAAGTGCCAGAGAGAAACTCAAAGGTATAAGGCAGTGGAGACCTGTGGGCACCAGGGGTGGAGAGAAACAGCCTTCATTAGCTGAGGCTACTTCGTCCCTGGTCCTGATGCCACTGAACGCATGCAGATTGGGGCACACTAAGACCTGGGAGCTAGGAATGTGCAGCGAAAGAGGCAAGCAGACAGGTGCCACTTCCTGTGAGTTTATGACCGAAAACCACGGACTGAAGGCAGACACAACTGAAGGGAGCACAGGAAATTCCCTGCTAGGATCCTGAAAATGCCAGATGCATCTGAACACAGGGTCTGAAGACAACAGCAGCGAAAAACTGCATGATAAGGTTCATCCCGATTAACAAAGCAAGACAAATGCCTTCTTTTTTTCTCTGTGTTCCTCCTTTCTCTTACAAGGTGTGTTCTAAAATTATGGTGAATGTTTAAACAAAAATGTTATTACAGTAAAGAAATTGTCATGAATCCCCCTCAGTCCACACCACCTTGCTTTGAACACTGTTCTCCTATCATTCTTGTCACTCTCTGAAGCAGCTCAGGAATTCTGTTTTCTGATTTACTTGCACTGTTGTGGCGCTGAGGTGTTTTGAATTGAATTAAAACATTTCCTTTCATGGTCCTTTAGATTTGGGGAAGAGCCAGGAGCTGCATGGTGCCAGGTTGAGTGGATGCAGAGGATGTGGCTCTGCTACACTGCCTTTTGCTAGCCTGCCTTTCTGCTGAATGACACTAAGAGGAAACAATTTTCATTATATCTTGGAAAGACATTCAAGGGAGAAGACTCAGAAGTGCTTCAGAAAGTGGCAGCCATGATGACATACGTGTGCTATAAATGAAATGGAATACTTTGAGTGAGATTAATGGCAATGTGTCTCAGATTGTAGTCATGTTTTAAATTTCAATATTCACCATATATGCTCATCACATCCCGTGTGCTTTGCCCTTTTGACCTTTCATGGGTAACTTGCTTGTAATGACAAGGGTGGGTCCGTTTAGACACGTATATGTGGGTGCAGTGTCAAGTCGCTAGCTTCTTGCCTTCACTTCCCAACCCCGCACTATTTTATCATTTACTCTTACATCAATACTTGCCCCTTCAGAATATCTGAACTTGTTTGACTGTTCGATCAACAATTAGACACAAATATCTTGACTCCACTTTCAGCTCCCACTTATATCCCTGTCTTTTCTCATAACCCCAGACATACTACAATGAGGGAGAGACCGCCACACAATAGAAGAAAAATTCTAAGGAACGTATTGCCATACATTCATCACGGTCACGTGTCCTAGATATCATGAAGCCTGATAAAAACAAACACAAAACCTAGCACATGGTTCATTCTTATAGAACTGTATGTAGAGATCTGAAATTTACCAGGAAATAAGGCTTTTAACTGAGACGTTCTGGTCAGATTTTAATGAAACGCAAGTTTTAGGAGAATAGGTACCTGAGAAGATATATTCATAGCGATGCTCTCAGTACCTGGTGAAAGGCCTGCACACATAATTGCTTTTCAATGCTCATTTCCTTTTTCAATTACAATTTTAATGTTTTATCCAGCTGAAATACTGTTCTGTGGTTTTATTTGAACTGTTTGTCAACATGGAATAACTTCTGCATTCTCTCCTGGTAGTGGGTGAATTTCCATGGTGATTGATTCCTGTATATACAGTTTGCAAAACATTTTGGGAGCCATCCCAATGACAGGCACTGCATAAATCCCCCCTCCCACCAGCAGCCACCTGCATCACTTCTGTACATTATGTTTCATTTGGGGCATTGCTTTTATTCTTATGACCATAAAAGAAATATTCACAGTATGAACAATAATGTAAACTGCATTCAAGATGATATATGTTTGCCTTTCTTATGACTCAGAACCTAGAAATCTAAAACAAAAGCAGGAATGGTGATTTTCTTCCCTGTTGCTGTTTGCTTTTTCAAAGCATTCTTTATTATTTCCGAACTTTATCGTAGATTTTTACTGAAATGCTCAAGTCTTTGTCTTAATTACATTTGAGTATATGGGGTATTGTGTTGAATTGGATGCTGCTGGTAAAAGGTCTTAAAATGAAGGGTACTTTATTTTGTATTTATTCATGTGTGTAACAATAGTTTGCTTCAGCGTCATCTTTTTTGTGGATGGAGGCCCCTTTAAGGAGAGATGGAAAACAGGAACCAAACTCAGTTCTAACATACCTAATAAGTAACTTAGCAAAAAATGGGGACTCTCACAGATGAGAGAGGCTTTGGGGAGATGTAGTTTAGCCTTCCTAACAAAAGGGTGGCTAATTTCATGCAGTACTATGGGGGAGATAGACTCCGAATTTCTATACAAAAATTGTTCAATGAACTTTAAAATAAACTGCCAACAGAATTAAATGAATAAAAAATTCAACACAGAAACAGCAAAAAGGGCAAACACGGCAACAAGATACCTCCAAAATTACATAGCACCACAAAATAAATGAAATTACAGAAAAAGAACTTTAAAAACTGAGAGTTCAGATAATCAATGAGAACAAATAAAAGAAAAATAAGCAGCTTAACAATTCAATTACTAGAACAACCAATGAGCTCAAACAAGATACAAATAAACATCTGTTTGAATTAAGGAAGACAATATAGAACATAAAACACTATTTCATTAAAGAAATAGAAGTTCTGTAATAAAACTGAGCAGAATTCTGGAAATAAAGATTTCAATAAATCAAATAATTCAGTTGAGAATCTTGTTCACAGACAAGATGAATCATGAAAACTGGAATTGAATACAGTGTGGAAGTGTTAGAACATTCACAAAAAATCAAATAAATAAATCAATAAAAGAATTAAAAACACTGAGCAGACTTTGCAAGATTCCCTGACCAAATCATACATAAATAGCCTAAGGCTTATTTTACAGGAAAAAAGTCACTGAAACACAGGCTAATGTCTTAAAAATATCTTCACTGAAGTTACTGCGGAAACTTGGTTAAATCTGGAGAAGGACTTACAAAGAAATTATCCCCATTATTAACAAATGGGATCTTGTCAAATTAAAAAGTTTCTGCACAGCAAAGGAAACTATCAACATTGTAAAATGAGAACTAACAGACTGAGAAAAAATACCACCAACCTCTCAGATAGGAAGTTCATAACAAGAATATACAGGGAGCTGAAGAAAAGTAAGCCCACCAAAATCAAGGATCCTACAGAAAAGTGGGCAAATGAAATGAAGAGGCAGTTCACTCACTAAGAAGTACAAGTGGCCAATAGATACATGAAAAGATGTTCAACATCTCTAACCATAAGAGAGATGCAAATCAAAACAACCGCTAAGATACCGTCTCCCTCCAGAAGGAATGGCCTGTATCAACAAGTCAAATACTAATCAGTGCTGGCAAGGCTGTGGGGAGAAAGGAACGCTCCTGCACTGCTGGTGGGAATATAAATTCGTACAACCACTCTGGAAAGCAGTATGGAGAGCTCTCAAAAGACTAGAAATAAATATCCCTTTTGATCCAGGGACACCCCTCCTGGGAATATATCCAAAAGAGGTCAAAACAACACACAACAGAGATACTTGAATACCCATGTTCATAGCAGCACAACTAACAATAGCTAAAATATGGAAGTCACCAAAATACCCATCAACAGACCAATGGATACACAAACTGTGGCATTTATATACAATGGGATACTATGCATCTATAAAGTCCAGCAACGTGGAGGCTTTTGCAGGCAAATGGAAGAAACTTGAGAACATCATGCTTAGTGAAGTGAGTCAGAAGCAGAAGGTGAAACATCAAATGGTCTCTCTGATATGAGAAACCCAGATCACAACTATCTCATGGAACTTGAAAAACAAAGTGAACCAAGGGTGTTGGATGGGGTGGGAGGGAGGAGTAGGAAGGGTAGGGACAAAAGGAGAGTGGGAAAGTCCTTGTCACCTCGACAAGATACCTAGGTGCACAAAATGCTCAACTTCATTGCAAACCTTAAATTTTGTGCTTATACATATCAATAAAATGGGGGGGAAAGAAATTCAAATAAACACTAAGAGAAAGGAACCTCCCCATGACACCCCATAGTGAAAAGGTCAGAAAATCAGAACAAAAGATAATAAAAACAAAAGAAATGCCAAAAAAGTTAGAGAGAAATGCCACACCACTTACAAGGGCAAAGTCGCATGAATGACAGCATATTTTTCAACACAGCAGATTTAAGAAATCTTAAAGCCTAGAAGGATTTGGAAGAGAGCTTTACAAGCCCTGAAAGAAAAGAACTGTCAATCTTATTACTCAATTATGTAAGCTGATTCTTCAAAATTAAATGAGAAATAAAGACTTTCCATGAAAAGTATCAACTAGAGAAATATATGACCATAAAGCTAGTATTGAAAAAACAGTTATAGAGAACACAAAACTGAGATGCCAAAGGCAACTACGAGAAAAGGCAAAGTGTAAATATTCCTGGGAGAGAAAAAACATTAATAAAAATAGTAATAGATAATCAGAAAAAGAAATGACAATAATTACCACACAGCTTTCAATAAAAGACATTTAATGCAAATGGTTTTAAATTTCAAATTAAAAGACAAATATTGTCAATCTAAAAAGAAAGACTCATCTGTATGTTGTCCACAAGTAACTAATTTCATCTACAAATCCAAAGGCAGACTGAGAGTGAAAGGACGGAAATAGATACTGCAAGATGCTGAAGCCTGAAAGCAAGCAAGTGCACCCATATTTATACGTAATAAAGTATATTTCAAACCAAAACTGGTGATAGGAGTCAAAGAAATTCTGTAGATATATGAAAAATGCACCTACAAGATATATGCACTATATGCTGGCATATCCAATTTCACAAAACATGTACTACTTGACATAAAAGGACAGATGTATGCCAATAAAATTATAGTCTGAGACTTCAAAACCACATTTTCACAAATAAATGGGTCAACTAGATGAAAAAGATACTTAAACAAGAACATCAAAATGAAAATATACTATAGACCAAATGGGCTTAACTGATGTCTACAGAGTATTTCATTCAACATCAGCAGAATACACATTCTTTTCAGCACCTCATGAGACTTTCTCCAAAACAGACCCTATCTTGGGCCTTAAAGCAAGTGCAATAAGTACAAAATTATTGAAATAATCTGATGAATCCTATCAAGTCACCAGAGAGTGAAAACAGAATATGACAAAGGAAACTGCAGAAACTACACAAACACAAGGAGATTGAATAATACTTTTTTTGAGACAAGGTCTCCTCATGTAGTCTAGGATAGCCTTGAACTCATTTCGGAGCCCAGGATTGTCCCAAGAGAAAAAATATTAAATATCTCTAACCATCACAGAATTGCAAATAAAAATGTCAGTGAAATACTCTCTCACCCTAATCAGTGTGCTTACCATAAAAATACAATAAATAATGAACACGTTTGAGATAACATGTGGAAAACAATCCCTTCTTCACTTGGTATGGGATCCTGGGAATATAAACTGGAACAATTTCCGTGGAAATCACAATGGATCTTCCTCGAACTACAGATACCATCTGATTATTTGGCCACTCCTGGTATATTCCCAAAAGGATTAAAAACTGAGTAGTATAGTGTGATACATGCACCCACGTGTTTATAGCACCTTAATTCACAATATCTAAGCATGAAAACAACCCGGAAGCACATCACCTAATAGACACATGGACAAAAAATATTTGGTGTATATCCAGAATGGAATGCTATCAGCCATAAAGAATCAAATTATGTTATTTTTAGGAAAATGTATGGACCTCTAAACTTTCATGTTGTTAGCCAGACTCAGAAACTTAAACCTTGTACTGTTTTATAATAGAAATCTCAGGAAGTAATTAATTTAAGAAAATATGATAGGCAACCAGAGATAGAGTTTTGAAGATAAAGCAATAGATCACTGGGAATTAGCAGGAAAGGAAATGAGCAGCAAAACAACTGAAATCAATTAAGATATCTTTAAAGTATGTTACATGATTTACAAATTTGCCAAAATTTAATTCATCAATCTGTGTAACTAACTGGTATGAGCAAACTAAAAAGTAGGAAAACCCAAAATGTACTTAGTTTTCCATAGGATGTCTCAGAAACTGGAACCAGAAAAGTGGGGTTGTTGCTGTGACTTTACCTAACAATTTGTTTTGGAAGCCTTTGGAATTGGTTTGTGGGAAGAACTTGAAAAAGTTTGATGATGCCAGCTCAGGAAGTCTTAGAAGGCTGTAAACTGAGTTTGATGGAAGGTCTTGGTCAGAAGAGATTGTAAATGCCACGCTCAAAATTTTTCAGATGGGAGAGGGGATTTTATTGGTGGTTGGTCTAGAAACTATGCATACTATGCTCTGGGAAAAAAAAGTGTCAGCACTTTTCCCCTATTCTGAAACTTTAGGTCAAATTGAGATTATAAGCAATGGACTACTTAATCTGGCAAAGAATATTTTAAGGCAGTCCAATGTTCAAGCAGCTACATGAGTAGTATTTGTGGCTGTTAGCTAGCTCTATACTAAAAAGCATGATAAAATAGCAGTGAAAAAATGTAAGGGGTTTTCAGTTTTGCTCAAACAGATTGCAAAAGTGAGGCAAACGA
The DNA here is from genome assembly GCA_004027205.1 of Ctenodactylus gundi. Lineage (NCBI taxonomy): Eukaryota > Metazoa > Chordata > Mammalia > Rodentia > Ctenodactylidae > Ctenodactylus > Ctenodactylus gundi. The sequence continues at coordinate 881,416 of PVKB01000134.1, forward strand.
CAGCTTGGTTGCTGGAGAGATTAGTAAAATAAAGAAGTCAAGAACTTAGAATCAGGACTATAGAAAAGATGCCTTGTGAGAATCTGTGAAATCAGTGAGACTCCACCTTTTATTAAGTCAAGGTACAAAGGCAAAAGACTTTTCTCTGAGAACAGTACCCCAGGGCAGGCTGTAAGGCCAAAGAAGGAAGTGTTGGCCAGAGTTCAGTCTCCTGGAGTTTAGCCATTCAGGCACTTGGAGGCTGCTGTAGCCATAGGTCAATGGGTCACACTACTGCTCCAGTCAGTGGCAGAATTTCGCATCATCCACATGGTACTGACTTCACAGGCACTAAGAATGCAAGAGTTGGGGATTCATGGACACTTCCATCTAGATTTCAGAAGAAATATGAAGGCCTTGGGGGCCAGGCAATGTACAACTTGATGGGCTGTACATGAAGTTGTGAAGGAGAAGCTTACAGTGTGGTCGAGACTCCAGAAAATGTGGAGATGCCAGATATGTGGATCATCTGCTGAGGAAGGCTACAGGCTCTGAGGGGAACCAGCCCAAGAGAGAAGTCACAAAAGTTGCAGCCAGAGACAATTTCATCCAAGCTGGGCTTCCCAAAGCCTTTGGAGCTCAAATCTCACCACAGCTTGCATGGGGCAGTGGACACAGAGCTACAGGATTTAATGAAACTTTAGGTTTTGAAGCTTGTCCTGCTGTTTTTCACAGTTTCTTTGGTCCAATTGCTTTCTGTCCTCCTATTCCTCTCCCTCCCCAAATAGACTTCCAATTCTGCTTAATTAAGTTGTGGATGTTGGGAAAATTTACCTTGTGACATTTTATGTTGGAAGTGTTTAACTTTTCTTTGATTTTCACAGGGATTCACAACTAAGAGTTTGAGTTGAGTCTCTGAGAAAATGTTGGACTTTGACCTTTGAACATTGCTGGAACTATTAGGAGTTTGGGAACTTTTAATGAAGGACTAAATGCATTTTGCATAAAGAGGTGAACATGCCTCTTTTGGGGGCCAGGGAGAGAATGTTATGGCTTGAATCTGGAATGTCCTCCAAAAGTCTCATGTACTTGGATGTCTTAAGAAGTGGGCCCTGGTCAGAAGTAGTGAAACACTGGGGCTTGACCTAGAAGGAGTGGGTCACTGAGGTGGACCCAAAAGTATCAGATTACTGTGACGTGACCTGGAAGGATATATGCTAGTTCTTCTTTTCCTTTCTCACTTGGTTTCCTGTCTGCCATGCTGTGAACAGCTTTTCTTCCTGAAGGCCTTTGCCACGTGCTTCCACCACTGCCAGATGCCCATAAACTGTGAGCTAAAACAAATATTTTCCCTCTTATTAAGTGGTGGATATTGGGTACTGTGTCCCAGTAATGAAAAAGTAAGACAGATATCTTTAATGATATTCTATGTTTGTACAAATCTGCCAAAATGAATTTCATCAATCTTGGAAACCAACCAATATGCACAAATAAAAAAGTGAGAAAAGCAAAAAAATAATATTCTGCTGGATAGAATTTGATTGTCATTATCTCATCACTATGACACTAGAACAAACAATCGAAGCAGAAGTAAGCATTGCAGAGAGCACCTGTCTCTTTAGGATGGAATACTTATGAATGAGAACTGCAAGACAGACCACCGTGAGTACACTAAGAAAAAAACAATTCTGTTCAGGGATAGAAATTTTGAACAGGAAGATAAACTTCAAGTTTTTAACTTGGAAAAATGTATAATGTATGAGCTCATGGTGGGCTGCATTTTTATATCATCAGAGAAATAGCAAATGGTTTTCCACAAAACTATTGAAGAAAAGATTTAGAGAATCACCATGTGGGAAAGAATTAAAAAAGATATATTAAATGCATGTCCCAAATTCCCAAAACAACCTTACTATTATGTAATGCCAACATGTATAAATAAAATATAATATATAAAAATTTGCTACAAAATCTCCTTCATGTAATACATTTTCAGAACATATTCATAATTTAAAATTACTTTTACCTTATAATCCAAGAGAGAACTTACTTGTTCTTCAGAATTACTTATCATGTCACTTTCTACATCATCAATAACTTCTACTTTCTGTAAAAGAAGTAAAAATGTTTTTATAAGTATATGTTAAACCATTGTCACTGTATTCAACAACATATAAAACATACGAATTTGATGTTCAGGTTTAGTGATTGAGTTATCAAGCTTGGGTTATCTGGTATAAAGTACTGATAATGGACTGACTTCTCAGTGTTACACACAGTGTGTATCCGAGGCAGGTCCTCTTTTGTTTTTGTTTGTTTTTTTTTTTTTTGAGACAGGTTTCACTCTATAGTGCAGTCTGGTCCTACATTCACTATGTAGCCCAAGCTGGGTTCAGATTCACAGCAAACCTTTGCTTTAGCCTCCCACATGCTGGGATTCTAGGCATACATCACCGTGCCCAGGTTATATGACACTGGGGAATCAAACTCAAGGCCTTGCTCTTGCTAGGCAAGTGCTCTAACCATTGTGCTATTTCTTCAGCCCTTACTTATTGTTTTAATTGAAAATTGCTTCGGAAATAGACACTTTTTAATCTTATTGAAAATAAAAAAATTATATTTCACAATATACCCCCCAAAATAGACTTTCAATTCTGCTTAACTAGCTCCCTTCGATAACAGGGGACTCGCTTCCTGCAAGAGTTGTCTGTTTCAATGGAAACGTCATTGATAAAAACGGTTCCCTTTGTTGTGTCCACATGCTCATTGCTTCCACCTAATGTAAAACGTCAACACAAAGTATGTATTCCAAGGGCGAATATAATTTTTAAAAATTCACATCTTATTACATTCTATTAGGTAGTCAATTGAAAGCAAACATCTACGATGTAATGATGAAAATTGCATGGTGATCCATTTTCTTTATTTGACAGTAACAAAAGGACTAAGGAAAGAGAGAGGAGAGGATGATGATATCCTCAGTTTTAGAATGAGGGCACGACACGGCTTGTGCCATTACCTTGCTCACAATAGCTATTAATTAAAGATCTGTCAAAAGAACGAATCAAGCAACTCAGTGCAGGTACAAATAATGACTAATAAGCTCCAGACATAAAGGCAAGGCCAGTTGTCCACTCGCATAACCTTCGTGTAAAAGCAAATACAAAACAGGCTCTTAATTTCTCCTTTGTATGTAAAAAACATAGTTAAGAAAAAGTCCTCTAAATACTTAATTCTGCCAAAAGAAAATTTCCAAAATGATAAGCTAGATTTAATCGCTAGACAGCTTTTTAAGAACAAGCACATTAATAGCAGCAAGTCATAGGTAAAATATCAAATTAGTCATTCTATTCAGCAACGAACACGATAATTAAAAGTCACAAACGGACTTGGAAAGATGGTATTTGATGTATTGCTTATGAAAGTTCAGTTCCATCTCAGGGTTTCTGACCTGCAGGCTTCTGAGTAAAAAGAAAGATAGCTGCCATTTTTGTTTTCTATTATGTTCACTACAAAGTTGACCTTAATTATATTGGCTCTCTGTAACCTCAATTACGATACTTTGATGTTTTTCACATTCTGTACCTCTTTGCACAGGTTATAGAGAAAAAGAGCAAAGTAATTCAGGATGGAAGGCACCAAAGGTTACCATACCAATTTGTGCATAAAATAGAACTCAGATGTCTGTGTGGTTTGTCATCTATGAATAATTGGGGACACTGAAAGTTGTAGGTAAAGGTGATCAACCTTTGAAAGTCTGGAGTTTTGTCTGAAAATCAATTTTTCTTGAAACACTAAGTACTTAAGTGACTGGGAACTACTCCGTGTCACGACTTCACTATGATCTGCATGTCTGCTGCGGGGGAGATTCAATGCAAGGAGATGCTGCCTAAAAATGAACATGTATTCAGCGGAAAAGAGGCTTCAACTTGGAAATAAGTGTTACACAATTGCTAAAATCTATAGTAGAAGGAGATTATTCATGGAGAATATTAGTACGAGTCAAAATTGTGAAAAACAATTACTCGTACCTCATGAAAACAAAATTTGTCTCAAAATCAAAGTTTATTTTCCTATTGAACTTAGTGTTAGAAGGGTCAGACATGGATTTCAACCAGGCCTGAAATCAATAAAATGAAACTCTAAGCTGTATTCCGCATGCAAAAAACAATGAACTATACTTGTTAAATAAATGAATTTAACAAATAAGACAAAACTGCCTATTTTATGAGCTCAGTGTTTATTAAGGTGATGTTGCAAGATGGTAGCGACAAATAATTAATATTTGTCGTGGAGACAGGGTAAATGTTGACACTGTAGCCATTTTAGAACAGGAAAACTCATTTTGGGGCCATGTTTTAACAGTTGCAATCAAGCTCAGAATGATGATTTCAAAGAAAGCACAAAAGCGCCTGCCATTCCCCATAATGCCTGATGTTTGTTTTATGTTGTCCTGTTTCTGTGTTGTGTTATGGTGTCAAAATAGAAACAGATGCTGCTAAAATAGCTCCCGAGGGAGCATCATTATGCACATGGCCTCTGCCTGGTGTCCAGGCTTGTGATGTTATCTTTCCTCCTTTACTGTATTTTTAACATAACTAACAGAATGTAATCGAACTAGTAAAAAGAAAGGAATTCCAAACTACAGGTATGGTCTGGCCAGAGATGTTCAGTCATACCTTGGATACAGTGCTAGAACTCACAACATCTTCCTTCATCGTCTCAGGCTAACTTCTATTTTAATTCTGTCATCTATCAAATGATAAATCTTATCTTTGTTAAATGTGCTGAAGGAAAAAATATAGCAGATATAAAATGCCATATTTGCACTAAGCATGACAATTTTATATTTTCAAATCTCCTAAGTCAAAAAAACTTAAGGTTTTAAAAATTGTATTGATTACCCACTCAAAGATACATAGTTTGCGAAGTAGACTGAGGCGTCGTTCCCACAATGCTCAGAAGGTCACCTTCTGGAAATATTTTTCTGAAATCCATCATGTAATAAGGAAAAGATTTTAAACTGTACATACCACATTATCTGTGGATGCTGCATGATGCTCCTCCTTCTTATGAATCCTCATTTCACTTGGAACGACTTCATTGACTTCTTCTATGGGAAAAAAGATTTCATTTTTTCATACATCAAAACTTTATTGAGAGTGCTTGCTGCAAGATTACAAGTAATTTGTCTATTGCAAGAAGTCATAAAATGCAAACTCAATTCACACATGCATTGATCAGCAATTCTAACAGTGTATCTTAGGGAAAAAAGTGTGGGTGGGTGAAAATGCAGGCATGGTCATCACGGTATTATCTGTAATAAAAACGAAAAATCTTATATCGCTAACGAAGAAGGATTGGGGAAATCATTTGGGAACATCTCTGTAACAAATGCTATGGGACCACGGAAAACAAAATGGAAGAATAGCTAATAATAAGGGAAATTTTCATGATCTTTGTAAAGTAAAAAAGTGAAAGCATCAAAACGTAATGTATAGGTGGGTACATATACTGTTAATTTCGCAAAATAAAAAATATACATGCAGAGAAAAATGGAGCTATACATACACCATTACATCATCATTATTATATCTGGATAGAATTATAGGCGTTTGAAATTTTTTCTTCCTTTTGTTTATATTTAAATATTTTTCTACAATGAATATGTATTGTTCTTTGTGATGAAAAGTGAGCAAAGGTTCCAAAACATGATATAAAGCTAAATGCAGTAAATTTCCACTTTTACCAAAGCACATGCGTGAATGACTGAGTACATGCTCCGTCTCTGTCTCTGTCTGTCTCTGTATCTCTCTCTGCCACTCTGTTTCTCATATTCAAAGAGAAAAACTGGCCAAAATATCACTTTACCTCTGTTTTCAGAAGGGTTATCGCTGAGAGGAAGGTTTATTTCTGTCTTTCATTCTTTTTCCCCACATTTTCTAAAAATAATTTGTATTTTTTCTAATGAAATTCAATATTTTAAAATAAAGATACAAGAAAACTAAGAAAAAAATGAATTCATAGGAGCAGTCTACTGAACTGCTGCCTGTGCCAACCTATAGGAACTGATCGGCTCCGCGCATTTGTCTGTCTGATTCACTACCTTCCTTTTAGATCACTCTCACCCTCCTACTGAGAGACACAACATCGGCGTGTCCTTACCTTTTGTTTTCCGCACAGTCGTATCACAGAGATCATTTAACTAAATGCTAGTAGAATTTCCCAGCTGTTCGGAAAATGAAATTCTATTTTACCTTAGAACATAAATATATCAGCTTTTCTAAAAGTTTTTATTTATTCCCATAAAAGACATTTATTTATATAACTAGAGCGTATTTATATTCTGGTGAAGTATTACATATTTAGTGCAGATTTCCTTCATATTAGGAGGAAAAGAGGACTGATCCAAGAAAACCTTAGTAGAGGTTTTAATTCAAAGTCCAATATAAATTGAACTGAATTTTCTATCTTGCTATATTTTAATAAACAAATTAAGATTAATCCCAATAAAACTATTCTAAAGGTAATTTAACAAGAAGCTCAATAAATCAATGTGACAAATTTCAAGATAGCAAATGGAAATATTGTGTTATCAGCACAACTTAAAAATGGGGGAGGGATGCCTAGTGGGGAACACAAGATACTGAGACGATGAGGGGAGGTGGTCACCAGAAGTGTCTTGACTACTCTTGTATTTTAGAGATGGATCTCAAAAAAGCATGTTTAACCATAGCAAACTTTCAAAATTAGGTTAAAATATTTGGCATCATACATGGAAAATACTTCTAAACATTTAAGGCAGCCAACAATGAACTATAATTATGGCAGAGAACATATAAGGATATAGTACAGGAATATCATGTAGAAAAAATTCTGATGAACTAAGAAATTAGATAACTAAACCCTAAATCTAAGGGCCCTTCTAGATTCATGATTATACATATGGGACTTTTGTTATGTTACTGTTACATACTTGTTAATTATAATTTATTTCAACATAAATTGCAAAATATATAAAAATTTCTGAAATATCAGCAGCTGTTTTGTTGAGATTGGCTAAGACTGAATTTCAGTGCAATTTAAAAGTTAAGTTTTGCTTGTACAAATTTTAATAAAAATTATATGTATGTTTTGACTGATATTAATATTTAATATGTAATGACTGACTTACAGATATTTTTCTTTTTTTAGATAATTAGAATACTAACCCTACAGAATCAAAGCTGTGTTATACGAACTGTGAATTTCAGTCGTTAGGTTTTGGAAATGGTATGATTTGTTAATCTGATTATTCTACCTATATCTCTAAGATGCAATTAATGGAAACCTCAAAGTAGATACACATCTAACTACGATTTCATAAGCTGGAAGAGAATTTGATTAGCATAGCCTAAAGGTATTGATATTAGTCTAAACCAGATGATAAAATGAAGTTAGTCATTACAAAATTATTAATCAGGTTAGTACTATCCATCAGCAAAATGAGGACAAAAATAGGATGAAACTAGCGAGAAACTGAACAAAAGAGGCTCTCTGCAGTACTTGAAAGTGATTTTCTGTTGCAGTTTCTGATAAGAATGAAAAGGTTACCGTGCTACCGTGAAAAATAAGCCACCCAGAGAAACTCTAGGCAATTACGATTTTCATCAAGTGTGTGTGATTCATACATTAAATGTTCTCTCTCTTTGTCCTAACGAGGTCTTGATTACTATGCCCGCTGTCTAGAGAATATGCTAGTATGTGACAAAAGAGGCCAGTGTCAGTGCAGTGGTTTATTAAATGTGGAACGTTGAAGTGCACTCTAAACGTAACCTTCATTTTTCCCATTAACTATTAATTTTCAAACCCAGAATAGAGGCATTTTTAGAACCAAACAGGTGTAATAGTGGGAATCAGGGGGAAGCAGGAGGGGACGGGAGGGTGAAAAGGGACAAAGGGGAAGGGATTGTAATGGATTGCACATGATATATATGTGCAAAAATATTCAAGCCCAATGTAACCATTTTATATTGCATATGTATATCTGTTAGCAAAAATGGGAAAAACTCTCTTTTACATGGGGAAGAGGCAGTCGAGGAATGAAGTTCCACTTAGGGGCTCTGTACTTTCCCTTATCAGAGTACTTCCTCACAGCTGTCCCACCCACTCAGAGACCCAGACATCTCCCTGCTTCCCAGTCCCTCTCAATTCGCTGCCAGCCATCTCAAAAGATCTGGTCATGAACCACTGGGAATTTTTAAGTATCTCCGGGAACATGCGATTCAATAAGGACTAACAGAAGACAGATATTTGTTTGAAGTATCACTATGTTAGAAAAACGGGCATAAAAATGATAAAATATCTCTTTTTCTTGTAGGCTCTTAAATATGTCTCAGTTTTCTAGTACACAAAATTGTGTTATATTCAAAATGGAAATAAATGAATTTAAATATTCATATCAATAAACTTTCAAAACCCAGTCTTAAAATACATAGCTCCTTCAATATTGACAGGGTTTCCTGCTCTTTCAATATTTAACCTACTGCATTCTTCCTGCCTCCCCACTGGGCATGCAATTTATATTTTTTAAAGACCATCTTCAGCACCCAATTTAATATCCTTTTCGTTGTTCTCTGCTTTTATTAGATCATTGAGATAATGACACTTGTTCCTTCTGAAATTTTTTTCTATCCTGAGTTTTAGCAGCAGCATACTACCCTGGTTCTCTTGCTTCTGAATTTTCTTCCAGTGCTTGCCATTTTTCCAGCCATCCAAATGTGGCTGTTATTCACCACACAGTTCATGGTCATTGTCCTTTTTAAAAAAAAAAAAAGAAAAATTATACTTACTGAGATCTATTTGCATGGGTAGGTATTTTTGGCCTCAGTGTGGGTGACTCTTATATTTCTAATGTCTTAAGCTGTCTTCCAAGTTCAGCCGCCCACATTTGTAATGGCCTGGTGGACAGATTTAAATGGATGCCCTGCCATCTTCTAAAATTCCATATGTACAAAACTGAATTAATATTCCTATAATAGCCTATCTGTTTCATGTGCTGCCAATAACATATTGAGTACATTTTGAAAAATAAATTTAGAAAAGGTATAACTGAACAAATATAAGTTTCATCTAAAAGAATCAACAGAAGAGCCAAGAATAGTAACAATCCTAGTGAGCAGTAGGACATCTCATAAAGGCTCATTTGTAACCAGTCAAATCTATGAAAAAGTTAGAAATGCAGAATTCTATCAACATGTATGTATCTGCATGTTTGTATATCTACCAGTCTCCATATATGTATGCATATACATGCATACATGCCATTAAAAAGCTACATTTAAACTTATTAGTAAAAGGATAAAATATTAAACATATATAATTGGAACAACTGCTTAACTTTAGAAAAGTAAAATTAAGCATTTTCTTAATATATTGAAGAAAAATAAATTCTGAATGAAGTAAACATCAAATTGAAGATTAAAACCAGAAAGATAATAAATATAAATACAGAAATATATTTATATACTTGTTCAAAGAAGGGCTATGATCATGGCCCAAAAATCAGAAAACAAATGAAAGTGATGGTAAACCTGACAGCACAAAACTACAAACAAAAATTCTGATGTCAGAAAACATAAACAAAATTAAAAGGCAGACAATAAAACGGCAAGTAAAGCATCAATACCCTATACAGGTCTTATGAAATAAAAGAAAATGGGGTAAATTCATGATTCTCTCTCTGGTCCTCAAAAATAAATACATGATGACTGGATACTGTTTGGTTCCATATATATAGTCAGAAAGTTCATAGTGGTTGTTTGGAATTGACTGCACATAAGATCAAGAGAGATTTCTGGAGTGATAAACATGATCTAAAATTAGATTTTAGTGCTGGTGATAGTCTACAGAATTTACTAAAAATAAACTGAATTCTAAAATTACAATGGATGCATTTTATAATGTATAAATAAAACATTATTAAAAGTGCTTATAAAGCAACATTAAGACTGCTGCTATGTTTGAAGTCAAATGAAGTGTGCTTCTCATGAGAAATAATATAATTTCACACTATTACTTGCACTTTCACTTAGAGAAATATTGAGACGTATTATAAAGATGATCCAGCCTAATTTCCTGTGTCAAGCCAGGAAACTAAAGAGCAAAATATTAGATGTTTTATGTGAAGTTGCATAATTAGCCAGTGGAAAATCTCGGACTTGCACCAGTTTGCAGAACCACGCGCCCGTTGCTCATCACATTAGGTGATACCCTATTCCATTACAGTGTGCTTATAACTTTCAAATCTAAATTAAGTGGAATTTAAATAAAAGTATTTACTTATTTAATTATAATGTTATAGAAACCAACAATTTGAAGTTTGGGAGGTCATCATTGTGGCACAGGAACGTGCTTTGTGCTGATTTATTGTGAGAGATTAGGAGTGACCATTAAATATAACTTTGTTTCTTTTTAAGTGCTTGGTCAAATGTGTAAAAAAAAAAAAACAATGCTAGATTTGAAGTGCAGTGAGCTGCAAAGCAAGTAACTGCACAATGTCCAAAGGGTGTCATTAGATGAGCAGAGTGTGAAGTACCTTGGGAGCTTCCATCCGACAAACACAGGGACACTTCGTCATTTCGATCGTTATCCTCTCCCCCTTCAGGCCTGGCTTCTTCTCCTGGTGGGAATGAGGACAAAGAACCAGACTCCGGCTGCTGGGAGAAATCAGCGGGGCCTCCTCTTGGGGGTGGGACTTCAATGCCCATTAAGCGATATTTCCTTCTTCGATTTCCAATCCAAGTCTTTATAAGAGAAACACAAAAGGAAGTTTTGTAAACAGAAAACTGAGCAGCTGTAGATTGTAAAATGATGAACAGATGTTACACAAACTATGCTTAAAGAGAATGAAGAGGTACACAGAATAATGTATTTCTATCAATAAACTGAATTTAAATAATTATTTTTATTTAGAAATAATCCCGAGCAGAAGGCAGATATTTATCTAAATAGTCTTTCAAGCAACATATGGTCTATTAATTACAGATTGCTTTTGCTTTCTTTCCAAAATAAACAATTTACCAAGTCTTTAGAAGAAAAAGAAATTGGTTCTTTCTCCAAAGAAACTAGAGTTCATATCCCACTTCCAGTTGGGAATAACGTGCGTCTTGTAACTGACTTGGTTTCATAATTGCTACCTTTTTATTCAAAAGGTAACATTTTATTTTATTGCCTTATTACAAATTTCTTAAAAATGCTTTTTGACTGAAATAATTTTAGAATCACAGAAAATTTCAAAGACAAGTTTTATGTATTCTTTATTTTTCTAGTGATTTCTTTACAAAATTACAGCACAATATTAAAGCTAGGAAATTAATATTGCACATTGTACACGTATAGTTTTTACTTCCCCCCCCCATTTTATTGATATGTACAAGTGCAGAATTTAAGGTTTACAATGGAGTTGAGCTTATTGTGCACATACTTTCCTTGTTAAAGTGACAAGGGCTTTCCCGCTCTCCTTTTGTCCCTCCCCCTAACCACCCCACCCTCCCTTCACCCCCCCCATGCCCCTCTTTCCCTTTGTCTTTCGTTTAAAGTTCCATGAGATGGTTGTGGTCCGGGTCTCTCATATCAGAGAGACCATCCGATGTTTCACCTTCTGCATCTGACTCACTTCACTAAGCATACTTTTATTATACCATGTCTTTCTCCTTTCCTTCCACTATCTCTAACTGCTGGCAACCTCTAATCTGTTTTCCATCGCTATAGCCATTTCAAGAATTTATATAAATTAAATCATACATTCTTAGACTTTTAGAAATCAGCTTATTTTCATTAATCCTTAATTTCCTAAAAATCATTGAAGTTGCATGTACCAACACTTTATTTCTTTTTATCACTGAGAGGTATCTTATCACATGTGGGTAGTAATGCTTGCTTAAGTTTCATCTGTCTACAGGCTTTGTTTTGCTCTCAGTTTCCAGTTGTTTCATATAAAGTTACTGTGAACAGTTATGCAACAGATATAAGTTTCAAGTTTACTAGGATAAATGCACAAGAATGTAACTTATGGGCCATATGATTACCTGCTCAGTTTTATAATAAATTGTCACATTGCTTTCCAGAGGAGCCATGCCATTTTACACTTGTATCAGCCATTTCTGAGATGCAGTTGAACAGCATTATTGCCAGATTTAGTTTGTCTACCTGTTTTTATCCATCCATCACCTAGCTAGAATATATTAAATTTTTGCCTATTACTTCTTTTTCTTCTTTTTCTCTTCCTCCTTCTGCTCTTTATGCTCGTCTCCATCTCCTTCCTCTCCTTCCCTTCTGCTGTTACTTTCCCTTTGGCTGCCCACCAAGTAGCACTCCAACTCTGACTCACGTCAAGCTCTTAATTTGGGTTATTTGCCATCCAGATAGGCTCCTCCGTGAAATGCCTCTTCACCTTCTAATTGAAGTGTTTAAATAAACACACAGGACAGTGTACTTAGAGAGTTCTTCATGTATTCTAAATATGAGTTCTTTTTCAGATATACAATTGGCAAATATTTCATCTTAGTCTATAGCTTTAATTTCTATCTCTCCTGATTTTCTGTTTCACAGGCCTAAAAAGGTATATTAATTAGAAACAACACAATTTAAGCTCATGGAAGCAGTGAAATTGAAAAATATTGAGAAAAGCTGGCAAATGGAACAGAAAAAGTACAAATTGTTAATATTAGGAATAATGTGGAGGATGTCTCTACAGACTGCAGACATGAAAGGGTAAGAGGATAATACAAACGACAGTACATACAAAAAATTTGATAATCTAGAATCTGCTGTGTCCAACTGTTCGACTTGTCTGGCCTGCACTGAGTGCCAAGAAATTGTCTTTGGCCATAGAAAATTTCCTTTATTTTGTATATGTGTTGTCAGAACATTTTAAAAGAGAGCAAGACGCCTGCGGGCTGCAACATGCATGAATGAACCAGTTCCTTGAAATGCACATTATCTGCCTATAGATAGCCTTTTAACTATTAAGACATTTAATTCATCTTTAAAATTGCCTCCAGAAGAAATATCTCGATCTCCAAAGCCTACAGCTGGCGTCACACTTGATGGAAAATAGGATACTCTCCTGCAGACCAAGATAAACAATATGTCTGCTCTGGCCACTCATATCCAACATAGCAATGGAGGTTCTGAATCATGCTGAAATTTCAAAAAGAAATAAGACACATATAGTAAAGAAAAGGAGAAGTAACACTGTCCATACTTCCTCATTATATGTGTGACAGTTAACATGAGCAGTCTATCAACTTGAGGGCTGCATCGCACACTTCTGGCTATGTGGGTGGATCCTGAAGGTATGAGCTTGGGGATATACCTGCTCTTTGGCCATTTCCCCTCTGGTGCTCTTCCCTTATGGCTACTTTCTGATACCTTCAAAGTGAGATTTGCTCTGTTAACACTTCTGCCAGAATGGTTCAACCTTGGAGCCATTGTAACATGGACTCAAACTTCTGAAAACCTTCAGCCAAATTAAACCTCTCCTGTTTTAAGTAATTCGTATCAGATATTTTGTCCCTGCAATTGGAAAGCTGACAAATAGAAATCCCAAGAAACACACAACTAACTAATGAGTGAATTCAGCAAGGTCAAAGGATACATTATCAGCTTACAAAAATCAATTGTGGGGCTGGTGGCATATCTCAGCAGTTAAAGTGCTTGCCTAGCAAGGGTAAGGCCTCAAATTTCATTCTTCAGCACCATATAAACTGGTTGTGGTGGCACACACCTGTAATCCCAGTGTTAGAGAGGTGAAGGCAGAAGGATTGACTTGACTTTGAGGCCAGCCTGGGTGACATAGAATTCAGGACCAACCTGGACTACAGAGTGAGATTCTGTCTCAAAAAAATTAATTATGTTCTCTGGAGTAAAGATGAACAAATGAAACTGAAATTTAAGAATAGAACATCTTCAACCACTCAAATAACTACATAAATACAAAGCTACCTCAGATGTTTCATAATGTAAATTTTAAAAACCATAATGAATGCTAACTTGGCAGACGTTTCCAAAAATACATCCAGAACAAAACAAAAGAACTATTCAGTTAATTTAAAGTTAATTTCTATATTAGATTGTGTAACATCTTATATTCAAAATCAATAAATATAGTTCCATCTGTGTGCCTATTTGTATTTAGGTTTATGTGGTACTGAGGATTGAACCCAGGGCCTTCACACTGAGCTACATTCCCAGTCCTTTCACTTTTTATTGTGAGACAGGTTCTTGCTAGTTCACCAACTTGCACAGGCCAGGCTGGAGCTTGTGATCTTCCTCACTCAGCCTCCCAGAGTGCTGGGATTACGTAGACCTGCTCCACAGTGGCTGGCTCCTTGGAAGTATTTACATTTGATACTCCATGTGCAGTCAGAACACATGCAATTTTGTAGACTAATAAGTGAAAACTACCCAATAAAAAAGACAAATATTAATGAACATTAATTTTCCTAGCTTTACTAAGTTATCCCATGGGAAAACTGCTAGATTAAAAATAAAGCTTCAATTTCCAGTTACCCTCTCTCATTGAAAATGGACTGCCAAATTTTAGAAAAGCGAGGAAATACTTCTGAATAAAACTCCCTTGAATTGTCTTGTAGCTTCTCCATTTCCTATCTGTGAATGTGCATCAAATAGTAATGAAGAAGGCTTTTTCCCACAATAATCTTAGCCACCAATACTGTGAAGATGATATTGTGGCAACGGGAAGCAGATGCAGGACTCCTTACCCACCTTCTTGCCTCATTAGGGTCACAGAAGCCGAGGGAGAAGGAAAGGAAGGCCGAAACCAAATTTCAGTTTTTCTTCTACTTCTGTTGTACCCTTCTTGGGAGAATTGAGTGATTATAAAATGTACAATGAAGGTAAAATGTACAATATGTGTATTGGAAACACACGAGATTTTCTTCCATACTAAGGCTAAAATATTTTCCCTTTGAGTATTCCTCAAACTAAAAGATAATGAGAAATGGCTCAATATAAACATAATACTTATGAGTTTACAATACTTTTATAGAATTCGCTATGGTCGATATATTCACATCCCCTTGCTCCAATTATTATATTGAACTCCTTGTCCTCAAGGTGACAATATTAGGACATAGGGCCTTTGGAAGGCCATCAGAGAGGATCACTCATGAATGGCATTAGTGTTTATCTTATCTATTTATTTACTTATTTTGTGGTATTGGGATTGAACCCAGGACCTTCGCATTGAGCAACATCCTAAGGCGTTTTTAATTTGTCTTTTCTTTTAGAGATGAGGTCTTGCTAAATTACTAAGAAGCACTGGCCAGGCTCAAACTTCTGGTCCTTTTGCCTCAGCTTCCTAGAGTTCTGGGATTACAGGCACAAGCCACACACCCAGTTTCAGTGATTCTTAAATGAAATGTCAGAGAGAGAAGTCACCTCTTCCACCATGTAACATGACAACAAAAAGACAGCTGTCTAGAAAATGGGCCTTCACCAGATACCAAATCTGCCTAGTGCCTAGACCTTGATTCCCAAACCTTCAGAACTGTGAGGAAAGAAAAAGTTCTGTTATTTATAAGTCACCCAGTTTATGGTATTTTATTGTAATGACCTGTGATGGTTTTGTATGTGTCTTAGTTACTTTTTTGTTGCTGTGACTCAATACATGACACCCACAAACTTAGGAAAGGAAAGGCTTATTTTAGCTCACAGTCTCAAAGGTCACAGTCCATTCAGGGGCGGCCGGCAACAATCGAAGTACCTGGCAGAGAGAGAGGTGGAGGCAGCTTCCCCGACAAACAGGAAGACAAGCTGAAGCTAGTTGAGACTAGTTCCCCATCCTCCAGGAAGGCAGGTGCAGCTTATGTATCCTTTCAGGTCTCCGCCCAGTAACCGGTCCCTCCTGCATCCAGGTGTGGCCACTACACACCATTAATCCTAACTTAACTGCAATCCACCCCTCCAGACCAGACCCCAAGCCACCAACATCGCATGGTTCCATTGAAATACATGAGACTTTTGGGGGACACTCCAGATCCTAACCACAACAGTATGTTCGCTTGTTTTTGACACAGGGTTTTGCTATGTAGTCCAGACTGGCCTGACCATGTGATCCTCCTTTCTCAGCCTCCAAGATTTTATGTCAAATTCATTGGACTATGGGATGTCCAGGTAGCTGATAAAATATTTTATTATTTGTTCAGTAGAGTCTTGAAGAGAATAGCATTTGAGTGAGGATGCTGATAGGAAGACAGTCCTTAGCACGGTGAGTGAGAATCATCCAAGTGGACCAGGGCCTTTTGCTTTCGTGTAGTCTTTGCATAAAAACTTCAGGAATGTGGAACACAGCTCTTTGCAGGTTTCCCCTGGACAGTTTGCTTTCGAACTGTTTTCTTTTTTCAAAAGGCTCTTTCTGAAGCTGAATCGATATCTTTTTATTTTTAGTTCTTTGTACCAAATCCTTTTCACTGAAACTCTCTCTTATACATTCTAATTATTAAATACGTAAAGGGTAAATTTTAAACACTCTTTAATTTAAAATACCTATTTTTTCACCATTTAATATGATCAATGGGTAAGTTGTTTTACCACTGTAGACCTCACACTTCTTATATACAAAATTAGAAAACTGATTTCGAAATCAAATATTTTCTTGGACAATAAGTGTTTCCAGGATAATCATAAATCTACAAAATAATACTGTATCTTTTCATTAAGAACTGATTACTAACAATACAAACATGACATTTTATAAAAAGGACTCTAGGGCCCTACAAATTTTTATTTATAATAAGTAATATAAATTATATGTCAACTTTTAGTTTAGATGCATGTCTACATTTGACTATTAGAAATGTTATAAAGTACAATTTTTGGTTGGACACGCCTTCACTCATTCCTCGCATGCCAGTGAGCATCTGCTGTGTACCAAGAACCGCAAGCTGGAGAAACAAGGGTGAACGTGGCAGGCATAGTTAATATCCTGATAGAACTTGGAGCTTAAATACAGTAGTGGTGTAGATCAGGAACAAAAATAGACAAATGTAAATTGCACATTTTGTTACAGAAAGAAAGAATCAAGTAAAATATTTAGTTATCATTTCTTTTGTCATTGTTAATTTCTTACTGCATTTAATTTAGAAAGGATTAAATAGAGAATGCATGAAGTATGGCAGTTCCTGCAGTCTCTGGAATCCGCTGCAAGTCTTGGAGCACATCTCCAATGGACAAGGGGAGGCTACTGTGTGAGACACACAGAAAAATGAATCTGAAATTTCCAAGGTGGGTATTTGGGTCTCTTCCACATTTTAGCTATCGCTAGTTGTGCCAGTATGAACATAGGTATACGTGTGTCTCTGTTATATTGTTGCTTTTAACTCATTTGAAAAGAATCCCAGAAGTGGTCTTGCTGAATCAAAGGGGATATTTATTTTCAGCCTCTTGAGGAATTTCCATACTGCCCTCCAGAGTGGTTGTACCGGTTTAGGATACCAGCAACAGTGTGAGAGAGGAGGGGAGGGTCAGGGAGGGTCACAAAAGGGAGACGGAAGGGTTTGTAACTCTGAGGTGGTATATATGTGCAGAAAAATTCTCAAATTCAATGGGAACATTATGTATCACATATATACATATTAAAAATGGGGAAAATTTCCAAGTTGTGTTATAAGCAATAGTTAACTAGACATCCTGAAACAAATTTAGTCTTGATAATTAGTAACTAGAAGGTATTTTAAACTTAATAACACCTGAGTAATTTATCCTGAAGTCTGAAGACTATATGTGGCTGACATATTCTTCTTCAATGTAGCAAATCTTAAAGCAGCCCTCTTAAAACATCATCTCTTCACATTTTCTTTTTGCCATGAGCATAATGGTATTTTAGAAAATTTCTAGAAACAGAAAGGTAATGCCTAGTTTTCTGTTCCTTTATTTGGTAGAAATTTTAACTATTTTCAAACAAGAAGCATATAATATAATGTCCTAGAATTTATTTTTCTCTGCGTTCTAGGACTTTCTGTGAATGGAGCACTGCGTACATAATAATAAGGGCTGAGTGACAATCTCCGTATTAGTGGCTTTTTACTGTATATGTGTCTAAATCCATTTGGCGAGAGAATTCTAGCCAGAAATCCTGTGAAAACACTATCTTTCATTCTGAGAGCATGTATTTATTTTTAAAAGATTCTGCTTTCTTTACACTTCCTTGCAGTATTATAGTATCAAGTAGGGCCCTCTGGTGGAAACTGGATCTGTTGGTACAAAGTGCCTATTAACCCCAATGACAATTTTAGTGAAAACCACGGTAGAAGAATTGGAATATAAATGAGAAGATACCTTCTTGAGGTTAGGGTACACAGATCACACATGTGACTCTCTGAGAGGCAGTTATATTCCAGGGTCAAAGAGTAACCTATTTAGACTGAGGTAGAGCAGAAAATTCCAGGAAATATATATTTGATGAAATCATCTCACAAAACTTATAGGAGTATAATATATATATATATATATATATATATATATATATATATATATATATACACACATATATATATATATATATATATATATATATATATATAATTGGGGAAAGATTTGAGAATAAATTAGTAGTGAATTATGTATAAAACTAAATAAGCAAATATGTAAATGTCAGAAACAAAATTAATTATGAACTCCTGGGGAAAATAATAATATCAAAACTAAAAAATATTGCATTGTATTACTTAATCCAAAGATGTTAAGTATTTGTATAGTCACAATAATGTTAATATTGAACATCTTGGAAGTGCACATGTAACTGAAAAAAATCAATGAGGTGATCTTAAAAAGGATTTTTTGAAAATGCTTGCATTTCACAGTCAAAAATATAATCAGTGGACAAAGCCTAATTTTGAAAAATCAAGAAGTAGTGATACAAATGGACGTGAGCGGCAGCTAGTTCTTCCCCGTTTGGTTCTCATGTTCTTCCTGATTGATACTAGGCTTAGCTGGAGACATGATTGTCCACAGTAAAATTATATTCACAGATTTCCTTATATTTCGATATGATCTGATGATTCTTTAGCCAATGAAATATATTATTAGTCGGTGTTTGCAATAAATTATAGATTCATTTTGGGAAATCAGTACATGCATATAACATACAGTTTATATATAATCTTATAAGTATGTTCTTGGGCCTGGAGGAATGGCACAGCGGTTAAAGCACTTGCTTTGCAAACACAAGGCTTTGAGTTCAGTTCCCCAGCACCACATAAAGCTGGGCATGGTAGAGCACAGCACGCCTGTAATCCCAGCACTCAGGAGGCTGAGGCAGGTGGACTGTCCTGAGTCCAAGGAGAGCCTGGGCTAAACCAGTGAGTTCAGGGCCATACTGGGCTACAGAATCGATCTCTGTCTCGCAAAATAAAAGGAAAAAAGAAAAAGATTGAGCATGTTCTTATATTGATTGTATTGATCCCTTTATCCATTTTCCCTTACCCTCCTTCCATTGATGCCCTTTGACATCTCCTGAAAATCTGTCTTCATTTTCTACCATCCCTCATTTATTTTACTCATTGATTTACTTACACTTTATATTTCTCACATGAGAAAAATCACATGATATTAATTGTATGTGTTTTACCTATTTTACTTAGCACTATGGTCTAAAGTTACAGCAAAGTTTCTGTAAATGATATGATGTCATTCTTCTTTATGACTGAGCAATGTGCCAAAAAGTGTATATACCACACTTTCTTCCTCCATTCATCTGTTGATTGTCTTCTAGGAGGTTGCCAGAGCATAGCTATTATGAATTGGGCTGCTATAACATCCATGTTCATATATCACTGTAGCATGAAGTCTTTATTTCTGAAATGCATCCAGGAGAGATATAGCCAGGTCAAAGGAAATGCCAACATTTAGTACTTCGAGGTATCTCCAGACTAATTTTGATTGCGGCTGTACTGGCCTAAATTCCCACCATAACGTAAAAGAGTTCCTTTTTCTCACACCCTCACCAGTATTTGTTTCTTTTTTGTGTTTCTGATGACAGCCATTCTGACTGGGTTAAGGTGAATTCTCAGTTGTTTTTATTTGCGTTTCCCTGGTGGCTTAAGATGATGAGCCCTTTTTCATGTACTTACTGGATTTTTTTCACTTTGAGAAGCCTATTCAGTTTATTTGCCCATTTTTAGAATCGTTTGTTTTAGGATATTAATTTTTGTAGTTATTTATATACTTTAGAAAAGTAGGTGACATTATTTTTCTACCCGTCTGTAGATAGCCTTTTTGTTCTAGTAATTGTTTTCTTTGCTGTGTGGAAATATTTTAGTTTTTTGTAATTCCATTTGTTGATTTTTGATGAGATTTGCTGTGCTGTTAGAGATATGTCTCAAGAAGTCCTTGCCTGTGTCTACGGCTTCAGGTGTCTCCTCTATTTTATCTTCCAGCAGCTTTCTAGTTTCTATTTTGATATCCACATAGAGGTTGGTGAGACATAGGGGTCTAATTTCAATCTTCTCTTTGTGGATAACTACTTTTCCCAAAACTGTTTTTTGAAGAATCTATCATTCCAGCATATGGTTTTAGACCCTTTGTCAAAAATCAGGTGGTTGTTAGCAGAATCATTAGGAGGTCATTGAAATAGTCTTTTGCTTAATTTCATGGGGTTGTGGTTTCCAAGGTGTACATAATACATCTACCTGATTGAGTTGGACATTTTTAATTGATGTGTTTATTTTACTTCAAAAATCTTTTTCATAAAATCCCATAATTTGTGGCTTGAATATTCATAATTTTTCTTGTTCTATAGTGTTTTCTTCATTGGGATTAGTGTGATAGCTTCATGAGTAAAGCTAAGCTCCTAAGCTCCTCAAATTATGTACCTCATATTTATGCATTATATCATATGTAAAGAAATAAAATAAAATAAATTTTAAAGTCCTCAAAAAAGCAGATGGCTTTAGGTGCATGGAGTTGTTTCTATGTCTTTTGATCTATTCCATTAGTCTACATGTCTATTCTTGTGTAAATACCATGTAATTTTTGTTACTGTAGCTTGGTGTTATTGAAGATGACTTGAAATTTGGCATTGTGATATCTTTAGTTTGGTCCTTTTGTTCAGGATTAATCTGACTATTCTTGGTTCTGTTGGTTCCATATGAATTTTAGATTTTTTTCTAGTTCTACAAAGAATGTTGGTATCCTAGTAATGATTGTATTAAAGTTATAGGTTACATTTGATAGTAAGACTATTTTAAATATATTAATTCTGCCTATCTGTGAACAAGGAATGACGTTACACTTTCTAATACCATTTTCAATTTATTTTTTCAGAGTTTTACATTTAAAGTATGGGACTTTTACTTCCTTGGTTAAAATTGATTTCAGGTATTTAGTTTTTTGAAGATACTGTGAATGGAATTTTTCCTTGCATCTTTCTTAATGGGTTTATTACTGGTATACAGGAGCACTATTGATCTCTATATCCTGAAAAATGTCTTACAAAAATTTCTAGGATCTTCTTTTAAAATAAGATTGCTGCTGGGGTGACATGTACGGCATGGTGGCATATGCCTACTTTTTCAGCACTCTGGAAGCCTGAACAGGAGGACTACAATTTCAAGCCTAGCCTGAACAAATTAGTGACTGTTGTATCTTGGGTTGGAAATATCCTCCAAAAGTCTCACGTATTTCGGTATCTCAGAGCTGATTGGATCGTGGGGGTTAATTAGATCAGGAGTATTGTTATTCTACTAATAATTTTCTGTGCTGTTCAGAGGTGTGGTCTGGCTGGAGAAGTGAGTCACTTTGGTTGCAGCCTGGAAGGGTAGGTCATCTTTGCTGTCTCCACTCTTGTTACCCTGCTGCCTGTCTCGCCATGCAGTGAACAGCTTTCTTCTAAGTAGACCCTCCGCCATGCTTTTCCATCATTGCTGGATGACCACGAATAGGCTGAGACCTCTGAAAGATGAGCCAGTAACTAAGACAATGACTTACTGAGACCTTGTATCAATCGCAAATTGAAGAAAAAAAAAAAACCTAAAAAGTAATGTGGATGTAATCCATTGTATAAGTCCTGTGTTCAATCCCTGGTATTGAAAGAAAAAAAAAAACCTGTATAGGTCCCCCACACTCCCAGCACCCTTTTTTGGTACTGGAGATTAAAACCATAGCTTTGTTTATGGTAGGCAAGGTTTTACCTCTTAACTATACTCCTAGCCCTTTTAAAATTCATTTTGAGATAGGGTCTTGTTAAGTCTCCCAGGGTGGCCTGGAATTTAAATACTGTTGCCACAGACTACCAAGTAGCTGAGTTCACAGGTGGGCATGCACTTAGGTCCTATGTTTCCTCCTCTCTTTTGTACTTCTTCGACCACATATACTGTTATTTTGCGGCTGAAAGAGAACAACTACATCAATATATGACAGAAAAGAAGAGGAAATGCACCAGAATCTCTGAGAACTTTGTAGAGTAGCAATACCTGTGGACTGCATATGCCTAGGCTTATGTATGATATTTAAGTATCTTGTCTATACAACTATTTTTTGAGTCTTTATGAACCTTGCAGATAAAAATAAATTCTCATTAATATAGCACATCATTGACAAGTGGAAATTAATATTAACGAATCACCTAAAAGAGTAGCACATGTTTGAATCTGGTTAATGGAAACGCTTGTTTTGTAAAAAGTGCTGCAGAAGTTGACTCGAGGCTATGTGCATGTATACCTTTGATTTTTTAAAACAAAAATTGTAGTGACAACAAAGTGAATGCTCTACATTTTTCTATTTTTGAAATTGGCTTTGGCTTCTCATACTGTGATTGCATTTCATTTCCTCTCAGCTATTTGCGTTCTCCTCATCCATCTTTCTAGAGTCTAAACCCTTACAACAGGAAGTGGCTAGTACATTTCTTTCTCATTCTTAGTATAAACTAGCAACTAACATACAGTGGCATACTCAGTAAATACAACATTGAAACTGATTCCCATATGGCTGTCTGGATTTTTTTTTTTTTTTTTTTTTTTTGAGACAAGGTCTAGATCTGTAGCCCAGGCTGATTCTGAACTCACTATGAATAGTCCCAGGCTGGGACTATTGGACTCATGGCAATCCTCCTGCCTCTGTCTCCTGAAAGTGCTGGGATTACAGGCGTGCACCACCATGCCCGGCTTTATGTGGTGTTCTGGAATTGAACTCAGGGCCTTGCGCTTGCCAAGCATGCCCATTCCTTTAGGCCCCATCTGGATCTTAATAGGAAAAAACAAAGGCTCCAAATAGGAGAGTGTTTATTTTTAAATATTATTTATTTGGGAACTCTGTGATCAATGATTTTTTCCTATATTGGTTTTCTTCTTGTGTGCATGAGAAATTTATTTATTTCTTCCAGGAAAATGTTTTAAGTTTAGTCATATGTTCTAATATTCTTTAATTTTCTTCTTAATTTCCCCCATTTTATTAGTGTGTGTGGGTGTGGGTGTGTATATATATATATATATATATATATATATATATATATATATATATATATAGTGTGTGTGTGTGTGTGTGTGTGTGTGTGTATGTATACACATATGTATGATATACAATGGTTATATCGAGCTTGGGTATTTTGTGTACATATATATTGCATCAACGTTACAATCCTCCCTCTGCCCTTTTTCCCTCCCATTCCCTCCTTCATCCACCTAGATTCCCACTATCACACCCATTTGGCTCTATAAAATGCTTGTATTCTATGTTTGTCATAGTAGAGAAACCACACAATATTTAACCTGAATCTGGCTCATTTCACCAAGCATGATGGTCTCAAGTTGCACCAATTTACCTAAAAAGCCTCAGATTTACTTGCCTTTAAGGAGGAGTAGCACTCATTGTGTACATATGTCACAATTGTTGTACCCATTGGTCTAGTGACGGGTATTTTGACATCTTCCACAGTTTAGCTATTGTTAGCTGTGCTGTTATAAGCATGAGTATATATGTATCTCTATTATATATTGCTTTTAATTTTGGGAGGAAGATAGCAAGAACCAGTATCACTGGATCAAATGGAATGTTTATTTTCAGTCCTTTGAAGAATCTTCATGTTGCTTTCCACAGTTTGTATCGGTATTCATCCTGGCAGCAGTCTAAGAGGGTTCCTTCTTCCCCACGGCCTCCTCAATATCGACTACTGTTCAACTTCTTGATATGCACCAATCTCACTGGGGTAAGACGTTATCTTAGTGATGTTTTGATTTGCATTGCTCTAGTGGCTAAGGATGTTGAACTTTTTTCATATATTTGCTGGCCTTTTGAACTTCTTCATCTGAGAACTGCCTATTCATTACTTTTCTTTTTTTTCCCCCCTCTGGCTGCTGCCTGCCTATTCATTTCAATTGCCCATTTCTTAAAATCAGGTCTTTGATTTTGAGGAGTCTATTTTTCTTCAATGCCTTGTACAGGAGTCCAGTTGTTAGATTCCTATTTGAAGTTCAGGTGGTAAAAGTTGTTTTCCCATTCTATTGGTTCTCTCTTCATTCTGTTGATAGTTCTTTTGCTGTACAGAAACTTTTTAATTTGATATAATCCCATTTATTGATTCCGGGGAGTATTTCGCTTACATCAGGTGTCTTATTAAGGATGTCATTGTACACACCTATATCTTCTAGACTTTTTCCTATTTTATCTTCCATAGGGTTCAGTGTTCCATTTTAATAATTAGGTCTGTGATCCATTTTGATTTGACTTCAGATTTATGATGATTGATAAAGGTCTAAATTCATTCTTCTGTATGTGGATAACCAATTCTTCCAGCTCCATTTATTGAAGAGGCCATCCCATTTCTAGGGTATATTTTCAGCCCTTTGTCAAAAATGAGATAGCTGAGGGTATTTGAGGTTATCCTTGCATCCTCAGTTCTGTTCCATTGGTCAACCAACCCGTCTGCTTGTATGCCAGTACCTTATAGTTTTTTCCCCATTTTATTAATATGTGTAAGTGCAAAATTTAAGGTTTACAATGAAGTTGAGCATTTTGTGCACATATGTATCTTGTCAAGGTGACAAGGGCTTTCCCGCTCTCCTTTTGTCCCTCCCTCTAACCACCCCTCCCTCCCTCCCCACCCTATCCCTTGGATCACTTTGTTTTTCACTTTAAGTTCCATAAGAGTTATAATCTGGGTCTCTCGTATCAGAGAGACTATTATATATTTCACCTTCTGCTTCTGACTCACTTCACTAAGCATGATGTTCTCAAGTTTCTTCCGTTCGCCTGCAAAAGCCTCCATGCTGTTGGACTTTATAAATGCATAGTATTCCATTGTGTATAAATACCACAGTTTGTGTATCCATTGGTCTGTTGATGGGTATTTTGGTGACTTCCATATTTTAGCTATTGTTAGTTGTGCTGCTATGAACATGGGTATACATATATCTCTGTTGTATGTTGTTTTAGCCTCTTTTGGATATATTCCCAGGAGGGGTGTCGCTGGATCAAAGGGGATATTTATTTCTAGTCTTTTGAGAGCTCTCCATACTGCTTTCCAAAGGGGTTGTACAAATTTACATTCCCACCAGCAGTGCAGGAGGGTTCCTTTCTCCCCTCAGCCACTCCAGTTCTGATTACTACTTGACTTGTTGATATAGGCCATTCTCACTGGAGTGAGATCGTATCTTAGTGTTGTTGTGATTTGCATTTCTTTTATGGCTAGAGATGTTTTAATCCCTTTGGCTTTGTAGTAAAACTTGATATCTTTAATCCTAACGCTACCTGCTTTTTTCTTGTTACTTAATAGTGTTTTGGCTATTCTGAGTCTCTCAGTTTCATATGAATTTGAGGAATGTTTTTTTCTTTCCTTATTTTATTTATGTGTGTGTGTGTGTGTGTGTGTGTGTGTGTGTGTGTGTGTGCACAATATATTGAGTATTTTGTGCACATACATATCATGGCAAAGTAACATACACGTCCTTTCTTTTCAGTTCTGTGAAAAGTATTTTTGGTAATTTGATAAGAATTGCATTAAATCTTTATAATTCTCTCACCACAGTGTAGCCATTTTAACTATACGATTCTGCATATCCATCAACACCTTTCCATTTTCTAATGTCTCTTTCACTTTCTTTTTTCAGCTAATATTGTTTTCTTTGTAGAGGTCCTTCACTTCCTTTGTTAGGTTTACTCCTAGTTATTTAATTTTTGGGGAGCTTTTGAGAACAGGATTATTTTTCTCAACTTTTTATTTACATTTACTTTGTCATGAGAAGTTTTAACTTGCCCCTCTATTTTAAAGAAAAGTTTTGCATATAAAATAGTCTTGGTTGTCGCTTACATTCCCTTTGCACTTTGATGATGTTGCTCCATGATTTGCTGGCCTTTAGAGTCTGTGTTGAGTAATCTGTAGTTTTCTTGATGGTTTTGTCTTTGTATGTTGTTTTCTGAGTTTCTCTTACAGTTTTTAATATTCTTTCTTTGTGTTGGGTCTCTTAGGACTTTAACTTGGATGTGTCAGGGGAGGTTCTCTTCTAATCAAAGTTGTTTGCTTTTGTATATGCCTGCAGATGCTTAATGTTCATTTCTTTTCTTAGGGGATTTGGGAAAATTTTTTCCATGATTTCATTAAAGGTGTCATTTAAACCTTTTGCTCTGTCCTCCATATTCTCTTGCACTTTCATAATTCCTCTTTGAGTCATTCATCTGCTGTTGCAACCAGGCTCTTTCTTGTCTTTTTTTTCCTGGTCCTCACTGGTCTTATGATCCAGATTATCCACCTTATCTTAAAGATCTGATAAACTATCCTCTATGTGTTCAAGCTGCTTTCCTTTATTTTTTTAAAATCATGTAGTGTTTTCATATCCTGGAGTTTGACTTTCATTTTTTTTATATCTCTCCTGAATTCTTCTTTCATTTTTTGTATTGCCTTATTTATTTCTTTAGCTAATTCTTCTCAATAGTCCTTATAATTTTCATGTACTAAGACTTTTGTTTCTTTGATTATTTCCATTTGAGCTCCTTGTGCATCTCTAGTATGTCATCCTTAAGCCTTTTGGTCATTCATTAGGCCTATTAGTCTTTTCACTTCATTTTCTGTGGGTTCTGCTGCTTCAGAACCCATAGTATCAGTTTCTAAAATGTCAAGCTTTTTTGTAGCTTGGTAGGTGTCAATAGGTTCTTTCTCTATGCCCTGTGTTAATTTTGTGGGAGATTTCTTTTCCCAGTGACTTTTTTTTCTGTTGTCTTGTGTCTCCTGTCATTCACAAGAAGGGCAGGGGTGTTACTATTTGCAGAGTAGGCAGGGATGTTGGGGTCCTTGCCCACTCTCCATGGAGTGGACAGGGCCACCAGGGAGGCAAGGATTTTCTCAATAAAACATCTGGCCTAGATCATGCCAGGGCCACCCCAATCCTTAGGTTTGAAATCCTGAGCCACTCAGTCAGGTTACTAAGGGCAGCATCTTAAGGAGATGGTAAAAATGCACTAGGCACATCTTTGTCACCACTAAGGAAACTGCTCAGGTTGCTGAACACAGGCTTGGGACAGGGCTGATCACAGTGACCCTTTTTGATTTTCAAATGTTTCTTGATTGTGTGCTGATACCAACTCATACTTGCTCACAAGCCAGCTATTTTTATCTCTATCTTTTTTTGACTCTGAATTGAGTGAGATATGAAATCAGCATGGTGAGAATATTTGCACCAGAGAAATCATAAAATGGTAAAATTCGAGAGTTTTTCTTATAGAGCTGATTGTTACATACGTATCGGTATGACTACCATCAAAACCTTATTTAAATCACTTCAAATGGAACATAAATTACTGTTTCCACAAGTGACCAATATAATGATATTATCACTTATTGCATGAATATGAGAGGTATTCCAGCTCAACTCATAATTTTCAACAATCTATTGAGATATGTCGAGTACATCATAATTTTCAATTTATTTACAAAGGCTTGCAGCAATCACAGTTATCTAATTCTAGAACATTTTCATCATGTCAAGAAAAAACCACATACCTATTAGCAGCCATTCCCAATTTTTCCTACTTCAATCATAAACAATCACTAATCTATTTTCTGTTTCTATAGTGTGCACATTATGAGCACTTCATATGAAAGTAATCATACAATATTTAATCATTTTTGGCGAGCTTCTCTGTGTAACATTTTCAAGGCTTACTAATTTTGTAGCATGTATTTAAAATTATCTCTAGTGGTCTTCTGTGAGGATGCTTTTAATAATCCAGAAATGTGAAGGTCCTCTCAGTAGTCCATAAATTGAAATTTGGTTTCCTACCTCACAGGTTGAATAACACTCCTGGAAGAGCCTGTGTCCACCGAGTCTCTGCCTCTTCCTAAGCTCGGTAATGTTTATCTGTGAGATGAACTATGGGGAAGATTGCTTCCTTCTAAGAAGGCTGTCAAGTCTCCCACCTTGTGGAAGTTGGCTGATGTCCACTGGCCTGTAGCCCCAGAGATCAATCAGACTACACCCCGCCTGTCAATTATGATTACTAGCCCCACTTGTCTGCTCTTAACTTTAACGAACCATTTTATCAGTTTTAGTCTGCTTGTAGTAATTCTTTGTAAATTACTCACTGTTCTAAGTGATTCACCCCCTCATTGTGCCTTTTCTTTTCCTCTGATAATTATAGGTAAGAGCCTCTGCTTGGGTTTGCACCGCCAACTCACTCTCTTCTTCAGGGGGTGATCCCATGTAGTGTCCACCTGCAGAATACTGAGCCTTTGATGCTCAGAATGTCTTTGAGAGTTAGAAAAATCAGTCTTTTCCTTTATCTTGAAATGTGATAGTCGCCCAAATTTTTGACACTAAGGATAAGTTTAGTTGAAGACCATTCTCCCAAGGATGGGGGAGGTGTGCTTTTTATTCAGTGGGGTGTTGGGGAGGAGGTTTGAAATGGTGAGCCACAGGTGAAAGAGAGCTGGGAGTGAGACCTGCATCCTGCCAGATCAGCAGGGGCATTAGAACCTAATAGGAGTGTGATGGCAGGGGACAGAGGTTTGCTTACCATAACCTTTCATTCAGGTTCATCTGTCCCAAGAGGATGGTCCTTTAAAGCCCAATGACAATATCAGTCTGTGGCCAAGGTACTGAGGATCCTTGTTTTATATGACTCTATAATATTTTGTTATATGTATTCATTACATTTTTAATCCATTTGCTTACAGAACATTGTCATTTTTACATTGAGACTGTTATAGATAATGCTGTTATAAATGTCTGAATATAAGTTTTTGGGTGGATCTATATTTTTCCTTCTTTTAAGTATGTATCTACAAGTGAAATTGAGTCAAAAACCAATGTAAAACTTTTTTACGACTGTTTTCCAAAATGACCAAAACATTGTTCCATGGTTCCAAGGTTCCAATTTTTGTACAACCTAATCAATATCTTTTATTTTCTGTCTTTTTAATACAGCCGTTATGGTGTGTGTTAAGTGGTATCTCATTGTGGTTTTGGATTCTGTTTTATTTGTTAATTGATATTAAATGTTTTCATTTGTTTATTTGCAATTTGTTTATATCTTTGAAGAAATGTTATACAGACCCTCTGCCTATCATTAAGCTGTGCTGTTTTCCTTTTAATTATTGTGCTGTAAGTATTTAAAGACTCTGGACACCAGTTCTTTATTGGATACACAGGGTTTTTTATAGGATTTCTCAGTGATTACCTTTTCGCTTTTACTGATAATATTATTTGTGACACCTGATAAAGTTTTTGATGCTTTCATTTATATCAAGAATGAAATATATTATGAAAATTATTGAAATTGTCTTACCCGAACTATTTCACAGTCAACATTTAATTCAGTTGCAACAGCTTCAATCTTTTCTCTGCAAACAGAGCCCAGGCTGGTCATGCCATTGTCCCAGTACTTCTTAAGGGTGGCTAAGTCTCGGTCACTGAACTGAGTGCGGTCCTGTAGCTGAATTATATATTTTAATAATTAGAATAATCAATGAAAACAATGTCATAGACAGGATCATTTATATAAGCTGTCTTAATTATTTTTAACGTATAGTAATAAACAAGTACATTTTGTAATTCCTACTCTGAATTCCCTCATTGTGAGATGAGTATTTTCATTGTGTGTATTTTTATTACATAATACAAATGAGCAGACATTTTTGACTCACAGTTTTGAAGTTTGATTTTTAAATGGTTTTAATTATACAATCTCCATTGTAGAAAACATAAGTAAATATTGTCAGTCGTGCTGCTATAATACCTAATACCCATCAACAAAACAATGGATACACAATTTGTGCTATTTCTACATGATAGAATCTACTTGTCTATAAAAACAGATAGATTTGAAGCACTTATAGGTAAATGGACGCAACTTGAGACCATCATGTCCAGTGAAGTAAGTCAGACACAGAAGGTTAAGCATCAAATGGCTTCTCTAATATGAGAAACCCAGATCACTGTCATTTCAAAGAACTAAATGGAGTAATTATGGGACCTAGTGGGGACAGGGTAAGTGTGGAAAGGTTGGGAGGAAGATGGAAGGAATTGTAATTTTGCCTGGATATATATATATATGTGCACAAAATGCTTGAGTTCAGTGTAAACACTATATTTTGCATATGTATGTCAATAAAATGGGAAAATAAATGAATAAGAATTTGAATCATGCACAATATGGAAATACTTGTTTGAGTTTTAATGTATATTCTCTCAAACTTTTCTCCATAACACACATACACCCCAACACCACCCACACCTAGTAAACACAGGATTAAATAACAACATACAGCTAATATTTGTTAAGATTTTATTGGATCTTCTCTCAAACATTTTATCTATAATACACTTATACCCAAATATTACCCACACTTAATAAACAGAATTAAGTCGCTATGCTCTATTTTGAAAAATTAATCTGTATTTGCTAGATAAACAAAAATAATCAAGTAATGTTATAATCAAAGTTAAAAATTACTTGTAAGAGACGAATGCATCCATTAAAATCATATTTGTGGCTTTGGAAAATTTCATAATAACAAGCATAATTTTTTATTTGAACTTTTTACAAACCAAATAAACTCTGGAATCAATATACTGCAAGGTAATTTAGAGATGTGTACATTAAATAATGATTTCCATTTTTCTGATAAGGTGTCAGGGGAAAAAAGGTCAAAGAATTCATTAAATAGGGCAGAGAAAGTCCATGACAGAGCTAGACATAAAAAATGTCTCTGACTTTTTTTCAAAGGCTTTATCTCTTCACTTATTTCAAGGAGTGGTGGAAAAATCTAGACATAGACCTTAATGTATACTCTACAAATCTGTATATATATATATATCTGTTTTTAATGATAAAAAGGAGAGAGAGAGCACGTGCAGAGGGTAGAGAGAGAGAGAAAGATAAGAAGGGGAGAGGGAGAGAAAGGAATGAGAGAGAGAGAGAAGGTATATGTGAATTAAGAAAAATTCACCCTGTGAGATATGAAGTTCTGTTGCTTTCTTTTGCCTAAGATGCCCCAGATGACAAAATCAGGTCTCACATAGAGGCTAATATTCTTAGATACACACTGTTTTATATTTCCTTTCTCTCTCTCTCTCTCTCTCTCTCTCTCTCTCTCTCTCTCTCTCTCTCTCTCTTTCTTTGTAGTGTTGAAGACACAACCCAGGACCTTTACACTGAGCTATATCCTCAGCCTATTTTTTTTTTTGATATTTGAGATAAGATCTCACTAAGATGTGAGGTTTCCAATGTTAGGCTCAAACCCATAGTCCTCCTGTGTGCTTGCACCTCCCGTCCATTTGCTTTCTGACTAAAATTTAAAATTGAACTTCTTCTGAATCATATTCTAGTAACAATGGAAATATATATATATATATATATATTTATATATATATACAATATGAAATTTGACTTTACAGCAATTTCTAAGCAATGTCTGCAAGTTTGTTTCTTTGCTTTAAAAACAATGTTTTGAAGCACAATTTAAACCACCAGAAGAATAAGCAATAGTATATTAATTCTCAGTTTACTACCAAGAGAGCTGTGTGTGTGTGTATGTGTATGCTACTACATTTGGTTGCCAGTCATATCTATTTCTTCCTTTTACAAAAACAGGTAACACCTGTTGCATTTTGGGACAAAGGACGAAAACACAAATTTCCTCAAGCCTCACTGACTAAGAGAATCCCTGCAGGTGACTAAACAGTTTCACTCCCTGAAGGAGAAAATGAATTGCCCATAGATCCCTGGGTAGAGGCCCTCACCAAAGACCTAAGGGCAGCGAGTCATTAACAGAGAACTTCTAAAAGCAGATTTGGAACTTACACAATGTTTGATTAAAGCATCCAGATATATAGGTAGATAGAAAGCAAAATTACAAGATTGTATGTTTTCTTATCGGTCATCTTTCTAGCAGGCAGGTAATAGTAGGGGAGGCCTGCTTCTGCAGATCTCCTCTGCACCTGTTCCAGCTGCACAATGCTTTAGCAAAGATTTGACAGTTTTACGGAGCCATGTTCTTGAGACACTGTTGCCAAGGCAAGCAGCAGAATAGGCTCCGGTCAGACGAGGAAAAATTCCACAAACATTGATGTTAAATACCAATACGAAACTACATGTTCCCAAAACATGTCATCTAAGTTATTTTTTAATCAAAAGGAGTAGTCTTTAAAGTATTTAAAATATAAAATCACACTATTTGCTCATCCCTCATTGATTGCACAATAATTGTGAGGCAAATAAGTATCCAAATTGAGAATCAAATTAATGCTATAAGATTCTAAGAGGGTTTAAATAATTCATCATAACAACCCACATAAAAATTTCACAATTTTCCATTGCACCAAATTTTCCAGTATGAGCTGTAAAAATATGAGGAATAATGAACCGAACATTGAACACACTCAGACAATTAATTTGTCATTCATTTAGTAGATATGCAAAGCTTTAATTTGCAGTAAATAAAGGCTGATTTGATTTGCTAGAAATGCGCTGTGGCTTTTGCATTAGAAATTAAAAAACAACTTATTGTGACAGTGTCTATTAAATAGAATTTTATGGGAAAGAAGTTATTTTGAAGCTCCTTAGAGCATATTTAAACCAAGAAAATAAAGTAATAAAATTAATTAGCACTAAAATTGTAAACCCTATTAAGAGATGAGGAAGAGCAGACATTTAACGGAAGTGAAATCTTCCCTAAAAAGGCCTCAGGTTTTGTCTTCTAGACCCTCAATTCACTTTCACTTTGTGAGACACCCTGCAGCCGAAACCTATGGCTCAGATAAAGGGTATAGACAGGATTGGTGTCATTGTAATCCAGACTATTTGCTGAAAGATGAAGCTTGGCTAAGGTAATCAGGTAACTGATGACACTTTTCTTAAACTGCAGTACAATACTCAGATGTTTTTTGAGACTTACATTGACTTCAAAGGCATTTCTGGGAATGTGGCTCTTGATTTTAATTTTAAAATAAAACTAGTTTTAATTTTCTGTTTTATGTATATATCTTAGTTAAATGTGCATCTGGGCTATCTATTTGTACTGAAATGGTGCAATTTTGTATCTCAATTAATACTTCTTTCAGCTTCTTTTCTTAGTTTTCCATGAATGTTCACTAGCCTGTCCTACCCAGGTGATCAGTTAAGACAGGTGAAATGGCAAACTGAGAAAGAATCAAGCAATTTTACTGTATGCATGTATGTATGTATGTATGTATGCATGTATGTATTCATTGTCTTAGCTGAGAATGGAACCCAAGGTCTCATACATACGGGGTAAGCACTATAAATCTGTGCTACACATAACTTTTACTATGAACAGCAGAATCAAAGATAAAGGTATAAAATGTGATAGCTTTTCTCCCTTCTTTACTTGAACATTTACAATACTTATACTAAATATAACTACTGTTAATGATTCAGTAATATCTTGGAATACACAACACACATGCTTATATTATATTTATACACACACACACAACAACAACAACACACACACACATTTATATATTATCTGCGTGTGTGTGTGTGTGTGTGTGTACATGTGTATTTTTAAACTCAAATAAATGGCAGGGCACCATAAAATACTTCATTAGAAGTGGGCCATGAAGATCTTTCTATATAAATACATACAGATATACCTCAATATATTTCTATGTAAGACTTCTGGTCAAGATGGCAGCAGAGTAGGAGCCCTAGAACAGCTATCCCTAAAGAAATAAAAAAGTATAAGTGGAATCTATAACATAATCAAGGAGTAGAGGTAAAAATAAAGCCTGTGGTCATGGGCTGCAGAAGCCCCTTGTGGGGCCCTCTCACCCACCCACAGGATCCTCTGAGCCTGGGAGGCACACGGCCTCCTCTGCGGGGACCGCAAGGGGAACCCTGAAGCAGCACACCCCCAACTATGCCTAGGCTAGCAGGTCTGCCAAGAGTGTGTCCAGCCCTGGAGGACCCAGTAGGAGTGGGAGAAGAGCAGGCAGGGAGACGGGCCGAGCCGCGAGGCCCCCAGTGTGTCCCACGCCGCCCTGACCAGAGAGGGGCACCAAAAGGGAGAGTACAAGAGGAGCCCCGTGGAAGAGAACAGTGGGGTGATTCCAGCAGGAAGCGGCCTCTGAAACCAGATCCACATAAACTCATAGGGGAGTAGCTGGGGTTTTTTTTTTTCCTATTAGTCTCTTTTTTCACATAGTTTTGTATTTTTTATTTTGCTCAGTTAGTCTGCTTCATAGTTTTAGGTTATAGGATTGTGTGCTACCAGTTGAGAAAATGATCAATCTGTTCCTTGGCTTTCCTTTGTCTATTGCGTATCATTTTGATCCTGTATCATCTCTTTTCTTCTCCTCTCTTCCTCTTTTCCCTCTTGCTCTATGCTCGTCCTTTCATTTTTTTAAGCCCCTGAATAAGTTTCTGGACTTTAGCTACACCTTTATATTATTTTTTTCTTTTACCTTTTTTGTCTCTCTTCTGTCCCTTCTCCCTCACCATGCCACTTCCCTAAGTCTCAGTTCTATTAGTCACGGGGTTTTTCTTGCTTTGTGAACTCTGGGCTCAGGTAGGAGGATCTCAGGCTTTTCTCTATCATACAAACACTTACCTACTCTTCAAGTCCCACCTAAAATTAACTCATTATCTTAATCTAGCCCTTTCTTCTCACATCCTCCAGTATTTGAACTGATAAGTATCATTAACTCTCATCCATATAGAAATACCAATAGAGACATATTATCTGTAAATTATTTACCTAGAAAGAGATCAGTAACACAGTTCTGTATATGTATTTCTACCAACAAGATAGCGGTGCCATGAACATATTCCTTTTATAGGTCATCACAATTGTACATAGAAATCACCTTGAGTAGTTAAGATGGTAATGAGTATGCTAAGTAGGGACAAAGTATATACATTAATACTGAGTTAGACTAATTATATAATTAGTAGGTAACTAAAATAAATAAAAGTAGTATAGTGATGGATCTAAAACAATATAGAACACTATATTCTAAGGTCTGTGTCATACTATCCATGTCAATAGTAAAATTCAGTAAGTGAACTCTAGGTTCAATTAGATGTATAGTGAAGGTATATTGTGTCCATTACTGTTCTGAAGAGAATAGATGCACTGTTACTAGACTCTGCTGATTAGTCATCAATATTAGATAGTATTGTAAAGGTAAAGGTAAACTTTTACTCAAATTATAGAGGTTAACATCATTAATAATCTTCATATTTAAGTTACATCAACAAATACTCCGTCAAGGTTACATTTAAAACAGCAAGAACCTAATTCAAGAGTCTCGGGAACAGAAATAGAGCCCATCAACAATACCAAGACTCAACTCACTGTAACAGAACTACGAGAAAACGTGGTAATAAATCACCACAGAAAGACCTGACACCCCAGAAAATGTTACCAATGATCTTGAAAAAACTGAACCCAAAGACAAGAAAGGCAAAAAATATGATAATTTCTGGGCACAGAAATTCTTATAATTGAAGCAGGAAATAAAAGCACTATGCTGGGACATAGATATGCTATCAGCAAATATTGACAAGAAATTTGAGAAAAATAAAGAAAATACACACCAGAAGATAATGAAGGCAATACAAATAATTAGAGAAAAAATCAGCAGAGTTATAAAAACATTGAAAGCTGACATTCAGGAAGTGAAAACACACAGGAACAAAACAAGTAACGAGTCTGAACATTTTGAGAATAGAAAAGGAGACCTAAAAGACAACGTAGTTGGCCTGGAATTTACAGACAGTAA
Source organism: Ctenodactylus gundi (assembly GCA_004027205.1). Classification (NCBI taxonomy): domain Eukaryota; kingdom Metazoa; phylum Chordata; class Mammalia; order Rodentia; family Ctenodactylidae; genus Ctenodactylus; species Ctenodactylus gundi. The sequence continues at coordinate 917,631 of PVKB01000134.1, forward strand.
AGAATGCACAGCAAAATAAAGTAAGAAAGAGAATGGTTACAACAGCTGATGGATGACTCAAAAAGAAACAACCTCAGAATTATGGGATTGCAGGAGAAAACTGAGGACAGAACAAAAGGTTAAAGGTCGTGTTCAATGAAATTATGGAAGAAAATGTCTCAAATATAAGGAAAGAAATGAACACTGAACTAAAATATAGAACACCAAACAACTCTGATCCGAAAAAAACTGCATCACGACACATCATAAATACTAGCTACCCAACAGAAAGAGAGAATATTAACAGCTGTAAAAGAAAAACAGGGGGTGACTTTCAGAGATAAGCCCATCAGGGTAACTGCAGATTTCTCAACACAGGCCCTAAAAGCCAGGAGAACGTAGAGCAACATCATCCAAGCACTAAGAGATCATAAGTGCCAACTCAGGGCTGCTATATTTGGCAAAATAATCTTTTAAATTAGAGGGAAAAATTAAAAGTTTCCATTATATAGAAAGCTTAAAGAAATTTAAGCCACTAAGCCTGCACTGCAGAGAACACTTTCAACTTAAAACTTTAAACATGACATCTCATTTCTTAAGAAAAAATTGCGTACAATATATCACTGCTAATTATGGGCACTATTTACAGAAAAATCTCTAAAATGTACTCACCTGTATAACTGATGCTTTTACCCATTGCCTCTTCCCTCCCGCTCCTGGCCACCTCTTTCAACTCCCTGCTTCTTAGTGTTTGACTGTGCTGAATGATAACTCGTGTAAGTGGAATCATGCGGTATTTGTCACTCTGTGACTGCCTTGCCTTGCCTCACTTAGCATAATGTTTTCCATGTTCATCCCTGTTGTTTTAAGTGGTAGGATTTATACATATTAATCATATACATTTCATTTTCTTTATTCATTCATCCTTTGATGAAGATTTAATGTTTTCCTGTCTGTTGGATGTTGAGAATAATGTTGCAGGAAATATGAGAAGGCCGAATCTCCTGAGATTTTGTTTACAAAGTTTTTGGATATATTCCCAGAAGTGAGATTATTGAATCATATATTGGATGTATTTTTAATTTTTCGTATACTTGAGTCATGTTTAGCTATTTCATTGTGCTGCGTCATACAGGCACTTTAAGATAAAAGTTTATTGTGGATATTTAAAATTCATGTCAAAACAGGCATCAATTTCATATATTTTGTTTTATATTTAAAATTATATGGTATGTAGAATTCCTATCAGTGTGCTTGATTATCTCTTTTTGCCACTCAAAAGCAAGTGATTTCTTCTCTAGAGTCACGAAGAGGAACGAACATGTAATTCCCAATACTAGACACATGAGATCAATAGCAGTGTATTAAATGTCACATATACTTAAAAGTCAAGAATATTGTATGCCGTGCAGGTCACATGAGGTTGCACTTGGGAACAAAGTGTGAAAGTAGCAGCTGTGGGAGGCATGCTTTGTAATGACAGAACAGCAAAGGAAATCCTGATTTCACCAAAGGATGGGACTAGTCTCTTCATATCCTTCCTTGTGCTTGCAGGAAACTTAAGACCACTATTGACTGATAACAGACATTTTACCTAGTTCTCCTACTTTATTTAAATACCTGTACTTTACTGCAGGAAAACAATAGGGATAGTCATTTGTGGGGCTCTTACTATTTCTCAAATGTCAAAAAACATAGAGGAAGCCTAATTTTAAAATTTGCACAACAATGTGGGAATGATAACCTAAAAATATAGGTTTTTTTTTTTTTTACATGCTGGACAAGTGCTCCACCATTGAAATACACCCTCAAACTCTATTTAAGAAATACAGTTGGCCACTTGTATCTATGGGTTCTGCATATACAGATGCAACCAAACATAGATTCAAAATATTCAAAAGAAATTTGAGATAGTTTCAAATAGCAAAACCTGAATTTGTCAGTGCTGAGCACTGTGCTGGAAGACTAAAAAGTGGTGTGTAGCCACGCCCTGCAGTAGTTTCTGGACACTGCACAGATATCCAATCACTCTGCAGCACTCTTTTCACACTGTTTTATTCATGTGTAATGTAGTTATGCATATTATGGTTGTGTTTGTACCAGACATTGTCAACATTTCTGGGCATGATTCCCCAAACCACTCAGCATAACAACTATTTCTGTAGCACTTACGTTGTATTAATTAATATAAGTAATCTAGAGAGACTATATACAGAAGGATGGTGTAGGTAAAAACTATACAATTTTATTTTCCCCATTTTATTAGTATGTATAAGTGATACACAATGGTTACATTGAACTTGAGAATATTGTGCACATGTATATCTCATCAACTTCACATTTCCTTTCCTTATGCTCATAGTTTGTGAAATTATAAAACCCACTTGAGGAGTAGATATATACATAAGAAAAAAACTATCAGCACAGCAAACTGTCAAACTACAGAGGTGAATAAGAGATCAAGAAATGAGCAAAGATTATTCCAAAAAAAACAAGAAGATCAGGAGAGTGACAGAATTTCATTCCTTTTATTAAAAACTCTGAATGGGAATGGTATTAATTCTTCAATTAAACAATACCGACTGCATAAGCAAAATCCAGTACTATGCTGCCTATGAGAGACTCATCTCACCAGTTAGCTCAGAATGAAAGTGAAAATAAATGAAAAAAGTGCTATAAACATAACAGAAAACAGGACTGGCTACACTACATCTGACAAAATATAGTTTAAGACAAAAATTGTATTCAGAGACAAAGAGGTCACTATATGGTGAACAGGGATGAATTTATTAAAAAGATATAACAAATATGAATCTATAAAGTATTAATATTGGAGCTCTGAATTTTATAGAACAAGCTATAATTTTTAGGCATAAAGGGAGAGATAGGTTCCAGTACAGTAATAGTGGGTATAATTTCACTTATTGGCAGATCATCCAGACCCAAAAAAGAAAAAAAAAAGTGCACCAAAGTTGGACATTATAGATCATCATCTATGAAACTTTCTTTCATAGATGAATAGATGGTCAGCCAAAAATTAGTCTTGACAAATCTTTCTGAATCACAATGAAATTAAACTAAATTAAATCATCAGCAAGAATTAAATTAAAAATTATAAAATTACATGAATACTGAACAGCACACATTGACTTAGACAGTCACTGTAAAAGTAAGAAGTAAAAAAAAATTCTACAAAACACATGAAAATTTGAACACAAGATACCAAATCCTGTGGAATATATCAAAAATAGTACTAAGAAAAGTTTATAGCAATAGGTACCGTCATAAAAAAATAGAAACAACTCAAATAAATAACCTAGTAATGCATCTCAAGGTATTATAAAAACACATTGAGTCCAAAATTAGCAGGAGAATACCAATAATAAAGATTAGAGCAGAAATAAATGAAATAGAGTGTGAAAGAACAAGAGGAAAATCAGTAAAACAAAGTTGTTTCTCTGAGAAGACAACCAAAATTCCAAACGACTGGCCTGGGCTACAGAGCAAGACCTTATTTCAATAAATAAATAAATAAATAAATAATAGCACTACTGCTTCTCAAACTGTTCCATAGAATTAAAAGAGCAGAAATTCTTCCAAACGCATTCTGTGAGGCAAGCATTATTTTGTTGCCAATACTGATCAATAAGACACACACACACAAACACACACACACACACACACACATTCACACACACTCCTATATCTGTAGTGAACGTAGGTGCAAAAATAACAAATATTGTCAAGTCAAATTCAACAATTCATAAAAAATAACACCCACTATGATCAAGTTGCTTTCATTGCAGGGATGAATGGATGATTGAGCACAGACAAGAATAACCCATCTGTTTTAGTTACTTTTTTTTTTATCACTGTGACACAATACCCAAAGTCCTCAGCTTCAGGGAGGAAAGGTTTATTTTACTTCGCAGTGTCAGAAGGTCACAGTTCACTCATGGGCGGCCAGCAACAGTGGAAGCACATGGCAGAGGTGGAGGTGGAGGGAACTCCTCACAGCATTGTAAACAGGAAGCCAAGTCAAGGCCCAGAAGGAAGAAAGGAAGTAGCAGGTCCTATCCCAGTGACCTGCCCCTGCTGGGTCCAGCCTTAGTGCTCCAACCCTTCCAGGTTAAAGCCCCCACCACACACCTGTAATCTGTAATCCATCACAGACCTGTAATATATAATTTATTCCACAGTCCTGTCTTCCACCACACACCTGTAATCCACCACACATCCATGAACCACTCTTCCAGACCAGACCTCGGTCTCCTAGCAACACATGGTTCCATAGATAATCCATAACATCCAAAAGCATGCAGCTTTTGAGGAACATTCCAAATCCAAACCACAATAGCGTCACATTCAGAGAATCATATGATCATTTCAGTAGACACAGAAATAACATTTGGTAACATCTAGCAGATTTTACTGATAAAAAGCTATAAAAATACATCTAGCAGACTTTACTGATAAAAAGGTATAAAAATAGGTACAGATTGATTATACTTCAAAATAAAAAAATGAGAACAATTCACAGCCAATATTATACTGAGTGGAGGAAAAACTGAAAGCATTTTCTCTAAGACCAGGGGTGAGACAAGTATACCACACTCACTGTCCTTATTCAATATAGTATTACATTTTTAGCCACAGCAATTAGAGATCTTAGAGGAAAAACAGGCACACAAATTGAAAAGGAAAAGTCAAATTACTCATGTGTAGATGATATAATACATAGAAAAATCTAAAACTCCACCAAAAGTCTATTAGAATTGATTAATGCAGTATATGAAATCAATGTATAAGACACAGCAGTACATTAAATCAATTTGCAAAACAGTAGCTTTTCTCTACACTGATAATAATTCTGCTGAGAAAGATATCATAAAAGCAATACTATTCACAATGGCCTTAAAATGCCTTAGCTTACAGTAAAAGGCCTCTATAATTTAAATGACAAAATATTACAAAAGAAATGGGAGAAGACATTAAAACTTTGGGAAAAGAATCCCCACGTTAGTCAATGCTTTGTCTCTGTGACCAAATACATGAGCAAAACAGCGTAGATGAGGAAAACTTTATAGTGACTCATGGTTTCAGTTCATGGTCAGTCGTTTTCACTCCTATAGGCCTGAGATGAGTCAGAATAACACAGTAGAAGGGCACAGTGCAGAGAGTCTGCTTGCCTCACGGCAGTCAGGAGATAAAAAATAATGCAGCCAGAGAGGAAGGAGCAAGAGAACAAATATAGTCCCTAAATTTATGAGCCTCATAATCCACTCCCTTCAGCTAGGACATACCTCCTGTTTCCAACATGTCAAGGTGATGCCCTCAAATCATGATCTTATGAATGGCTTAGTCCACTGATGAAATTAGAGTTCTCACGATAAAACAATTTCCCCAAAGCCCCATAAAAGACACTTATATTTAGAGGGTTATTTTATTTCACTAGTATGCTTTTGTGATGATAAAAATTGCACTCATCATGAAGAAGGGGTGTATAACAATTTAATCGTTTTTACTGCTCCGCCCACCCTCCATTATCCCATATCCAGATATTTTTCCCATCCCCAAAAGTTCTACCCCCTTGGTTTCTATCAACTCTCTTGTATTTTGCTTTTTATTTCCATTTCGGGAATTTCACACAGGAGAATCCATGCAATATTTAACCTATGTATATATGATGTAGTTCACTCCACATTATGATCTCAAGATGCATTCATTCTCCTACAAATAACTCAGAATCATTCTTCATGGATTAATAGCACTCCATTGTGTATATGAGCCATATTTTCTTTATCCATTCATCTGTTGATGAATGGCTCCAAAATTAAGCTATTATGAATCATGCTGCTGCAAACATGGGTATGTATGTAATATGATACCTTTATCTCTTTTAGAGAGACAGGAAAATAGCTTATAGCTGGGTTAAACGGAATTTTTGTTTTAGTTTTTTTTTAATCTACATACTAATTTCCATAGTGGTGGTAATAGTTTCCTACCAACGACATGAATGGTTTCTTTTCCCTCATATCTTTGTCAGAATTTGTTATTTTATGAGTCATTGGTGACAGTCATTCATTCTGGTATAAGTTGGAATTTCAGTGCTCTTTTTGAGTTGCAATTCTCTAATGACCTAAGTTGCCAAACACTTTTTTCATATACTTCTTGGACACCTGCACCTTCTCTGAGAAGAATCTATTCAAGATCTCTTAGTGTGAGTTTCGAATTTTGTTGAGTTCTTTCTGTACTCTGACTATTAGTCTGCCTGAGGAGTAGCTGGCAAAACGTTTTCCTCATTCTATTTGTTGTCTCTTCACTCTGTTGGTGTTTGATCTTCTGTACAGAAGCACATACTTCAAAACTTGTTTTAATAGTTTCTTACTTTTTTTCCAATAACTCTGAAACATAACGCAATAGAACTGATGAGAAGTAGGCCAAGACGTACAAGGTAAGAAAAGGAAAAATGGCAGGAAGCTGAGGCATAGTTCAGAAAGAAGAGAGGGAGAAGACAAAGGTAGGAGCAAATGAAAGAAGCATTTTAATTCTATATAAACTCACGTGTGTATTGTTGGTGATCTTGTTCAACAAGGGTTCTGTTCAAAATGTTCTTGCCTATGTCTGTGTCTTCAGGGGATTTTACTATTTTGTCTTTAAGAAATTTCAGTGTTTTGGTTTAATATCTAGATTGTTGATCCATTTAGCTTTGATTTTAGTACAGGAAAAAGGATATTATTATAACTGCAGAGTCATTCTACTGCATATGTGGAACTAGTTTTTCAAACATAATTTGTTAAAGAGGGTATTTTGGTTCATGATATGCTTTTGGCAACTTGGTAAAAATTCAGATTGCTGTAGATACTTGATATTTCTTTTCTTCATTTTCAATTCCATTTGATTAGCACATATTCTCATTTTATCAGTATGTGTATATGTATATACATACATATAAATGCATATATATATATATATATATATATATATATATATATATATATGCTATACACAACAATTACATTGAGGCTGAAAAAGTTGTGCACATATATTTTGAGTCAGCATGACAATCCCTTCATGCCCTCCCCCTGTTTTTGGCCCTTCCTCCCCCTCCTTCATCTCCCAACTCCCAATATCACACAAATTTGATTCTATAAAATGCCTGTATTCTGGGTTTCTCATTTTAGAGAAATTGTGCAATATTAACCATCTGAGTCTGACTCACTTTACTTAGCATGATGGTCTCAAGTTGTGTTCATTTACCTACAAAAGCCTCAAATCTATCTGTCTGTAAAGGAGAGTAGTACTCCACTGTGTAGGTATACCACAATTTTTGTATCCATTGATCTATTGATGGATATTTCAGCATCTTCCATGATTTAGCTATTGCGAGTTGCGCTGCTAGAAATCTGGATGTACATGCATCTGTTGTATGTTCCCTTTCTTTTGGAATGATACATAGAAGAGGTATCATTGGATCAAATAAAGTATTTATTTTCAGCTACACAATCTTTGACAAAAAGGCCAAAAACATGTGCTGGAAAAAGTTAGTTCACTTCAATAAATGGTACTGGGAGAATTAGTTTTCCACTAAACACACTTATCACCATGTACCAAACATCAAATCAAAGTGGATCAAGGACCTAGGTATTAAAACGGATCCTTCTGGAGGACAAAATAGGCAAAACTCTAGAAGATGTAAAAGTGGGCAAGGACTTCCCTAATAGGGCACTGGATGCAAAAGAAATAGCCCCTATCATCAACAAATGGGATTATATTAAATTTAAAAAAGTTTCTTCATGGTAAAGGAAACTATCAACATAGTGAAGAGAGAACAGACAGAATGGGGAGAAAATGTTACTACCTATACCTTGGGCAGGAGGCTAATGAATATGCAAGGAACTGAAGAAAAATAAATCCTTCAAAGTCAAAGTCCTGTTTAAAAAATGGGTAACTGAAATGGGCAACTGGCACAATCATTTGTTTTTGTGCAAGTAAAATATTATTTGTTTAATCATGGTAGCTTTGCAATGATGTGAAATCTGAGATTGCAATGTCCCCTCCTTTTCTCTTATTGTTCCGGACTGTTTCAGATATTCTGCGTCTATTCTAAGTTCATATAAACTATAGGAGTTTTTTTTTCTAGTTCCCTGAAGAATGCTATTATTAATCTGATTGAAATTGCATCAAATATACATATCACTTTTGGTAATGTGACTATTTTGACAGTGCTGCTTCTGCTTGACTGGAAGCCGATTACTTTCTATTTTCTAATGCGCTCTTAAATTTCTTTTTTCAGAGTAGTACGAGTTTTTTTAATAGCTTTTTCTTCTATATTTAGGTTAATGATTAGAAATTTTGATATTTTTGAAGCTGCCACACTTGGGACTATTTTCCTGATTTCTTTCTCAATGATATGTTGTGGAAGGGCCAGAACACTATTGTTTTGTGCATCTGTTGTCCAGCCACCTTGCTGAATTTGTTTATACTTTACAGAGGCCTCTGGTGGACTTCTTTAGATGTTCCATGTAAAAGATCAGATCATCTTAGGATGAGAAGAATTTGATTTCTTCCTTTTCAGTTTACATTTTTTTTCCTCTGGCTTCATAGTTCTGGCTGAAGTTTTGAGTAGCATATTGAACAGGAGTGGTGGATGTGAACACCCATTTCTCCTCCCTGATTGTTAAGGGAATGATCCTTATTTCCTATTTAGTACAATATTAGTATGTTTTTCATGAATTTCATTCATCGATTTATGCCAAATTCTTTCTAGACCAAGTTTTTCCAGAATTTATCATAAATAGATATTGAATTTTGTCAAAACAATTTTCTGTATGTATTATCTATTGAGGTGATCATGTAATTTTATACTTGCTTCATTTTATGTGATGTATTATGCATTGATTTATATTTTAAACTATCATTCCATTCTTGGTATGAAACCAACTTGTCCACGATTAATGATATTTATTTTAATGGTAAAGCTGTATTTTCTTTGCTAGAATCTTATTGCGAATTATTGTATGTATATTGATATAGGGTTCTAGCCTGTAGGTTTACTTTTTTGCTGAATCCTTTTGGGTTTTGTTTATCAATGTATTGTTAGCTTTCAGAAATGAGTTTGCTACTTTTCCTTCCCTTTTATTTCCATGAAAAAATGTGAAGAGTATGTGTTCTATTTCTTCCTTGAAGTCATAGCAAAATTCAGCCATGCATCCATTAGTTTCTGAAATTTCTGTTTCTAGTGATCTTTTTTGCTGTCTCAATTTGATTGCTTGTTACTGATATATTCAGGGTTTTTATATGTGCTATATAATCTTGTTTCAATTTTGACAATTCATACATGTCTAGAAAATATTATAGTTTCTCCAATTCATGGAAATGTAAGCTTTTGAAATAATATTTTGAACTTTGGTGGTGTCTAATGTGTTTTCAACTTTTCCATTTCAAATTGAATTAACATCGGTCTTTTTCTTCCTTCTTTTGGTAAATTTGATTGAGAATTTATCAATCTTGTTTATCTTTCCAAAGAACCAGTTCTATGATTTGTTGGCCTTTTGTATTTTTTTAGTCTCAATTTTATTAACTTCCACTCTTATCTTTATAATTTCTTCCCTTATATAGTTTTGAGATTTGTATTGTTCCTATTTTTCTAGGAACTTGTGATGCATCATTAGGTTACATTTGGGATTTCTATATTCTTCTGATATGAGCATTCACAGCTGTGATCTTACTTCTTAGAACTGCTGTCATTGGTCTCATGGATTTGGTATGTTGTGTTTCCATTGTCATTTAACTTTAGGAAATTTTTAACTTTTTCCCCTGATTTTTTTCTGTGACCCATTTGTTATTTAAGGATACATTCTTTGATCTTCATGTGTTTTATGTTTGTTTAATTTCCTTGTTTTCTTTGGGTATTGATTTCTAGTTTCATTTCACTGTGGTCTGATAGCATGGAAAGGATTGTTTCAATGTTTTTTATTTATTTGTGATTTTTGGTCTAAAATATGTTCTGTTTGGGGAAGACTTCCATGTGCTGCTGATAAAAACATGAATTCTATTGTTGTTGGATGAAATACTCTACAGGAATCTGTTGAATCAGTTTTCTGGTAGACCTGTCTATTTATGAGTCTATTTGTGCAACCTCAAAGTTCTGCACTAGATGTGTATCAGCGTGACATTGTGCAGTAGTTTTTCCCAAAATAAATGCACCAAAATTTGGTACATATATATTTGCAATTGTCATTTCTTCCTTTTGAATTGCTTCATTTACCAGTCTATATTAACTATCTTTCTGTTTTTTGATCCATTACATTTTGATGTCAATATCATGCCTGAAAATAGGTTTGTTATTTCTATTTGCTTTAAAGCTCCAGTTGCAATAGTATCATATTTCATCTTTAATTTTTATTGTGTTTCTTTGTGGATGAGTTTGTTTCTTGCAGGCAACAAGAAACTGGATTTATTTCTGTTTATCCCATCCTTCTTTAGATTGGGGTATTAAAACCATTAACTTTCAAAGTTATTATTGTAAAGTATTTACTAAATTCTGCTATTGGATTATATTTTCAATACTGAGCTAATTTATTTACTTTTATCTTAAGTTAGGTATTTTCCCAGTAACATGCACACTTTTTGGGGGACAGTTTTTCTACTGATGTCCTTTCTGACTCTCTCTAGGATCCCTCTAGTTATTTTATGTAATGTTTATTTATTGAACATTAGTTTTGTTAGAATTCTTTGTCATGAATTGTGTTTCTGTTTCAAATTTGATGGACAATTTTACAGATTATTGAAATCTACATTGACAATTGTTTTCCTTTAACTCCAAGCTCTCTGGCCTTTAAGGTTTATGCTGAAGAAATCTGTTATTAGTTTAAAAGGTCTGTCTTTATCGGTTATTTACTGTTTTCTTTGAAAATCCTTTAATATTCTCTGTGGTAAATTTTTTGAAATTTTACTATTCTGTGTTATGGAGACTTTCTGTTTTTAATTTGGCTTACATATTTGAAAATTCAATTCTTCCTATACAGTTTTATGCTAAAATATTTATTTATTTATTTGTTCATTGAGTCAAAGTTTCACTCTGTAGTCCAGCTGTTCCTCAACTGACTATGCAGGCTGGCCTCAAACACATAGCACTCCTTCTGCCTCAGCCTCTGAGTGCTGAAATTACTGGAGTGTGCCACCACTCCCAGGTGATGTTGTGCTAGGGAATCACCATCAGGGCCTTGTGCTTGCTAAACAAGTGCTTTGAGCTGCTGTGCTATTCCTCCAACCCCTTATGCTCTAATTCTAGTGAAAAAATATACCTTTTAAATTATCTTCTAATCTTTCTTTTATTCAAAAGTTTTTAATCACTTTCTTTTGCAAGTCATTTAGCCACTGTTGGATTCAAGTTCTGACACTCACCTTTCAAATAATTTGTTCTTGCTAGTTACACTGTTAATTGAATTTTTTACATCTTGTATTTCTGCTTAACATTTTTCCATAGCCACTAATTCTTTCCTGATATAGTCATCCACATCTGGTATTATCTTGATTAATTCCACCAAATTTTTTGTTTATGCCTTCTTTAATATCACTGACCATTTTAGTAAATAATTCCTTATCTACTTAAATTCTCTTCAAGCTTACAAAACCTCTCATGGATTTGTTTGTTTCTTCTTTGATGTCTCCAAATATTTTAACTATTTTGTTTCTGTTTTTTTTTTTTCTTTGCCTATCACTTTCCCATTAGCTGTGCACATGAGTTGAGCTTTTGGAGGAGAAATGAGTTATTGGAGGCATCATATCAATTGTCTCTCACATTTCTACTATTTTCGAGTGGAAAGTTAGACACGAGTTAGAGTAGAAAACTTCTGACTCTGCTTTGGAGACCTTTTTAGTTGGTGTGTGTCTCCCAGAGTTGTGACAGTGATTCCGGCTATATTTTGGTGTTAACATCTCTCTTCCATCTATTTAATGTGGTACTGAGTCCTCATCATGGTGATGGAAATTAAGAGCAATGCAATTATTCATTATATAAATGTCTACAGAAACAAAAATGTCAGTAATGTACTTCAAAACTTGTTTTAATAGTTTCTCACTTTTGTCTAATAATCATGAAATACAATGAATTAGAACTGATAACAAGGAGGCCAAGATGTAGAAGATGAGGGAAGCGGAAAGGGAGGATTAGCTAGAGGAAATAGTACACAAAGAAGGGAGGAATAAGACAAAGATATAATCTCTGTTATTGATTCTGGGAGCTATTTCTTCCACTGGGTGTCTTATTGAGAAAGTCTCTGCCTACATCTAGACCTTTAGATTTTTTGCCTAATCTGCCTTCCAGAAGATTCAGTGTTTAAGTTTTGATATCTTTTATTCACTTTTGGTTTGATTTTGGTGCACGGTGACAAGTGTGTATCTGGGTTCATTCTTCTGCATGTGGATATCCAATTTTCCCAGGATCGTTTGTTGAAGAGGCCATCGATTTTCCAGTGTATACTTTTGGATCTTTTTTTAAATCAAAAATCAGGTAGCTGAGGGCACTTGAGTTTGCCTGTGCATCCTCGGTTCTGTCAATTTGTCTGTTTTTATGCCAGTGCCACGTAGTTTTTACAACTGTTGCTTTCTAATATAACTTAATGCTCGGAATCATAATGCCAATTGCTTTTCTCTTGTAACTCAGGATTGCTTTGACTATTCTACATCTCCTTTGGTTCTGTACAAATGTAAGGATGTTTTCTAAAGTTCTCTGAAAAAAGTTGTTCATATTTTATTAGAAATTACATCTAATCTGTGTATCAATTTGAGCAGTGTAGTCATTTTGACAATGTCCTTTCCAAGGACAGGGGATGTCTTTACCTTGTTTGAAGTCTTCTTCAATTTCTTACGTCAGAATAAAATAATTTTCTTTGTATAGGTTCTTCACTGCCTTGGTTGGGTTTAATGCTAGGTATTTAATTTTTTGATGGACTATTAAAAATGAAATTTTTCTTCTGAGCTGTTTTTCAGTAGGTTCATATATAGTGCAGAAGAATTCCATTGATTTTTTGATATTGATTTTGTATCCTACAATTTATCTGAATTTATTATTTTTGAGAATTTCATGGTGGAGTTTTTGGGGGTCTTTTTTGTAGATAATCATATCTTTTTCAAGTAAGTATAGTTTGACTTTCTTCTTTCTGATATGTATTCTCTTTATTTTGCTCTCTTTTCTGATTGCTCTGGCAAGGGTTTTGAGGACTATGTTGAATAGGATTGGTATAAGTGGACAGAGAGATCTAACAGAATGGGAAAAAATTCATTACCTATGCTTCAGATAGGAGGCTAATAGCTACAACATACAATGATCTGAAGAAAAACAAACCCCTCAAATTCAAAGACCCAATTAAAAATGGGCAATGGAAATGAGCACACAATTATCAGATGAAGAGGCTAAAATGACCAGTAAATACATGAAGCATCCTTAGCCATTAGAGAAATGACCATCAAAAACTCACTAAGATATCATCTAAGCCCAGAGAGAATGATGTATATCAAGAGCTCAAACAACAATCATTGCTGGTGAGATTATGGGAAAAAAGGAACCCTCTTATACTGCTAGTGGGATTGCAAACTGGTACAATTACCATGGAGGGCAGTATGGAAATTCCTCAAAAGGCTGAAAATAAACATCCCCTTTGATCCAGCGATACTTCTTCTGGGAATATTCTCAAAAGAGTTAAAAAATAACACATAACACACATACATGTATACCCATGTTCATAGCAGCACAAGTAACAATAGCTAAAATGTGGAAGAAACCAAAATACCCAACAACAGACCAATGGATACACAAATTGTGGTATGTGTACACAATGAAGTATTACTCAACTCTAAAGACACACAATTTTCCAGCTTTTGTAGGTAAATGGTTGCAACTTGAGACTCTCATGCTTAGTGAGGTGAGTCAGACACAGAAGCTTAAGTCTTGACTGGTTTCTCTAATCTGAGAAATCCAGAGTACAGTCATTTCATAGAACTAAATGGGAGGATAGTGGGAGTTAAAGGGGAAGAAGAGGACTTGGTGGAGTTGGTGTGTCAGAAAAGGGAGAGGGGGAGGGTTTGTAAGTCTGGCGTGATATATATGCACACAAAAATTCAAGTTCAATGTAAACAGTCTGTATCACATATATACATATTAATACAAAAGGAAAAATAAATTTCTTAAGTGGAACAAAAAACAAAAGAAAGAAAAACAGAGATGACTTTTTTGATATCTTTATACCTAAAATGGAGAGAGTACAGTGTGTTCAAGAGGTGATATGTGGGGTGCGGCAAAGGCAGAGAGGACAAACCCATATTTGATAATTAGAGGATGCTGTAAGAGGACCGGAACCAATTATGATGCTGATAGAATGCTTTCATTTAAGTATTCTCCACACTTTTTGTTGGGTGTCAACATTATATAACTGAGTGAGATATTATCTAATATAAAACACTAGTTATTTTTCTCCATTTTATATACATAAACACTTTGTATTTGAATAATATATGAAAAGAGTTAAGAAAGAAAAATAAAACACTCATACAAAAGCCGAAATGTAGAGTCCTTTCAGTTCCCTTTTTGTTGCAGTCATGATTTCGACCAGTGTGTTCCTTCCCCTTAGTTCAAAAATGGAGAAACCTTGTGCTATGCAACTATGCAGAAACTGAGCCCCAGTCATCTGTATTTGTGGCTATAAGGGTCAATGTACGGATTGGTGCTTTTGTGCATTTCCATCCAACAACTTGTTCTTCTGCCTACCAGTGAGCGAAGGATCTGGGGGTGCAGGCCAAACCTTGATGTGTTCCTCTTCTTCCTATTTTGGGAGATGTTCTGCGAGGTTCAGTGTATGCTTATGGGTAAAGTGGGCTTTTTGTCCAGTAACTTATGGTAGTACTTGTTAGATTTGGTGACCATTGCCACCCTTCTAATTGCACTGGGCTGTGGGAAGGTGCAGTGACCTAGGCAAGCACCCAGTCACCTACTGAACTCTGTTCCCTACTCTCTGTAGCAATTTCTGCAGCTGCTTATCACTGCTCTTTCTACAATTCTTCTGCTTTTTTTCCCTTCTCTCTGGCTTTTTGCCCATGCCAACCTGATGTGGGTGGCACTATCCAATATGCTTGCTGTTTCATAGAATAAAAGGAACTTGGAAAAAGCCCTCATTTGAAAAGCTCCACCCTGCTGGAGCAGGTGTGCCTTGGTAATGCCATTCCTTGAGCACCGGCCTCCAGTCACCTTTTTCCCTCTTCATTTTTATTTGCGTATGTTTGCAATACATAGCAGGGATGTGCATTTTGGGCAATCGGTGCATGCGTACATCTTGGTACGTCTTGATCACTTTACCTACCTTTCCTTACCAGCCTCTTGTCCTGATTCACTTCTAGGTCTCCAAAATATTACCTGTCTTTTTTTCTCTTCTGTCACTTTGGCTTGCTTTCTCTTTTTTCTTTCTTTCTTTCTTTCTTTCTTTCTTTCTTTCTTTCTTTCTCTTTTTCTTTCTCTCTCTCCTTTCTTTCTTCCTTCTTTCTTTTGTCTTTCAGTCTTTCTTCCTTTCAATTTTCTTTTTTCTTTCCTCCTTTCTTTCTATTTAAGGTTTTTCAAATAAGAGATACAACGTAATATTTAACTTTCTTTGTCAGACTTATTTCACTCAGTATTATGGTCTCCTAGTCCATGTATTTTCCTGCAAATGAAATGATTTCATTCTTCTTTATGGCTGAGTACTATTCAGTTGCATAGATGTGCCATATTTTCTTTCTCCATTGGTCAGTTTTCTTAGCTATTGTGGATTAGGCCTCTATGAAAATGGATATGCATATAACAATATAGTATAATGTTTTTTTTTATTTCCTTGGGAATATAATCAGGAAAGGCATAGTTGGGTCAAATGGAATTAATATTATTAGTCTTTTTGAAAAATCTCTGTACTGGTTTCTAGTGTCATAATAGTGCCGTCAACAATATAGCAGGTGCAAACAAAACAGAAAACTAGACAAGGATGTCTACTCTCACCATTCTAGTTTAACATAGTACTGAAAACTTTAGCCAGAGTAATCAAGTAAGAATGAAATAATAGAAATACAAATGGGAAAAGAGAATGTTATTTATTTTTGTTCATAGATGACAGAACCCTCTACATTGAAGACTACAGAAGTCCAACCAGAAGAATCTTAGTATTAATGAATAAACTAATAAATTCATTAAAGTATCAGGATGTGAAATCGACACACATAAATCAATAGCATTCCTATGCACTAACAATGAATTCAGCGAAATGGAAAATAGGAAAGCAATCCTATTCACGTTAGCTACAAAAAATTAAATACTTAAAAATAAACCTAGTGAAGAACAAGAAAGTTCTCTACAATGAAAACTACAGTATCCTAAAGCAAGAGATTGAAGAGGACTTTATTTTTTAAATATTTATTTATTTATTACAAAGCAGGTGTTTTGTTTTGAAAACAAAGTTCACGGTGGACTAATACTCTTCTATAAAGAGAGATAAATTCGATTCAGAGAGGAGATATCAAGATCTCACTACTGCAAACCCATTAGAGGAATAGGAAGCTGGGGTAGAGCGGTGACTTGAGTGAAATGACTTAGGCGTGGTAGATTAATATGTTAAACACCGTATGGTTTCTCGGACTTGGAAAACCCAGAGCACAGACATTCTTTGGAACCATATGAAGTGATAGCCGGAGCCGGGGGAAGGGACAGGGAGGGGGTGGGAGGGTAGAAGATGGGAAGGGATTGTGAAGTCGATGTGATACATAGATGTACGAAACACCCAAATTCATTGTAAATACTATGTATTACATCTGTATAGTAATAAAAATAGTGGGGGGAAAGGGCAGATAAATTCAAGGCTTTTGTAGGTAAATCAAGTCAATTTGAGACCATCATGCTTAGCGAAGTGAATCAAACCCAGAGGTAAAATATTGCAGAAGATTCTGATAATGGAAGTGATCTCAAAATGTGTTACCCTGAAGATGACTTTAGAAAATGAAAAGCCCATCCTATATCCTTAGATAAGTAGAAACAACTTTATCAAAATGGCCACACTAGCAAAAAATGATATGTAGATCCAATGCAAAAACTAATCAAAATACCAACATTCTTTCACGCAATAGAAAACACAGTTCTACAATCCATCTGGAATCAGCAAAGCACCAGAATTGTTAAAATAATCTAGAAGAATAAGAGCAAAACAGGAGGCATCATGATATCAGACTTCAAATTACATTATAAAACAAAAATGATTATAACTATATGACATGAGCATATAATTAATGGAATAACATTGAGAAACTATCAACAACCCCAGACACTTTACCCATTTGATTTTCATGAGAGGAATTCACAGTATATGTTGGAGAAACAATTCCTCTTTAACAAAGGCTGGTAGAAAAACTAGTTGTCCATATGCGGAAAAATAAACGTAGACCTGTCTTTCATGCGAAATCAAATCAAATAAAAATAAATCAAACACCTAGAAATATCAAACATGGGCCAAACACCTATAAGCACTGAATCTTCTGGAAAATAAATATAGATTAAACTTTAGAAGACATAGAGTAAAAGACTTCGTGAGCAGAGCACCAAAAAATTAACAAACGAGGTTACATCAAATTGAAAAACGTATGGACAGCAAAAGAAGTAATCGATAGCATGAAGAGACAACCTACAGAACGGGAAAACATTTTGCCAGCTACTTCACAGACAGAAGACAAATAACTCGATATATAAATAACTCAAAGGTAAAAACCCTCAAAAAAGACATCTCCAAAATGGCCAGCTAAAATGAATAAATAGTTCTCAGATGAAGAAGTTAAAATGGTCAGCAAATACATGAAAGAGGTTCAGCACCCTTAGCCACTAGAGAAATGCAAAAAAAAAAAGCACTAAGATCGCATCTTACCCCAGTCACAATGATGCATATCAAGAAGTTGAACAGCAATGGATGCTGGTTAGGTTGCAAGGGAAAAAAGAACCCTTTTACATAAGTGATAGAACTGTAAACTGACACAATCCCTATGGAAAACAATATGGAGATGTCTCAAAATGCTGAAAATAAACATTCCATTCAATTCAGTGATAGCTCTTCTGGAAATCTTCCCAAAAGAGTTAAAAATAACATATAATAAAGATACATGTATGTCTATGTTTATAATAGCACAACTAACAATAACTAAAATGTGGAAGACATCAAAATATCCATCAACAAACAAATGGATAAGAAAGGTGCGGTATATGTACACAATGGACTACTACTCTTTTATAAAGACAGATAAATTCGAGGCTTTTGTAGGTAAATGGAGTCAACTTGAGACCATCATGCTTAGGGAAGTGAATCCAACAAAAAGGAAAAATATTACATGATTTCTCTAATATGAAAAACCCAGAATACAAGCACAAAGAACAAAATGGACACAACTGTGGCAGTTTGCGGGATGTGGGAGGGAGCCAGAAAGTCAACAAGGGGGTGAGGAAGGGATTGCAATATTGTCTTGATATGTATGTGCGCAAAATCCTCAAGCTCAATGTAACCATCGAATATTTCACATATATACTAGTAAGTATTGGAGAATATAAAACGTAAGTAGTCAAAAGTGTTCATCACTTCAAGCCATTAAGGAAATGCAAATCAAAACGCTGAGGATCCATTTTAGTCTAACAAGAGTGGCTATCACTGAGAATTCAAAAAAAAAAAAAAAGAAATGTTGACAGGGATGTGGAAAAAAGAAATCAATTTACACTGTGCATGAGTCTGTAAACTAGTACAACCAGTATGGCAATCAGTATGGAGATTTCTCAGAAAACTGAAAATAGAAATCACATTTGACTCGAGTATACCTCTTCTGGGTATCTACAAATGACAGAAAGCCCTCATATCACACTGACTCAGAGACCCACGTTTGCAGCAGTATATCTCATAATAACTACATCGTGGAAACAGCTGTGTGTAACCATCAAGAGTTGGGTGGATAAAGAAAATGTAATATACATACAGAAAGGAGTATTAATGAGTGATAGGAAAATGTATATATCTTGAAACCATAATACTTAGCAGTATAAACCACATGGTTTCACTTATATGAAGAATTCAAAGTATAAAAGTTCTCTTTGCTCCCCCGAAAAGCAGAGACAGAGAGAGAGAGAGAGAGAGAGAGAGAGAGAGAGAGAGAGAGAGAAGATAGGAAATAGGGAGAGAAAATTCGCAGAGATGGAAAGGAGACTTGAGGTCAGGAGCGGGGGAATGGAAGGAAGGAAAGAGGAAATGGAAGAAATAAGATATGCATATACCTCATGTCATTGTACTTTTCCTGAACAGAAAGTATTTTTATATTCATAGTTAACATGTAAATTCCTGCCCTACTCATCTCTATCCACATGTTATTAAGAATTAGAATGAGATAGTCTTTAACACTACTGGCAGGAATAAAACGAATGCTTACGAACATTGGCCTGGGCAAAGATTTGATGGATAATATTTCAAAAACAGGGCCACCAAAAACCGTAAGTAAACTAATAAAATTATGCCAAACTAGAAAAAGAAAAACTTTTAGCAGCAAAGAAAACAGAAGAGTGAAGAATCAGACTATAAATTTGGAGAAAATATTGGCAATCTATCCATATAAAATGGATGAACAATTTAGAAAAATGTAAGTAATGCTGCTTAATAGCAAAAATGCAAAAAGTCTCATTTTAAAATGACAATTTAATTCAATATTTTTTGTGGAGAGCATACAAATGATCAACAAAAGTATAAAAATATTCAACATCAATAATCATCTGGGAAATGCAAGTCAAAATCACAATGAAATATCATCCCAACCCTGTTAGAGTGGCTATTGTTGTAAAGACTAAATATAACAAATGCTGGCCATGATTAGAGAAAGGGAAACTCAAACACTACTGGTGGGAAAGTAAAATTGTATAATCACTCTGGAAAACAGTACACAGATTTCTCAATAACCCAAAACCATCTATTGCCCGTATATCCAAAGGGGAAAAATTACTATGACAGAAAAGATAATCCCATATTTATGGTAGCTTGATTCACATTAACCAAGCTATGAGGTCAACCCAGTTATTAACTCTTGAATGAATAAATCAAATGTGATATTACACACAGACACCCACACTCACACACACACACACACACACACACACACACACACACACATTTCAGGCATAAAAAGAACAAAACCCTGTCTATGAGGTCAACCCAGTTATTAACTCTTGAATGAATAAATCAAATGTGATATTACACACAGACATCCACACTCACGCACACACAAACACACACATACACACATTTCAGGCATAAAAAGAACAAAACCCTGTCTATGAGGTCAACCCAGTTATTAACTCTTGAATGAATAAATCAAATGTGATATTACACACAGACACCCACACTCACACACACACACACACACACACACACACACACACACACACACACATTTCAGGCATAAAAAGAACAAAACCCTGTCTATGAGGTCAACCCAGTTATTAACTCTTGAATGAATAAATCAAATGTGATATTACACACAGACATCCACACTCACACACACACAAACACACACATACACGCATTTCAGGCATAAAAAGAACAAAACCCTATCATTTGTAGTAACATACAAAATCATGGAAGTCACTAAGAGAAAGTAGTTAGAAATCTGTAAGAGACAATAGAACACACACACGTAGACCAATGGGGCAGACACAGCCCAGAAACAAAGCCAAATAATTATCCACAAAGGTACCAAGAGTGCACAATGGAGAAGATGATTGCCTCTTTAATAAATAATGCTGGGAAAACTAGACACAAAGATGGAATAGAATAAAAGTGGATTTTTTGCTAACACCACACAAAAGAATCAACCAAAAACGGATTGATGAATTAAAATAAGTTTACTAAACTGCCTTTGAAATCCTATGTACATTTTATGCTTGCAGCAAGTGCCATTTGAATTACTATTTTAAAACGTTTTTAAGGTATAATAAACATATTTACTTAGTTATTCTTCAGTCAGACATCTGACAACTTTACTCTGCCTGGAAGCTAACAACAACAACAACAAAAAAATCCCAGGCACCAGAGCTGCATTGACTCTGTCGCTACAGAAAGGTAAGTATAATCGGGTTTTCTCCTTTAAGAATCAGGGGCATTTAGCTCTATGATATGCCTATACTTTGGGTTTCTCATATTAGAGAAACCGTTCAATATTTAACCTTCTGCATCTGACTCACTTCATTGAGCATGATGGTCTCAAGTTGCCTCCATTTACATACAAAAGCCTCAAACCTGTCTTTAAAGACAAGTAGTATTCCACTGTGTACATATAACACAATTTATGTTATTGGTGTGTTGATAGGTATTTTGGTGTCTTCCACATTTTAACTATTGTTAGTTGTGCAACTGGGAGGTGGGCAGTGGGAACTAGTGTAGAGGGGGTGGTGAGCGAGGATCAAAAAGGGAGAGGGGAAGAGTTTGCAATTTTGATGTGATATATATGTGCATAAAATAATCAAGTTCAATGTAAACATTATGAATCGCACATATATGTAACAATAAAATGGGGGGGTCAGGGACATGCTCAGTCTGCTTTGCAATTGGAGATTTGTTCGGGAAGTTTTTTTCTGTACAGAGGCCTGTTTTTCCTTCCTCTTGCCTCTGGGGGTCGCTATGAACCAGATAGAGCTGTAAAGTACACTAAGATTTGAAGCTGGAGGCTTTCTGGGCCAATGTGAAGTTCAAGGTTCTTAAAATGTTTGTCTGATCAGAAAGTTTAGATTGGGAATCTTTCAAGATGCTAAAATCACAATTGCATTTTGAAACCTGTGTTCCAATCGGTTCAGGGATGAATAATGCTGTACAGTAAACTCAAACCCAAGCCCCTATAGTTGAGGGTCTACCGTTGAAATATTCCAGTTGCGGTGATGCCCCTTTAGCTTGTGTATTACAATTGGTGGCTGCTTTCTAATCCTGGGTAGGAGGAGTGAAAAGTTGACTATAACTGGCTTACTTTTTCAGCAAAGATTATAACTGAATTGTCCCTTCCTCTGCCTGTCACCCTCTTTCCTCCCCGCAGTACAGACCCTGAGTAAAACGTCTAAAACACGATACTATTTAAAAAAAGAAAAAAAAACGTCTTAATGATATTTTTGATCCAAGTCCAGTGGTACAGGCCTTTACTTTTTATTTAATAATTTATCTTCTACAAGTGTGTCATTGTCACCATGCCCAGCCTATGAAGGGCTGAAAAATCAAACCAAGGGCACTGCTCTTAGCCACTGGACTATGCCTCCAGCCCCTTAAAAAACTATTAAAATTTAAAGCAAAAACTTTTAAAGTGACTAAAAGATGTGATAACTTGAGACAGAAAAAACTTGAAACAGACTTCAGGCTTACAAACTGTGGATTAAATATTACTTAGGCTTATTAAAAACAAATGAATATTATAACCTTTCGAAGCTGATCAGTCATAACTCTGAATCTTTGTCTGGTGTGCATAACATGTTTGTGTGTATGTCATGTTTTTGTGTCTGTAAATTTTTCAAATGATGCCAGACTGACTTGAGAAGTATGAGTGCTCATCAATTTAAAAAGAAGCTTAAGCTGTTATGTGCTTTCTATCTGTATTAACCAACCGAATTAGGCATTAGATGTTTGACTTTAACAAGGAAAATGTTCATAATTTTAGGAAAGATAAAGGGGTAGGCAGGACAGAGTCAGGAAATGAGCCCAGTAGAGTCAAATTAGGAAGTCAACATTAGCTAAAGACTAAAACAGCAACTGACCAAGCAGGCCTTTCCTTCTCCCGGCTCCCTAGTTCAACTTTTGAAGGGCAAAACTCATGGGCCTAGGTCACACAGAGACAAAGAGAGATGTACGAATTGAGTTATCTATCACTGTCTTTTATCAACAGCTAACCAAGTGGTACCCTGAATATCAGATAAATCACTGAAAATAACGCCCTACCAAGTTGATAATCAGGGATGAAGAGATCCAATATCAACTCTTATGCACAATAGTCAGAGGCTGAGCCTCCTACTGAGGGTGAGTATTAAATCTGCAGTCTGACCTCTTGAAGAATCAAGAAGAAGAAAGAAAAAAAAACAGAAGGTGAGATTTGATACTGACGGAATGGCACTTTGGACTTGAAAATTAAATCCCAAGCAATGCTTTATTCCCTTCCTAAATATCTGACATTTCTGCTGTGCCCCACAGCTAAGAGGTAATTCCAGGCACCAGGGAGATGGAAGACACAGTTCCCTTTCAGATTAAGGTCTCCAGCCCTCCCTCCAGGCTTCAGTGACACCTACTGTGTGTTGTGGAGGACAGAAAACTTCCTAACCACCTTCTTTCCTTCAAAGGCAAATAGGGACCTCAAGAGGCTTCCTACCTGCAAAGATATGCAGGGTTGATAATCAAGAGAACAAACTAGCCAGCAGCGGACTGTAAATTTCCCATTTAACAGACTATACTATTTCATAAAATCTATTTTCCCCCTTGTGTATTCTATACGTCTCTGATACATTGGGACAAGTTGGAGAGATCAGCGACTTCACCGTCTCTCCCAAAGCTGGCTCTGAATAACCCTTTTTCCTATTTACTAGAAGTGACTGAGTGGCTTCCTGGGATTTGGTCAGTGCCGGAAGTAGATGATCCAGGAGGTTATATGAAGATACTCTGTTGTTTTTATTTGTTTAAATTCTATTACTCTGTCCTCAAGTTCTCTGATTCCATCCTCTTTCATTTTGCATTTAGATGTAATTTTCAGTTCCACAATTCTTACTTGGTTCCCTTTGATACTTTCCATTACTTTTTGAGATTTTTGCTTCTTTTCATTTGTTTCAAGGTAATTTTTAGTTACTTGCTAGACAATTTTATGATTAGTGCTCTAAAATGTCAAATAACTCCATCATCTCACTCACTTGAGTCTTTGCATCAGTTGTCTTTTATCATTCATGCTGTGATTTTCAATTGCTCAAGACACTTTCATCAATGCCAGTAGACCTTCATTCTTATTTAAACTTTTTTTTGCAAGCGCCACCAACTTTACTTAGCACACAGGCTCTGGGCTGCTTCTGGGTTATGGTTTCAATGATACTTTAATTTTTAGAACCTCTGGTATCATTTTCATATGCTACATTTATCTGATGTCGCTATGGCTTCCACTGATCTTTGCTAATGCTATCTAAAGGGTCGGAAGAAATTTATCCCACCCAGACAATTGTAAGCAGGTCCCTTCTATTGGTTCCACTGAACAGATCCTTGTCTTTACTGGAGAAAATGGATTGACCATTCTTCACTTCCTGGGCTAGGTGTTTGTGGTAGATTAACTCTTCTTGGTGTTACTGACCAGCTGCCTGGTTCTCTAGGTGGAAGAAATAATTATCTGGAAACTAGGAGCCTCCCCAGGCCTGTCTGCTCTTTCTTGCAGACTCAGCATTTTTGTCTGGTATCTCGGGTCATGAAGAGAGGTTGAGGCCCAGCAAAAATTGAGAAAAGTTTTTCTGTCTGCCTAAGGTTGGGGGACTTTCACTTTTTCTCCTTTGTCAAGTTTACTATATGCTCTTCATGGGGCTTGTGGGATTCCCGCTCCATTTGGAGGAGGACAAACCTACATTAGCCCTTCTCCCTTGCCACTTTGGAATCTGAGTTGCCTACGTTGCGTAGTTTTCTACTGCTAAGAGGAAGAAAAGCACTTTACAGTTCCTCAGAGTCCTGGAATATCTAAATAATGACCCCCTTCCTCCTTCCAGAGTTTTTTGCTAGCGACCTCCTGTATATTATTTCCATGCTTTAGCGTTCTGTACAGTCCTGTCCAATACTGACATCCTAGCTCTAATTTTATGCTTTCCCAAAGCCATCATCATATGATAACTTCAGTTATCTTTCTAAAAGTTGATTCATCTGCATTTAAGGCTAAAACTCTTTAATAGATTCTCATATATCAGTTATATCAAAATACCCTGGGATACTTTTTAAAGTGGAGACTTATGGGTCCTATGCTGACCAAATGAACTAAATTATTTCAGAAAACACAGTTTTACTAAACTTCTGTTATATTAACATAAAATCATGACAGTTGCAGCAGTGAACAAAATTGTTAGCCCTCAGTTACTCATTACTTATATTGAGTTTTACAAAAATAGCTTGGTAAGTTATTTATTGTTGATATTAATGTTTTATATGATTATAATTCAATTTTCTGAACACATTAACTGAGCTAATTAAAAGTAGAAAGTATATATTTTCTGATTAGATATTTTAAAATGGAGAAATAAAGCCCACAGATTATTCATTATTCATTATACATTAACTACTGAATTTTACTTAAGATCATCTTTGTAGTATAAATAAATACTAATGATCTCAAAATGTGCCCTCTTGAAAATTCAGTCTTACCAGATTATGTTTGGCTAGTTTTACAGAAATCATGACAATTTTCTCAGTGACATTCCTAATAACATGAAAGGAAACCCACTCGTTGCTTTAAATGAAAGATTACTTACTGCTCTTTTTCTAGAACACCCTGTAATCCAAGGCACAGTAAGGTTTCCTGAAATCTGTGAAAACAACAAATGGAATCTCAGTGAGGTACACATTGACACTACTTGGAATGTTGATCAACACCAAAGGATCTATACATGAGGTCAAGACAGATTTTTATTCAGAGAAATTCCCCAAATAGATAATGTCGTCTACTTATCGAGGTCAACAGATTTAAAAAGCCTTCCTTCAAGAAAAATTTACAAGTGATATATAGTCTCTCTAAAAGTTTAATAGATTTTCTAGGGCATTGTAGGGCTATAGAATTGCTAGAGATTTTGAGGAGTTTGAAAATCCATAGACATGATATATATTTGCACTAATTTCTCAGGTTGAATGGCATTATTATGTCTCACAAGGTAATATGGTAATAAAATTTATAATTATGAGAAAATAAAAAAACCCAAACAAAACAAAAAAATTCTATGGACATAAGCAAAATAAGTTTCAAGAACTTTTAGTTACTTCTTAATTAGGGCATCCCCACAAAGCTAGAGAGGACTTCATTATGAAAGGTATAAGCCATAAACCACTAAAAGATAGCCTTTATTTTCATTCTGTGAAATCAGAATGTACCAATAAAAGTATTAGCTCTTAATACAAATCTTAAGTCTACAGTACAAGTGACTGAAACATTTTTCTCCAGTAGAAGTTATTTCACTATGCTTTCCATTGTTTCTTACAAAATGGATCACTAATTTAAAAATTTTTATAAATAATGCATGACTGTAAGAGGGAAGAAATGTGAGACTTCAAGCATTATTTTCTATGCCTAAAACTTCTCTAGACAAGGGAGGGTTGGAAAGGGGGAGAAGAATTTGTAATTTTGCCAGGATATACATATGCACAAAATGTGCATAAAATACACAAATGTAACATAAACATTATGTAACACACACACACACACACACACACACACACACACACACACACACACATATGGAAAAAGAATATATATCCAGGGCTGGAGGAAATGCTCCCAGGTATCACATAAACTGGGTGTGGTAGTGCACACGTGTAACCATAGCATTCAGGAGACTGAGCTAGGAGGATTGCCATGAGTTTGAGGCCAGCATGGTTTACATAGTGAATTCAAGACCAGTGTGAACTACAGAGCAAGACCCTGTCTCAAAAAAAAGTCTATTTACAGTAAAATCTATTCTTTTTGAGTTTGTTTAGTACATTCTAGGGATTTGTGCTGGTAGTAAGTTTTGCAATTTTGCAACCTTAAACATAACTTCTCGTATATTCTGCAACTATTTAATATTCGAGCAAATATTTTCTTAATACATTTCCAGAAATATTTTAAGATTTTTGACCTTCATAAGTGCACAGAATAGTATGGTGGCTAAGGATATATTCATTTCAATACTCATTTGTTACCTTTGTACTCATATCTAAAAATAGAAACGGCACTCTACAAAATCCAGTTTAACAGTATGATTGTCTCTTTCAAAGTAAAATCTACTGAGAGAAAAAGGCCTTATTACCTTATAACCTCAGTATTCCTATGTAAGGAAATCAATGTCACCATAATATAATTCTATGGAGGCGTTTAAAGGCTAAGTGATCACATAAACCATGGCTCAGGATAGCCTTAGTGTAAATCCACATTGTCATGAAACACAAGAAGATTGTATAGTACACCATATTCTTCACTTGTACTCTTCTTTTCCTCCCAAATACATTTCGTCTGAGAGACTGAAAAATCAAAATAGCCTTGATAGATGGTAATGATGTTATTGTGGTCTTCAGCCAAATATTTATTATTTTTGGTAAATCATATTCAATGATAGTCTATAAAATAATGCATCTACTGGAAGGAAGTAATGATAATAGAGTCAATGTAAAATGTAATAAATTCAATTATTCAATCTGCATGTAAATTATTGTCTCTTGCGAACAGAAACTTCATTTTAGTTTGAGCTAATACACTATTGTGGTTTGGATCTGGAATATCCCCTCAGTGTCTCATGCATTTCGATGCTATGGATTGTCGATGAAATCATGTGTTTTTACATGAGTGTTGGGTCTGGAGGATTATGGTGATGTGGTGGATTATAGTTTTGCAGTGGAAGACAGATATGTGGTAGATTATGCAATGCAAGTGTATAGTGAATTAAAGCTTAAACCTGTAAGAGGGAGAACACTGAGGCAGAAACCAGAAGGGGAAGATCACTGGGTCCGGATCTGGAAGGGTATGTGGTTCTTTCTCCCTTCCTCCAGGACTTGGCTTCCTGTTGCCTCTGCCTTCACCTCTACCATATGCTTCCACTATTGTCACCTACCCAAGAAAGGACTGTGGCCTTCTGAAACTGTGAGATAAAATAAACTTTTTCAATCCTAATTTGTCAGGTATTCTGTCGCAGCAACAAATGAAATATCTAAGACAGAAACTGGAACCGCAGAAAGCTGTTGTTGCTGTGACTTTACCTGACCATATAGTTTGAAAGCCTTTGTAACTGGTTTGCAGGAGGAATGTGGAAAGGTTTGAGGATGCTGACTGGCGAAGCCTCAGAGTGCTCTGAGCCAAGCTTGATGGGAGATTCTGCTGAGAGTTCAAATGACCAGAATGCTGATAGAAGTGTGGACCAGAAAGACCAGGCTCAACAAGTTTCAGATGGGAATGAGGACTGTATCTGCAAGTGGTCTAAAAACCACATGCACTACAATCTAGCAAGAAGTTTACAAGCATTTTTGCTCTTGTCCAGAGACTTTGCCTGAAACTGAGATTAAAGGCAGTGGACTGCTTAATCTGGCAGAGGAAATCTCAAAGTAGCCTGACGTTCAGTCTGTTGCTTGGGTACTATTTGCAGAATTAGTCAACTCTAGGGCAAAAAGCAGAAGAAAATGGCAGAGAAATCAGATGTAAAAAACTTGTAGTCTGGAGTGAAAAAGTGTGTGGTTGTTAAAGAGATTAAGATTAAAAAGAAGCCAGGTAATTGGAATTAAGACTATAAAAAAGGGGTCTTGAGGATGTCTCAGAAATCAACAAGACCCCGATTAAAGGATGGAAAAGCAAAAGGTCTTATTCTAAGAAAAGGGTTTCCTGTAGGGCCAGAAAAGGAAGTGTTTGCCAGATTTCAGCTACCTGAAGTTCAGCAATACAGTCACTCAGAACACGTTGCAGCTATGGCACAAGGGAGCCAGGCTACTGCTCAAGCTGGTGACAGATCTTGGTTAAATCCACATGCTTCTGGATTTATAGGCTTGCAGCGTGCAAGGGTTGTGGGGTCACGGAGGCTTCTACCCAGATTTCAGAGAAAGGCCTTGGCAACAAGGCAATGTTCCTGTGGGAGGCCACTGCTTGAAGTTGTAAGGGAGAATCCTAAGGTACAATGGAGGAGCCTAAGATGCAATGGGGACCCCCAGATTTTGATGATGCCAAGACTATGGGATGTAAGCCAAGAGTATGGATTGCAAACTGCAATCTGGGAGCAGATTCTGTCCAAAATAGAAAAGATGGAGTTGGTAGCTGGCGGCAATGCTTAGGGGCAGGGCTCCTCAAGCCCTTTTAGAGTTCATAAGTCCTGCCACCACAGTTTGCTCCTGGTGCCAAACCTCAAGCTACAGGAGTTAACTCTTTCCCTGCCGGATTGGAACTTCCTTTGGTCTGATTGCTTTCTATCCTCCTGTTCCTCCCTTTTGGAATGGCAATGGTTGCCCTATTGTGTGCTGGAGGTATTTAATCTGTCTTTGATATTCACAGAAGCTCACAGCTGAGAGATTGCCTTGTGTCTCAGAGGAAACTTTAGACTTGGATTTTTTTTTTTTAGCAGTTCTGGATCTGTTAAGACTTTGGCAACTCTTAGTGAAGGACTAAATGCATTTTGCATGAAGTGGTAGACATGAGTCTTTTGGAAGCCAGCTTGGAATATTGTTGTTTGGATCTAGAATGTCCCCCAAAATTCTCATGCATTTGAATGTTATGAAGTATCTATGGAACCATGTGGTGTTAGGACTGGTCTGCAGAAGGTATTATGGGCATGTGGAGGATAGTAGGTGTGTGCTGGAAGACAGACATGTGGTAGAGTATAGATTGCAGTATGTGGCAAATTGCGGATTTAAACCTGGAACGGGTGGAACATTGTGGCTGGACTCAGAAGGGGCGGACCATGGGACAGGATCTGGAAGGGTATATGCTATTTCCTCCCTTCCTTCAAGGACTTGGCCACCTGTTTGCAATACCATGAGGAGATCCCTCTACCCATCTCTGCCACGTTCTTCCACTGCTGTTGGCCACCCATGCATGGACTGAAACTTGAAACTGCAAGGTAAAGTAAACTTTTCCTCCTGTAATTTATGTATATCAGGTATCCTATCACTGCAATGAAAAAGTAACTAAGACAGAAATCAGGCATGGGATAGGCTAAAAGTAATAAAAATAACCCAAATAATATTTTTAAGGTTAGGTAAAAATATTTTTACTCAAGGTAGAATTCTATTACAGGAAAATGTCAACTAAATGTGAAGATGTCATGACAAGGTATCCAAAACTGATTTTTAAAACAATAAACTGAGAAAGGAAAAGAATTTTCTTTTGGCAAATTCTACAAAATAAATACTTTCCTTTCTTCCCATCAACACACACTTGGCTTTGAAAGTTCATTGTTAGCTTCAATGAGGAAGAGATATTTGTTTAAATAACCACATAACACACTCTAGGAAAAAGAAACAATAGCCAATTGTTTCAGATTAGCTGTGCATATATCCTTATCAATTACTGAGGCTAATTCAAAAGTAAGAATGTAGGACCACTAGAGAAAATATAAGAAGCAAAAATACTTGAAAATAAAACCAAACTTCAAATGAGTAACTACTGAAAAGTTATATCATATCCAAATGCTACATTCAACTATTAACTGTTACTGTTTATTTCAAATCTATTTTTCAGTATCTTCCATTTCTAATAGAACTGTGTGATAGCTAGGCATACGTTGATGAATTATTTGTAAGCTCTTTTGAAGCACAGATAAATGTTTCTCCAAATTGGGAAGTTTTGTTTGGTGCAACAGTGATGACAGATCTCCTTCTTATTAAAAGCTATAAATTGCAATATTGAAATGAGAAAAACAATAACTTCTTATTTAACTGGTATTTCAATTCTAAACATACTTTCAACAGCCTGGCTTAAAAAATTACAAAATAAATCTACAAAGACACAATTCTGACATAACAAATATTTCAGAATGTGCACATCCCAATATTTCAAAGTAGAAATTTTAAGGATTTATAAACTCATAACAATGTATTTCCATTGGTAAAAGCAGTTGGAGAACTTTTTGGACTGTCAGTTCAGACTTCACTCAGAAACATTGTATCTCATTACCTCATACTCGCATTTTAACTGAAAATATACAACCAAAATTGAACATTCACATTATTCACCAAATGTGACCTAGAATTAATTTTATTTTCCAACATCAGTCTTTTTCCTCAAATGATGATTTGTGTCCACTGAAAGTGAGTACAAGAATCCTACAGATTACAAAAGCAATTGTATAAGAATTTCAAAACTTGTTTTTGGAAAATTGAACTTTGTGAAATAATTATTCACAACTTTCTAAAGTAACTAATTTAAATTCTGCTCAAATGCTTATCAAGTATCATTTCATTACAAGGTGACATTTAAGATACTACAGAATATAAAACGATAGGTAACACAGAATTTCATGGAGGGCAAGAACTGTAATTTGAGATGATGAGATAAGACAGGCACACGAATGACTTTACTACAATGACAACTATGATAATTGTCATAACAAAGGTACAGTAAAAGAAATGCAAAAGGAGGTTAAATACCGCAAAATTATACACACGTTTGGACTTATATCTAAGATGAACCTTAAAAGACAGGAAGAATGTTGATGGATAGGAATAAAAAAGCATTCTATGGGAAAATAGAAGCATGAGCACATTGGAATAATCAGCAGAATTTGTGTGGGGATTGGCCAGTTTAGCTAGATCTGTAAAGATAAGATGAAGCATTTTTTGGACTTTATGGATGCCTGGTTCATTTATTTCTAATTCTGTAGAAAATGGGGAGCCATTAAGGGCTCTCAAGCAAATGTGTTCTATAGTCATAATTATATTTTTACTTAGGAAGCCTAGTCCACTTACATATGAATAGTGAATTGAAGAAATATGGTAACTTTTAAAATAATTTGAGCAAATGTAATACGAGCTTGAAACTAGGGTAGGAGAGATAGGAATTTAAAAGAGAAATACAATCCAGCACCATATAAACTAGGCATGATGGCACATGCTTGCAATCCCAGCACCTGGGAGGCCAAGACAGGATGATTTCCTTAAGCTCAAGGCCGGCTTGAGCTACACAGGTAGACAGTGTGTTCAGGACCAGCATGAACTAAAGAGAGAGACCCTGCTTCAAAAAGAAAAAAGAAGTATGTTTTTAAATACAATTTCAAATAAGTGCCCACTATTAAAATTTGTGTATTATGGTTAAGAGTGAATACACTAAAAGCTATAATACATTTTAGTTACTTTACTGTGACAAAATATCCGACATCCACAGTTTAAGGGAGAAAAGATTTATTTAGCGCACAGTTTCAGAAGGTCTCTCTCTCTCTCTCTCTCTCTCTCTCTCTCTCTCACACACACACACACACACACACAACACACTGTCTATTGATGTGACAGTGGGTAACAGTGACGGCACATGGTAGAGGCTGGAGAGCAGCTCACCCCATTGCAAACAGAAGCCAAGTGAGTTTGGAGACTCAGATAAAGCTTCCCAGGTAAAAGCTGTAACATTGTTTCTTTGTCCTTCCTTTACTTAGTTCAGAGTGGCCAGTTGCCCCATTTCACATGGTGGGTGCCCCTCCCTCTTTTCCTGGTCCACAAGTCAATAACAAACACCTGAAAGCTCTACCCCTGGTACCCAAATCACAACAAGTTGTCAAAATATTTCCAGGTCAAACCCCAAGTATCCACCCTTTCCATCCCAGCCCTACCTCCCAATAACACATAGTTCCAAAGTTACCCTGTTATATCCACATACACGAGGCTTTTATGAGACACCCCATATACAAACCATATCACTACACACAAAAAAAGATATAAACTAGAGCTGCATTCTATGTATAAAGTTTATAAGCAATAGTAAACTTATCTCCCTCATATAAAATCATACTTAATGTAAGAATATCAATTACAACATAAGTACTCAATCTTCTTGGTTGTACACACACAAGAAGAAATGTATGCATTTAATTTTATAATGAAAGAAAAAAGAAAAAAAAAGAAAAAATTGAGAGAGGGTCTAGCTCTGTAGTCAGGGATAGTGCTGAACTCACTACATAGTGTGGCCTGGCCTTGAATACCTGGCAATCCTCCTGCCTGAACCTCTCAAGTGTTGGGATTAGAGGCATGCACCATGCCCAGCTTGTGTGGTGTTGGTGAATCAAACCTAGGGCCTTGCATTTGTTAGGCAATCTCTCTAACAATTGGCTTATGCCCCTAGTCCTGATTTAAGAAATTTTTTAAATGATGTTTGCTAAGTTTTTCTTTTCCTATATAACTCAGGCCTTACATATGACTGTTATACTAGTCTCACGGGGATTACATATCCCCAGTACCACATAAACTGGGCATGGTGGTATATACCTGTAATCCCAGCACTTGGGAGGATCAGGCAGAAGAATTTCTGTTTTTGAGACCAGCTTGGACAACATAGTGAGTTCAGGATCAGCATGGACCACAGAGTGAGATCCTGTCCAAGAAAAACAACAACAATAACAAAAACAACAAAAACCTTTCTGTAATAAAGACATTTCTACACATATGCGAGATACTGTATTTTTAAAATTTCGGATCAATTTACGGGCCTGTTAGACTAACATCTGAAATATACAATACTTTGAGCTAAAACTTTTTGAAAATTAAATAGTATTTTATAAAATTAACTGAAACAGGGGTCTAGGGGCATAACTCAACAATTAAAGTGCTTGCCTAGCAAGTGCTAGGCCCTGAGTTCAATTCCTCAGCACCACATAAACTGGGCATGGTTGTATACACCTGTAATTCCAGTACTCAGAAGGCTGAGGCAAAAGGATTACCATGAGTTTGAGGCCAGTCTGGACTACAAGTGAGTTTAAGATAGCCTGGATGACAGAGTGAGGCTCAGTCTTAAAATAAAATAACCGCAACAATCAGGCAATAACTGTTTCTTTCATGAAAATTCAGCTGTAAAAGATTTATGAATCAATGTTTCAGCATTCCAGCAGTTGTTTTTTAATTAATTGAGCATCACAACCTATCAACATTTCTGCTTGACCCACAAGGCTTTCCTAGGCACTTTTAAATATTAAATAAACAGCCCAGAAAACACTGTGATAGGCACTCAACAAATGTTTGCTGATTGTTTTAAGTAATTTGGGTGTGTATTGTGCACTAGCTGTGTTTGAAGTTTAAAAAATGGCCAAGAACAGCAACGTAAAAATGATTATTGCTATGGTAATAAGCTATGTGAATAAACTGCCTGTGGTTGAGAATAATGTGTTCTTGAGTTTAAAGGGAAAGATGTCCTGACATAAAAATGTTTTTCCCCCACTTTTTCCTACAAAGTCTCCAGCAAAGCTTTGAAATATTAAATTATCTTTGTAAATCACTTTTAATATTGGACTTTGGAAAGCAACTAACATATTCTTAAGTTTATAAATCTTTCCTTGGTTAAATGATAAGAAATTTGTGCTTAGAAAAATTTATTAGACTGAAAAGCTTTTTGCAGATGCAAACCAAGATGGTATTTGAGACTTGTTATGTTCCTATATAATCTTAGATATTAAAATTTACAAATAACAAAAGAATAAGAACAGAGAAATTAGAATTCTGGGATGTTTATACTAAATTATAGAAAGTGCTCAGGAATAACAAAACAACTCAGACATAACAGCCAAATTTTCTTCTTGATTTTTGAGATACTGGCTATTAAAAATAATGAAAGTGTGCAATTAAAATAATGTAAGTTGATTTGTAATTCTGCCAGGATATATATGTGCACAAAATACTCAAGCTTAATGTAAACATCATGTATCGGATATATATTAGATAGATAGATAGATTTATATTCCCAATGGTTATGGAAAAGTGTTTATGACCACATGTATATGCATATATATGGAGACAATAATATAAATCAATATATGAATTAATTATCTATTCAAAGGCAATGGGGGTATAGAATTATAAATTCAAATCTCCTGAAGTGATGCATGCTAGTATACTTCAAAATACTGTTTAATTTTACTCCTATAAAAATTAACGTTTAAAAATATATAAAATCAGTGTACTAATTTCAGAAAGTAAACTATCAAATGATATCCTTAATCCCTAAATGTATTTTTATAGCTGAAATGAAGTAGATTGTTGCATGACTAGCTGAGAACTAACCTCCAAACAAGAGCAATAGTCTTACTACCTTTATGCTAACATCTTTACTGGGCTAGACTATATTTTTCATTCCATGAATCTCGGTTCCATGACTTTACAACCCATATAGGTTCTTGTTGAGTCAAAAGACAAACTTTTAAAAGAAATCAAACATCCTGTTTATTGCACTAAATCTCTATGAGATAAAACATAATTCTGGGATCTGCAAACACAAACATCAGGGAAAAGTCAGCCAGGTGAATGACTAGGATTCATTAGGACTTTGTTCCATACAGAAACATTAAATTAAGAACTAGTGACTTGCTTTATTCTAGTTTTGAACACGAGTCAATACCTAGTCCAATCATGACAACATCACATTCAGAAAGGTGAAAAAATTCAATGATGTTGTAACATATCCTTCCAAGTCCCTTTCCTGGTGTAGCATGACATGGGTTGTGAAAGGAAAGTCCTAATACCCAATCTCTTTGAACAAGATTAACTTGATTGTGTTTAGCATGGTCTCTTTATCTCCTAACTTGGATTTTAGACAGCCCAAAATGGTATTGCTCATGTCTTTGGCTAGAAGAAAAAGTAGGGAGCAATGAATGAGGTTTATGAAACCTTGAGAAGGTTGCTGACCCACAGAATCTTTAAAAAAGTGATTACTTACTGAGGAATATAATAGTACAACTAAGGGTGCTCAGTGAAGTAAGAGTGAAACTACTAGAAAAAAATGAGATATTTAAGAGTAGTCATCTGTACAAAGGAATTGGTAGATATCATGTGCAAAGACCAGGAAACATACAGAAAAGTTCCAAAATGACCTTAAAACTTCATGCCAAGTGAATTGGAGGGAAAGTGTCTGCTATGGTTTAGATATGGAATGTCCCCCAAAGCCTCATGTATTTGAATGTTATGGAATATTTATGGGGGCCACATGCTTTTAAGAAATAGGGCCTGGTGGGAAAGGTTGGAACATTAGGGCTTTGGGGGAAAAAAATGCATTAGCTATTTTACCCTGTCCTGAGACATCTAAAACTGAGATTAAAAGTGGTGGACTACTTAATCTGGTGGAGGAAATTTCCAGGCAGCCCAGTGTTCAAACTGTTACTTTGGTACTGTTTGTGACTTTTAGCCAGCTCTACAGTGAAAATCAGAAAAAAATGGCACAGAAAAAAGATGTAGGGATTTCAGTTTTTGGCAGACTGAAGAAAAGCTACAAAGTTGAGAGAAAAAACTATGTGATTGTTAAAAAGATAAGCATTAAAAAGAAGCCAAATACTTGGAATCAGCACTATAAAAAGTATACTTTGAGAGTATCTCAGGAATCAGCAAGACCTCACCTTTTACCAGTTAAAGGGGGGAAGGCAGAAGACTGTGCTTTGAAAAGAGAGACCAAGGCACCCTGCAGAGCAACTAAGGAAAGTCAACCCCCAAGGACTTCAGTCATCTAAGGACTGAGGCCTCTGCAGTGATTGTCCAAGGGGGGCCAGAGCACTGCTCAAGCCAGCAGTAGACCTGGCCAACATCCACATGGTACTGGTTTTACAGACACTTATAATGCAAGAGTTGTGGGATCACAAAAGCTTCCACTCAGATTTCAAAACAAGGCCTTGGAGGGAAGGCAGTGCAGTGTGCTCCTGGAGCGGGCACTGCAGGAAGTTGTAAAGGAGAAGCTTAAGATGCAGGAGAGAGCCCGGAAATTTGGAGACACTAGAATCATGGATTATCTGCTGAAGAAGGCTATAGGATGAGGGCAGCCATCCTTAAACACTAGCCATGGAGGTCACAGCCAGAGGCAATGCCATAGGAGGTGGGCTACTCAGAGCCTTTGAATTTCTCACCTCACCACATCTCATACAGAGTCCTGGACACAGAGCTAAAGAATTTAATGAAACTATGGTTTTCATGCTTGCCTTGCTGGTTTTTGTACTGGCTTTGGTCCAACTGCTCTCTATGCCTCTGTCCTTCCCTATGGGATGGGAATATTTACCTCTGTGCCATTGAGTGTTGGAGGTGTTTGATGTTTCTTGATTGTCACAGGAGCTCACGACAGAGTTTGCCTTTAGTCAGAAGAGATGGTGAGCTTCTACTTTTCGGCAGTGCTGGAACTGTCAGGACTTTGGTCACTCTTAGAGATGGGCTATTTTGCATAAGGAGGTAAACATGAGACTATTGGGGCCGCGGGCGGAATACAATGGTTTAATTTGGAATGCCCCTGCAAAGTCTCCTGTATTTGGCTGCTGTGGAATACCTGTGGAATTATGTGCTGTTCACAGGTGGGTCTTGGTTGGCAGAAGCTGAACACTGGGACTTGACTTAGAAGGGCAGATTACTGGGACATGACCTAGAAGAACATATTCTAGCGCTGCCCTCCCTTGCTGACTTGGCATCCTATCTGCCACGCCATAAGCAGCTTTCCTCCAATTAGGCCCTGCCATGTACTTCCATTACTGCCAGCTGCCCATAAATGGACTGAACTTTGGAAACTGTGAGCTAAAATATATCTTTCTTTCTTGAAACTGTGGATGTCAAGTATTCTCTCCCACCAATGAAAAAGTAAGTAAGACAATCTCTGATTACATGAAAATAGATGTAAAGCCTAGGAGAATTTTTTCCCGAAATACCCAATGTAGAAAAAGTAATAATATACTCAGAGAAACAAAATATTACCCTCAAAAGGAAGAACAATACTCAAAAATATTCCTAAAGAAGCACATGCTTCTCAAATGTATTGGATGAATGCTTTAAGACTAAATTATTATATTTTATGTAAGTATCATAGTAACCATAAAGGAAAGAAAAAAACTTTGTTTAGATACACAAATGGGGAATATAAAGGGATCAAAGCATACTGCTACAAAAAAATGAACAAATCACAAAATAAGACAGCAAGAGAAAAAATAAGGAACTTTAAAACAAGCTAAAAACCTAACATATGGTAATAGCCAGCCTTTATCTATTAGTAACTATTGTAAATGTCAATAGACTACATTTCCCAGTCAAAAGTGAGAGTGGCTGAATAGATTATATATATATGAAAGCTGGGTTTGGTGACAAGTGGCTGTGGCCTGTGATCTCAGCTGCATGAGGGTCTATGGCAGAATGATTCAATTTTGAGACCAGCATAAGCAAATTAGCAAGAACCTGTGTGAAAATAAAACTTAATAGTAGTAGCTGTAGTAGTAGTAGTGGCAGTAATAGTAATAATAATAGAGACTAGGGTATAGCTCAGTGGTAGAACGCTTACCTAACAATCTTGGTTCAAACTTGAGTACTAGAAGAACAAACCAAAAAACTAAGATCCAACAATATGTTGCAACCAAGAGACTCACTTTGGCTTTAAGGAAACACATAAGCTAAAATTGATATAATAACAAAACATATTCCATGCAAAATAAAACCAAAACAACGTAGGAATGGCCAAAATTTTACCAGACTTTCAGTAAAATTCTGTCACAAGAGATAAAGAAATTCATTACATAGCAGTATACAGATCAATTCCTCAAGCAGCTGTAACAATTACAAATACACATGCCTTTAACATGGCAACATTTAAATATATAGAGCAAATATTTAAAAAGCTAAAGTGAGAAATATGTAGCAATTTTAAGAACAGTAGATTTCAATAACCCATTTTCAACAATGGTTAGATCATCAAGGTTAGACACTAGGATAATACTATGGACCTAATGAAACAAACGTATATGCACAAAACATTCCATCCAATAGCAGCAGAATGCAATCCTTTCTTCAAGAAAACACAGAAAATGTTCCAGTACAGATCATATGATAGACCAAACAACTACATTAACAAATGAAGGTTGAAATAATGTCAAGTATCCATTCCAACTGAAGAGATAGCAAACTAGAAATTAGTACCGTGGGGAAAATGGGAGAATTCATAATTAAATGGAATTTAAAACAGCTCACTCCTGAATAAGCAATGAGTCAACAAAGAAATCAAAATGAGAAAAAAAAAACAGCCTAAAACAATCAAAGATGGAAATAGAGCATATCAAACTTTATGGAATATAGCAAAAAGAGTTCGTCTATAATTTGAAATGTTCTCCAAATGTTCATGTATTGGAAACCTAATTTACAAATTTATGTTAAGGATAGCTAGAGGTGAGGTTTTTGCGATGTAATTAAGATTAGATGCCTCTGGCTAGAGGGTGAGACCCCCAGGATAGACTTTACTACTGTAAATGAGGGCAATTAGAAGTGAGATTGCTCTGCATCACTGTGATGCACTCTGCAATATTCTGACGAACCAGATACTAAGAAGTTGTCTATGCCAGAGTCTGCAAGTTTTAAGCCTCCTAAATTATGAACCAAATAAACTTTTAATCTTTATAAATTATCTGGGCTCAAGTGTTTTCTTATGGAACCAAAAAAATAAAGCCTTAAGGAGGAGGTTGGTAGCAATAAATGCCTACTTATAAAAACAGAAAAATGTAAAATAAACAACCTAACTCTCCAACAACTACAAAGAGCTAGAACAAGCTAACCCTAAATTTAGCAAGTAGAAGGAAATAATTAATATTAGAGAAGAAATAAATGAAAAAAATATATAAATGCACTCGAAAAAATCAAAATAAAGCTAAAAGTTGTTTTTTGAAACAAGTATTGAAAACTCTAGATAGACCAAACATGAACAAAGCTGAGAGCCAAATAAAAATATAAATGAAAAAAGAGAAATTATAACTGATAACCTAAAAAAAAAACCCAAAGCATTAAGTCTACTATGAACAATTATATAAAATCAACTGTGTAATCTAGAAGAAAAAAAACAAATTTCTGGAAACAAACAGATTACCAAAATAAAAACATAAAGAAATGCAAAATGTGAATGGACTAGTAGTGAGTAAAGAAGTTGAAGCAGTAACCAAAAAGCTCCCAATAAAACAGCAGTAAGCCCTAAAATGCAATGTGGTAAATACAGGTATAGGTGTTCCTTTTCTATTAAAGACAGAAACAAAAAGAAGCAGCTAGAACATTCATCATCGTAAGTGATATTGCTATAAAGTTAGCATTAAAAGACATAGAAAGAATAAATTTAACCGAAGAAGTGAAACACTTTACTTAAAAATGAACAGCATTAAATGTAAATGGCATTGTTAAAAGAAAGTAGACATCTAGTGAGTGGGAAGATATGCTCCATTTATGAACCTGAAGACATGTTATAAATATTAAATACTAATAGCTGCTATAATATGATGAACCTCAAGAATATACTGACTGACAGAAGCCAGTCAGAAAAGGTTACATATTGTATGTTTACATTTAAAGTAAATAGGAGGAACATGTAAATACATACTGACAGAAAGTAAACTGGTGGTCACCTAGCTCTTGGACGGGGAAATGTGGTAATGGCAATGTGGCTCACTTTTGAGCAAATGTTCTAAAATAAAATCATGGTGCTTCTTAAACAATTCTGTGAATACTTTAAAACCCACTTTCCATGTGTGAATTCTTTAACATGTGGGTTCTATCTCATAAAAGTAAACACAGACTATTATCATGATTTAAAACTTAAATATTTTATGGGAATTATTTTGACTCACTCAACCTCACCAGCTCTCATTTTCCCCAGATAAACGTATTATTTGTACTGGCGTGGGATGCCATGATGTTTAAAGTTGTTGCAATGATTAATTAAACTTTCACATTTACTTTCAAAACCTTCAAAGTTGCCAAGTACTAAGGAATTGGAGAAAAATGCCAAATCACTTCTATTGCACTAATCAGTATGGTTGTACTTACAAGGTATTTTGTCAAAAGTAATCTAAGGTGCTCTAATTCTATGAGTTACTATGACCTTATGAAGTCCATGAGTGATGAGAATGCAGCTAATTATCAAGCCATAAATTAATGAAAATACACCTATTTAAAATGCCTGTGTTCCAAAATGATTCAATATCTTCACATATAATTATTAATACACTCTAATCACAACATCGTTAGTTTAACAAAAGTTGGTCTGATACAGAGGTGATATGAAAGGGAATGCAATTCTAGGGACTAATATAGCTGCAATCTTGTTTCATGAGCAAGGTCACCTGGAGAGTTTTTAAAATGGAACTGAGCTGTTGTATCCTGACATAGTCAACTGCTGTCAGTTTGCTCAATTCCACTCTAACTCTTAATATGGTCATGCCAAAGGCTGTAAAACAGAGCTGATTTCAACTTGTTGGTATTTGCTACAGTTTCTGCAGCTCAACCTTGCTCTTGTGGGTAGCTTGGAAATAGACTACCATTGAGAAATAGGATGTTAGTTTGAAGACAACTGATATAACAGAGATCAGAGCGAGACATCTCTGTTACGTATTCCCAAGGTTAGTGTTACGATTTAGAAACAGGTATGCCGAACCTACAGCCTATCAATTTTTGCTCTTGTTTTTGCATGGAAAGGAACTGTCTTGAGCCATATATAAAATACAATATAGTTAATATACTTAAATAAGCACATTAACCTCCATTTAAATTTTTATAATATTAAAAACATCAAAGACAATGTAATGGCAGGCCACAGGTTGAGCATGCCTGAATTCTACAATGTTCTCCAGAAGTTTCAAGTTAGACAGTGGGGCTTGGTCAGTAGGAACGGGTCAGAGGGATCGTGACTTGGAAGGACGTATCTGCATTTCTGCTCCTCTAACTCCTCTTCCTCCCCCCCCCCCTTTCCTTTTCCTTCCTAGCTGTCATGGGTTCAGCTCTTTTCCGTCCACCATACTTTCTGGGCCATGCTGTTTCTCCTTCGGAGCCATCTGACCACAGACTAAAAGTGGGAGGCAAAAATAAACCTCTTCCCCTTTAAACTATGGATCATTTTGTCCCAGCAATAGCACAGTAACTAAGGCAGCCAGAAACTTAAAAACAAATGCTTATTTTTTATAGTTTCATATCTAGAAAAGTTACCAAGATGAGCTTAAGTTCTATCCCATACTGATCTAAAAGTATTGATAATAAAACCTTGGAGGCTAACCATTCCCGCATCCTACGTCATCAGACTGCACTGGTTTCCCCAAATCTCAACTAACTAAAATAAGGTTGCAAGTGATGCACCAAGGGCTTTCTGAAAACACTCTCCACCATGCTCTCTAGGGTCAGGTTAGCTTGAAAATATCTGCATATTATGCAGAGGAATGTACAGGCTTTTAACCATTATGGTGAGGGTGAAAGCTGTCCTCCAATTTTTCCTGAGTCAGCACTACATATTACTTTTTCCCCAATTACCCTGTGATAATTGTGGGCTCAACAATACCTTACTTGTAATGGAATTTTAAGGAGACCTTGCTCTGCAGAGTTTCATTAACTTTCCAATTTTAAGTTTACGTGCACAAGAAAAACGTATGTATCAGAGAAGACACAGGGATCTTGCACAGACTGCCATTTCATGTTACTGTATTCCTGTGAATCGGGCATTATTAATCACATTCTACAAATGAGAAAATAATAGAACAGAGAAGTTAAATCATTTTTGTGAGGTCACATATATAGCAAGGCTGAGAGAGGATTTGAGTCCAGGTATGTTCAAGCGGTTATGTTGGACTACATTTCTTATAGGTAACTTATTTCTCAAAAAAGCTACAATGTTTTCTTATTCAAATATTCTTATATAAGAAAAGTTTAGGGTTTTTTTTTTTTTTTTTTTTGAGACAGGGTCTCGCTCTGTAGCCCAGTTCTGGAACTCACTTTGGAGACAAGGCTAACCTTAAAACATGGCAATCATCCTGGTTCAGCCTTCCAAGTGCTAGGATTATAAGGGTGTGCATGCCTAGTTTATGTGGTGCTGCGGAATTGAATCCAGATCATTGCACTTGCTGAGTAAGGACACTAACTGCCATGTCATTCCTCCAACCCCAACAAATGTTTAGTTATGTGAATATTTTCCTAGAAAACCCAGATAAAAGAAGACTATAAAGAGGTTAAACCATAAGTGAAATTATCTACAAGGAATGGGAGAATAATGATAAACTTAAATATTAAGTCTATTTCCTTAGGCCTTCTAGTAATAAAAAAATAGTTGAAATAGTGATGCTGTATGGTAAAACAGAAACACTAATAGATGAGTGACAGATTCTTGAATTGGGATCCTTGTTCTGTCATTTAGAAGCTGTGTGATTCTTGGGAGTAATTTAAGTAAGAATACACATGTCTACCTGTCTAGAATATTAAGAATATTAAATAGGTTGGGACATATAAAATGACAACGGTTTTGGCAAGCTCTCAACAAATGGTAAGTGATGCTGCTATTAATATTAACAACAACAACTCTAAAGGGGTAATGAAGTACAAAAGAGGAGTGAATGAAAGGGGGAAGTTGGGAGAATATCAGTGGTGTGATCCAGTGTTATTTCAGGCATACTTTAGTACAGATCAACCAAAAAAGTGAGTTCATTCTCAGTAGGAAATGACTATTAATTACAATGATTAAATTCCTCTTTTCTCAGAGCCAGATGCCAAAGGGGTACTTTCTGTGCTATATTACTGCTTTTCACTTTAAAAAAGGAAACTGTCAAGTGAAGAGAGTGAAGAGAAGACAGTTCTTTACATGGCTTCTGACATTCTGATAAGCCTGAAGCATTGTGGTCAAACAGTATGAAGGTCTAGCCAGTAGCAAAGAAAATGGCAAATGTCCCTGTCCTGTTACTTAAATCATTTATGGCAGATTTTTCAAGAAAAAGGCTTATATCTAAATGCTAAAGAGATTATTTGACATATATCTCAATAACTAAACATAACGTAAATAAGTAACATGTTTGTTTGCAGTGTAAAATTGATGTAATTCTTACCCTGATTATTACTCTTTCCTATAAACATTTTACAAGAGACTATTTGGCTAATGGTCCATTTAACATTTAAAAAAATAAATGCTTTATTAAGTTCCTATCATTACTATATTACTGTAGGCCCTGCCTTCTGAGGCACTGGCACAGAGAGAAACCATTGACTTAGTGGCTGTGCACCAGGGAGGGCACCAGCCATGTGGTGACATACCCTAAAATGGCAAGTGAAGACTATTTATGTTCAAGAGAATGAGCCTATCCCATTTAATTTTATTTTAGATATGGGAAAATGTCATGCTTCCCATAAAGATACCATTTCCTGAACAAAATTATTTTAAACACCATGGGAAAGCTTCCATGTTATAAAAATGACTGTGTTCCATTAAAAAAAAAAACTTGTCATTTTTAAGCATTATGAGAAAGCATGAATTTCCTCAAGGAGTTGATCCAAACCACTCCTTAGAAACAGAAATCTCAAGTTACTTCA
Source organism: Ctenodactylus gundi (assembly GCA_004027205.1). NCBI lineage: Eukaryota > Metazoa > Chordata > Mammalia > Rodentia > Ctenodactylidae > Ctenodactylus > Ctenodactylus gundi. Next base: position 961,859 of record PVKB01000134.1, read on the forward strand.
AAATGTGAGCAAATTACCCAGGTCTCAAGTCTAACTGGATTCAAACAGTTTTTTAAACCAAATCCAGCTTTTAAAACACATATAAAATAAATGTACACATTACCTGATAATTATTTTGGTTTTGTGACAATCTCAAATGGTTTGATGATGCAAAGTGTGGAGAAAAATTACTCCGTGATGGATTTGTGTTACTGTACATTGTATTGGATGCTGTGTGTAATGAGGTCCGTGGTATCAAAGGGTAGTCTCTGTTTTGATATAGTACATTGTCTGGCAAATTTCTAATATTCACCATTTGCGAATTTGGCATATTTCTTCCTGGTCCGTGCACAGTTGTACTTTGGTTCTCAGCTCGAAGGGAATTGCCACTTTCGTAGTATCTTGAGTAGCTCGGTACTTGCGCTCCCATCGATGCCAACTCTTCCTCCCTAGCGTATTCGTCCTCCGCATCTCCCGTCTCCATTGCAATGGACAAACACGTCGCTTCTGTTGAGCTGGGAGGCTTCCGCATGACATTTCCTCTCAGGATTCTCTGAGGGTAATCGCTTACTGCCAATGAAAACACTTCACGGATTTCCAAGTTTTGTGTTCTACAGTACGGGTCTCTAAGACTCGGCTTTTGCCCACATACGTTATGCGATGCCATACCTGTGTGTTCTGGCTTATACGACCTTGGAATCCCAACTGGTTCGATTTTGCAAGGTCGTTGGCATGCAGATGGCTTTTGAGGTACCGTCATTTCAGAAGTTTGTGCTGAAGAGCTTCCGTAGTTTTTCTTTGTGTGATTGTACGCTGAATTTCCAGCATTTAGCACACTTGTCTGTCTTGACAAAATAATTGTTTTTTCACCTAGGAGCAGGGAGGCGTTTTTACAGTGTGCTACCTGTCTTTGAACAGGAATGTGCAACTGAAATTCAGTATCATTTTTACTGACCGTTTTCTGTATAGGAATTTTATGTGCTTCTGCAATTTGGGCACTCGTGCGTTTGGTCGTTCCTTGCCTACTTGATGAACTGGCTGGACCGTATATACCTGTTACAATGACATCATTATTGGCTGATGTCCACGAAGCCTGCTGGCTTGAGGGTCGAGCATTGTCAGCCACAGTTCTGACTGCAATGTCTGGAGCTGCCAAAGAAGTACCAGAAACAGTTCCTGTTGTTCCTGATTCAGAATTCTTACTACTCATTTTTCTTCGCTTATTGCCAACCCACGTCTGAAAGGACAAAAAATGATATTTTAAAAAATACACCAACTCTCCTTTTGTCCCTTCCCCTACCCACTTCTCCCTTGCCTTGACAAGATACATACGTGCACAAAATGCTCAACTTCAATGTAAACCTTGAATTTTGCACATATACATATCAATAAAATGTGGGGAAAAAAAGAAAGAAAAGGCCTGGGGATATAACTCAGTTCAATACCCAGTACTGTAAACAGAACAAAGTGAAACAGAACACAATAATATGTTACTAAACCTTAAAAAAAACACCAAGAAAATACAATTTGCCACAGAAACAAAGAAAAATATATAGTGAAAGAAAAAGTGAAGAGAAAAGTGATTAAAAATTCAGTCAATAAATATCTAAGAAATTTGAGAACAGCATGTTTTATTTGTCCCCTCTTCCACAAAACCCAGCTTAATTCTTAATAAAGAGCACTGCCAGGGGCAGGCGTGGGCGTTGTGCCATCTAACCCCATATTTTTAATATGTTGTAGAATTTGGAATTCATATATAATAAAAAACATGGAGTATGAAAACAACAATTTTATGATGATTCATATCTATTGAACTAGTAAACACCCTCGAGGGGTTTATCCTAAAACATGATCACAGATGCAGACAAAGAGCCTACATGTAATGGTGTTCATCATAATATCACATATTTTTTGTAAAAATAAAATTTTAAAGCATACTAAAGGTAAGGTTATCAAAGTCATTAGAAAAGGTTAATTGTATTATTACACTAATATATATTTTCAATCTTCAGGATTATACCATAGTGTGTATAGATATACCATGATGTGGTTGATTTCATACCGCTAGATATTTATGAATCTTTAGAAATATTCATATTGTAAGCCATATTGCAGCATTCCTCATTGTATGTGATTGTCATAGCTTTATACTGTTGTTTCAACAGAATTCAGTAATACTTGGAGAGGAAATTGTTATGGTGTTTTTCAACATAGGCAAGTTCTAGTTCCTGCATATCCTCACTCACAGGGAGGAATTTTCGGAATCTGTGCTAGCTAAGGAGTTAATAAAAAGCAAATAATTGGTTTTTTTACAATTTCTAAAGGGATTTTTTACTTTGATAAAATTCTTTTTCTATTAAACTTACCTACTTTATATAAGCATATTTGCCTTTAAATTAATTTGTAAAAGCAATTTCTCTTAAACATAGCAACACTTGGCCACATGCAATTTTGGGAGGCTTGCCATCAGTCTATGATAGTTATTTTCTTCTTTACTCTTTATTTACTGAATTTTATAACATAAATATGTACAGTGTCTATAAATAGCAAATGTTGTTGTCATAATGTTATTGTAATAACCCTTGGGGAAAAATAAAGATTCTTACAGTTATATTGAGCACATCCTAATAAAAATTGTATAAAATTTAAAAAGAATTTAAAAGTTTAAAAACTTTAAGAGAAAAGTTACTGATAAAATAATATCTGTGATTATCATTTAGTATTTGAACATAAAATGCATACTTTTATACAAGTAATTTATTATAATTATCTTAGTACTATTGCATTGACTCATGGTTCTTAAAATATGTAATAAGAAATAGTTATTTCCTGTAATGTGATTACCAAACTTCACAATTATTCCAAGATGCATATCATTTGCAAAACTATTAAAACATACTAATTCATTAAGAATTTTAAATATAAGTGAATAAATGAAAAAATATTTCAACTGGTCCTGTCCCAAGATTTATGAAACACTTTTATTAAGCATTTTGAAAAGCTAAATAAATCTTCCAGTTTTCAAAGTAAATTTACACAATGAATAATTACATGCAATATAATTTTGTTGTTTTGACATTATTTTAATATCATAAGCTAAGATTAGAAAGGACATAAATTCAATTTCCTATTATGTTTTCAGTGTGTGTGTGTGTGTGTGTGTGTGTGTGTGTGTGTGTGTGTGGCCACTAAAGCAGTAAATGTTATCTATAATTGTAAATGAATATCTGGAGATTTAGAAATAATAAGTAGCTTGTGAAAAGATTTTCTGCCGGCAAGTAACAGAGCAAAGACTCAAAATCGTTTCTACGTGGCATCCACTTCACTTGAGGTGGTGAGATTTTTAAAAACACTCTGATTTATTTTCATAAAGCAGCGGATCTGAGAACTACAAACCGAAGACAAATAAGTACAAATGTTGTAGGAGACAAGGGAGAAAACTTCAAAGGTTTTAAAGTGCATGCTAAAAAGACATATTTAAAAAGTAGTGTCTTGTAATAAATGAAATTTCCAAGAAAGTGAATTTTTTTAATATTCAGCAGCATTTTCATGTTATGACTTTTCGACATGACAGAAAGTGTAAAAAGCATGAAGCACTGTTACACAATTTTTACAAAATATATATGCATTATATTATAATTTCAATAAGCAGTGAATTGGTAAAATTCTGACATAAGAGCTATTGTATACAGAGCAGTGCTAGGCCGTATTTCAAAATCACGCCACAGTCTACTGTGTTCTAATCACACATTACCTACCACAACTCAGGAACTTTAAGAGCGATCTTATTGCAATGCAAATGTGTGTCTTATTGATACAATTTTATAGTCTACATATATAAGTTTATATTATATATGGTTACTTACATATTTAACTACGTATTCATATTACATACTCATCAGAGAATAAAATGTAGTAGAATGCAACTAGCAACCTCACTCGTCTAGAATACAAACACAAGTGTCACAAGACCCACTACTTCACTAAAAAAAAGCCCAAACTTTAAAAACAATTTTTTTTCATTTTATACATAATTTAAATAAGTCTGATATCCTAGTTTACAGTGAATTAGAAGGGACAATGGTAATCAGTGATGTTTGATGGCAAGCGTTTTGATAGAAATAAAGCTAAAAGTGTTCCCTAAACATTGCTCACTGAAAAGGAGATAAAAGTAAAACGTAAAATCTATGTAGGAAATCACTAAATCTGAGGTTCTTTAGTAAAGGAAACTATAACTTCACACAGTTATCAAGTTGGGAGCATTATCTTTAAGGCAGGACCTAATTATTTTCTGTAATAACCCCAAATTGAGACGTATGGATTCAATTATTTTCTATATTTTCTATGGAAGAAAAGTACAAAAGTAAATACTTCAGACACATTTCTACTTAAGGTATTGCAAATAAAATTCATTGCCTGAAGGTTCTCAGTAATTGAATAAAACTTTACCGAAAGCTTCTCAGTTATGAGATCCAAAATTTTCCAAGGTTTACCAGTTGTAAATTCCTTACATTTTAAATGCCTCATTGCTGAGAAGCAAAAAATTAAACAAAATTAATACAATGTAATGTGGGGCAAGAAACTAGCAAATGGCAGTGTGCAAGGAAAAGCAAAGAAAAGGTGTTGAATCACGAATACTCGCTGTCTATAAAATTTTCTAGTTTTCTCTTGCAACTTCACTCTTTCCAGGGCTTAAGGAATAGCACAGCAGACAGAGTGCTTGCCTAGCAAGTACAAGGTCCTGAGTTCAATTCTCCAGCACCACATAAGCCGAGTGTGGTGACTGACCCCTGTTATCCCAGACCTTGCGAGGCTGACGCGGAAGGACTGCCATGAGTGTGAGGCCAGCCTTAGCTACATCAGGAGTTTAGCACCAGCCTGGAGCAAGATCCTGTCTCCAAAAAAAAGTCTCTAAATCGTTTCATGTATCTGTATTTCATTCAATGTTTCTTATTCCATTTCTTCTTGTATTTAAATTTACTTGAGTGACTTAATCTTAACGTAAACTCTTAACACAATAGGGATTGAGGTCTTTTGAAGAAAAATACAGTGAATATTAAATATTGAAGTTATCGTTCACGGAGAATATATAGTTAGCAAAACATGGGAGTTGGGTTGTGGGATGGCCAGAGTGTACAGGCCACTTTCTGTTACATTGAATGGAACAGCCATCGATATTGTGTTGGGATCTAGTCCACTCTACACTCTCCATTAGAGAATGAGTTTTGCACAGTCCCTAAAAATTTACATAACGTTAACCCAAAACCCTATATTTTAAGAGTTTATATCTTTAATTTTTACTGTTTATATTTTCACACCAATTGGAGTACAAATATTTGTATTTCAACAACAACACTAAGCACAGTAGAAGAGAAAGTTCCAATGACAAATTGGGAATGTACAATATAATCTTAAAAGAAAAAAGCAAGGAGATTACTGTAGACCAAACAGTTTGTGCTTATAAAGTGCCATCTCATAAACTTGAAATAATTCTGTATTACATTTTCTAAGGCAATTAAAGTTTTCTTCTAAAGTTTACCAATGGTAATTTCAAATAGTGCATTTAAAGCTATCAAAAGGAGGTATTTCTAGTTCTTACACAAATCTCAGTATGATGGTTGATCTTCACAACTAAGAAACAGACATATTAACATTTTGCTATAAAATTGCTGGTATAGTTGCCTGTTTGTGGGTGAATGTGTTCTTTAGTCTTTAAGAGATATTTTCCATAGATTTCTGCTTATTTAAAAATTATCTCTGGCATCTTTGAAGATAGAAACAGCAAAATAAACATAAAAACAGACGTCCTTTCTCTTTTTAAATCAACCTGAAAAATGCCAAGGATGGGTACTTTGCTAACCTTTGAGTCAGTAAAATTTTCTACCTAGAGGATCTGTAGTGTGTTTAAACATACCTGACAGGGTCTCTGCATCCAATAACGTCCTTGACTATTTCTGCTCAGTTTGTCTCTTGCCTCTTTCTGTCATCTCATTGCCTTTCATGAACAAGAAGCAGCTGTGATTTCTTTGCAGCTCAATACTAGGGCTGTGGTAATGCGCTTTGTTAAGTTTCCTGTCCCTTACTTGCTAACAATTGCAATGCGTATATTTTACTTTGAGAATATATTCATACAACAGATTATATTTTTCTGAAAAAACCTACCAAAATCATAGCCACTTGAGAAAAAAGTAAAATATAGCCACAATAAATAAAACTATGTACTCAGAATTCCCTCAGAAAATGCTTGTTTTACTATCTTTTAGGGCTGGGTGTTGTATATCCTGATTAATTGGGATTTGTAAATCATAAGATAAGCAACTAACTTAAAGGTATTAATTAAAAATATTTAAAAGATATGTTCAATGTATTTATAGAAATAAATATATACTAATTATCTCTAGTTAGTTTTAAAATTAGCATTATTATGCCCAGGAAATGAAGTTGCTTATAAAATTAGTGGCTTCATACCCTGAGTCATTTTTTCTCATATTAAACAAATGTAACTTGTAATAAAAAGCTGTGAATTCAATTGTGAGACCTCAATACTTACCCTGACTACACTGAAGTCCAGTTTAGTCTCCTGTGCACACTGTAATATGAGCTGAAAGCAATTTTTACTCTGATTTGTCATTCCATTTTCATAATAACGTTGTAAAATCCTTTGTTGTTCTACAGTAAATACAGAACGTAGATTCATCTAAAAATAAAAGAAGATACTCTGAAAATTGGGTCAAAATTTGGTATGTTTAGAATATGTACATTTTTGGTTTTTGATACAAATTCAGTTCTTTCAAGCTGCAAGATTTCTTTATGAAGTCTAAAATATATGTCGTACAAACACATATTGAGTATGTTCAGAAAAAGTACCAAATTTAAAGGAAAAAAATAGAAAAGAGAACAAAACAAATTTAAAAATTAGAAAAGCCCTTATCTGCCTACTGTCAGTGTATAATGCACACAAAAAAAGCTTTTTTCACTGAAATAAGCACGGCCATGAAGTCAGAGATGGTGTAGCCATTTGTGGTCACTTATCAACAGAAACACTGCTCTTTGTCACGTGGTGCACCTGGTGTGGCTTACAGTCAGAAGCTGGGCTCTGGAACAAAGGGGTGTCTTTATTTTCCCCATAGAGGGGTTCTTTTTATATATTAAAATGACTTCCCTTTAAAGCTTAAAAATATGCAGAAAATTTTAGTGATCGAAAATTTCTATGCTTAAGGTGATACTATCCTAAATAATTATTTTAATAACTATACTACGTAAAGAAAATTCAAATGTTGCATATTTTACTAAAAATAAATCATGTAAAAGCTATGTGCCTTTTAATTAAATTGACACCATTACAATTACATAAACAAGAAAAAATGTTTTTTTTTCTGCCAGTAAAGGAAATGTTTAATATGAATGGCAAACAACTCTGTGAATCTCATTAATAAATAGGAGGACAAGCTCTACTTTTAAAAGATGAATTTTGTAGAGCATTTTTATAAAGAATTTTTGTGGTGCTATTAATAGAATTTTAGATTCTTGTTGAAAGCTGTCACACTGAAATAGTTATTCCTAGAAGGTAACTGACTGAAAGAAAACATTTCCTATGGAAAATGACTCTTCAAAGTAAGAAAACAACACCAAAAAAAAAAAAAAACACTATAAGACAAATCAACACATCAAATGATTTTGGAGAATACTGTGAATGGAAATAACCAAGTAACTGACATGGAAAAAAACATACGTTCTTTTCCTCTGAATACTTTAAATAATAAAACCATATAATAACGAAGAGTCATATAGCCAACATTACAATTTGTATACATGTTTATTTTTCTTGTTCTCATTAGCACTTCTTAACTAATGTTAAGAGATCTGTTACAGAAAGCCAGATTGGAATAGGGGACAGGGAACATGAGGATAGTTTCTCTCTGAAATATTCAGAAACAAAGACTGACTTTCTGAAAATGGATTCTGGAAGGAATCCATTAATGTACAAGTACAAATATCTAAAACGTGACAAAATATTTAACGATGTTTGGACAAACATTTCACAAGAAATTTGATTTGAAAAACTTTTCTCCTGCCTGTGGCTTGACTTTTTTTATTTTACTAACAACATATTTACAAGGCAGCACTTTCTAGTTTGATTAAGTTAGTTTATCTTTTTGGTTTTTTACAGGTTATGCTTAAAATTGGATATTCTGTATAAACACTGGAATACTATGCATCTATAAAGTCTAACAGCGTGGAGGCTTTTACAGGCAAATGGAAGAAGCTTGAGAACATCATGCTTAGTCAAGGGAGTCAAAAACAGAAGGTGAAACATCGAATGGTCTCTCTGATATGAGAGACCCAGATCACATCTCATGGAACTTAACACAAAAAACAAAGTGAAACAGGGGGGTAGGGTGGGGACGGAGGGAAGAGTGGATAGGGGGACGGACAAAAGGAAAGTGGGAAAGTCCTTGTCACCTTGACAAGATACATAGGTGCACAGAATGCTCAACTTCATTGTAAACCTTAAATTTTGCACTTATATGTATCAATAAAATGGGGAAAAATTTGGATATTCTAAATCCTTTACATCCCCATACGAATTTTGAAATCAGTTTGTCAATATCTACAAAAAATCCTTCTGGGATTGTGATTTAGATTTTATTGCATTTATAGATTAAGTTAGGGGTAAGTAGTATCTTAACATTAAATCGTCCAATTTACTAATAAATCTAAAAACATAAGCCCTGTTTGATATTTTTCACTAGATATTTATAGTTTTCATTATACAGATCTAGTATGTGTTGATGTTAAATTTATAGCTGTGTGTTTTCTGTTTAGGAAGATTATTATTATGAAAAATTTTATTTAAAGTTTTCCAATTGTACATTGCAATCATAGTTAATTGACATAGAATTGATTTTGACATACCAACTCTCTATTCTGTAATTTTACAAAACTATATATTGGTGCCAGAAGATTTTTGATATTTTTCATAAAATCAAGTCATCAGCAATAGTTTCAATTCTGATTTCCAGTATTCATAACTTTTATTTCAATCTATCTTATTGTGCTGGCCAGGATCTATCACATGATGTCTCAGCAACAGTGACATTTCTGCCTTGTTTTTCATTTTAGTGTGAGGATTAAGGCACTCAGTTTGAAGTATGATGCTAGCTGTAGGTTTTTCATAGTCGCCCTTTGTCAGATTGAGAGAATTCCCCATTTTATTGATAGGCATAAGTGCGAAATGTAAGGTTTACAACGGAGTTGAGCCTTTTATGCACATATGTATCTTGTCAAGGTGACAAGGGCTTTCCCACTCTCCTTTTGTCCCTCCCCTTACCCTCCCCTCACTCCCTTCCTGCCCTACCCCACTGGTTCACTTCGTTTTTCGTTTTAGGTTCCATGAGATAGTTGTGATCTGGGTTTCTCATAACAGAGAGACCATTCAATGTTTCACTTTCTGCTTCTGACTCACTTCACTAAGTATGATGTTCTCAAGTTTCTTCCATTTGCCTGCAAAAGCCTCCAAGATCTTAATAATTAATATTTAACTTTTTGTGTGACATTTTCAAATTTTATGAAACCATCTTTTCATTGTAGCCAACCTCATCTTTTTTCCTCTTTTTAAACGTTCCCACTTTCAGAGTGGAATGGTTAATAGAAATTACGGTTTGATCAAAAAAAAAGAGAATTCCCTTCTGTATTTGTTAAACTGAGAAAATTGAAATATTATTATTATTAGTCATGAGTAGATGTTATACTTTGTCAAATGCTTTCTCCTATGTCTTCTGAGGTGACTGCGTAATTTGTGGTCATTTTTTGTGACATTGGAGATACCCCGGGATCTTCACCAAGCCATTTGTAGTTTTGATTTGGAGACAGGAGCTAGCTAAGTCACTAAACTGCCCAGGCTGGCTCCGGCATGGGATCATCTTGTCAGTCTTCCAGAGTGTGTTGTGTTTTTTAATATGCTGATGTGGTATTAAGGTGATGGATTTTCAAATGTTGAACTCACCTTTCATTCCTGGAATAAATCTCACTTGATATCAATGCATTTTCTTTTTATTTATCACTTGAGTTGATTTTGCGAATACTTTGCCCAGAACTTTTGAGTTCATGTCTGTGATGGATTCGTGTCTACAATGTTCTTTTCTTGCAATTGTGCTTGTTTTGAGTACTCAAGTAATTAGTTAAGAACTCAAGACAGAGCTTGAGATCCTTGTGCTCAGTGAAGGATCAAACTCAGAAGATTAAATACCACGTGGTCTCTCTAGTGTGAGAAACCCAGAGTATAAATAAATAATAAATCCAATAGGCGAGACGTTGGGAGTCTTGGGGGTGTGGCAAAGGAGAGGCTGGTAGGGCAAAAAAAGGAGAAGATGAAGGGAGTGTGAAATTGATGCAACGTGGATGTGCTCAGAACTCACAAGTTTAACATAATTATTGTATATTACAGATACTTACTGATAAAAAGGGAAAGAAGTAGCCAGGAATACATAAAGATCTATTTATATATTCCGAAAGACAGGTCATAGAATTACCATAATTTTTCCTTAAACCTTTGGTGAAAAACCATGTTGGCATCGAATTTTACTTGTTGGACTCTTTTAAACTACAAATCATATTTTTATATAATTCAGACTACTTCATTCTGAGCAAGTTTTGGTAATCTATGTCTTTCAAGAGATTGGCCTTTTTCACTGAACTTGCTGAATTCAAATGTGCAAAGTCGCTTAATGTACTATCTGGTTCCTTTAACATCCATAGGATCAGTGGTTGCTTATCTTTTTCATTTTTTATGTTATTTGTCCTTCCTATTTCTTGGGCTGGAAAGAGATTTATCACTAATGCTCATCTTCTGAAAGAATTTCCTTTTAGTTTTACAGATTGTTGCTTATTTGTTTTCTGTGTTAATATTCAGTGAATTCTGCTCTCATGTTTACTATCTCTTTGTATTTGTATTTAATTTACTTTTTTTCATTTTTCAAGGTATATAGATTCTTAAACTGTGGATTTGAATTTTTTTTTTTCCTTTTCCGAATAGGACCAATGAATGTCATGGCTTTATTTCTCTGTATTTCTTTGGCTTCATTCTACAAATTTTGACAGAATGTATTTTCATTTCCATTCAGTTAAAAATTCTTTTCTAATTTTCCTTATTTATTTTTTAATTTAAATAAAGACACTTTAGACATTTGTTACTGATTTTTAGCATATAGGATATACTTTGTTTAATGTCTATATTCTAAATTTTTACAAGTTCATTTTATGTTTCTGAATATAGTTTTCTTAGTTTTTTTTGTTTGTTTTGTTTTGTTTTTAATGTGGTGCTGGGTAATCCAACTCAGGCCTTGTGCTTGCAAAGCAGGCGCTTTAACCAGCCCTGAATAAAGTTTTCTTGATTCAGCACATTTGAATGTAATATGCAGTCTGTTATCAGTTCAACAATTGTATAAATGTCAATTAGGTAATACCGGGTTTAGTGCTATTTGGAGCTTCTACATTCTTGATTTTATGAATACCTATTCTATGTTATTGGAAAATGAATGGTAAATTCCTCCAGTGTAACTGTGAATTTTTCTCTCTATTTTCCTTTTATCAATTTTTGTCTCATGTAAGTTGACGATCTGCTTTAGGCACACACATACATTTTCAGAATTGTTGTAACGTTTTGATGAACTGACCCTCTTTCTTTAGTCATTTGGTGATGTCTATGATTATTTCTGGCATTCGTTCTTTCTATGCATTAAGCTTCATCAGTTACAAAATATACACTCTAGGGCTTTTTATTAGTATGTCAAATTATATATCATTTTCTATCATTTTACTTTTAATCTATGCCCTTACATATACATTTGATTTCTTTATAAAGTATGTAGCTGTCTAGGATATAATATGAAATTAAAACTATTAATTTATGCTTTACACATTTGATGTAAGTACTGATAGAGTGAAAATTTACATAGAGAATTTTCTGTTTGACCTGACCTTTTGTTCTAACTTCTTTTGGATTATTTGAATAGATTTTACTATTTTAATTCACTGACTTTTCCTAAAACTTTTTGTATATTTTAAAGTAATTTTTCAGGGATTACAATAATACAAACTGAGTATTTTCTTTCTTCCTACATAGCTAATATTTTACAAATCCAATTACAGTACTGTTACCTTACCTTCTTCCCCTCAGGTTCTAATCATCATACAGAGTATATTTTTATAAACTGTAAATATCAATAGATATTATCAGTCTTACTGTCAATAATCACACATGTTTAAGGAACTTAACAAAAAATAATGTCATATTTACTCAGCTATCTACCATTTGTTTTGCTCTTCCTTCACTAATAAAGATCTAGATTTTCTTGTAATATCATTTCCATTCAGTCTAAAAGATTGTTCTAAAGGGTTAAAGCAATTTGTTGGTGAAAATCTTGGGGTTTTTTTAGTTTTGATTTATTTATTTTGGAGACAGTCTCACTTTATAGGCCAGGCTGGTCCTGAACTCACTACGTAGTCCAAGCTGGCCTTGAACTCATAGCAATCCTCCTGCCTCAACATCCCACATTTTGGGATTACAGGTGTGAACCATGAACCACCATGTCCAATATCAGCCATGGTGGGGAAGCAAACCCAGAACCTTGTGCTTGCTAGGCAAGTGCTTTAAGTACAGAGCTACACCACCAGTCCAAGTATTTGTTTCGCTTACCTGGTCATGTTTTTATTTCATCATCATTCCTTACAAATATTTACACTGGCTATAGGGTTCTGTCTCAATTGATAATTTTTCTTTCAGCATTTCAAAAATGTTTTTCTACTGTCTTTGGTCTTCAGGATTTCTCACAATGATTGTAATAATTCAAATGTTTATTCTCCTGTACTTATTGATTTAATCTAGTGTTTTCAACATTTTTTTAGTATTTTGTTTTCAACAGTTTATTTTATCTGAGCACAATTTTCTTTGAGTTTATCCTGTTTCAAGTTCTTTAATCTTTCTGAAATTGTAAATTTTATCTTTCACCAAATTTGATGATGTCTCATCCATTATCTGGCCAAAATAAAATATTATTATTCTACACATTTTCTACTCTAATTTCTCTCCTATCCTCTGTAACATCAATGATATGAATATTAGATTTTTATTTCACCCACAGATACTAAGACTCTGATCACATTCACCGTCATTTTTGTTCTCTGATTATCAGATTGAATCTTTTATACTGACTTAATTTATCATAATACTCACTGATTTTTCTAATTGTCACCACCATTATACTATTTAGCCCATATGGCTAATTTGTTTTTTATAGTTCTAGGTATTGAATTTTTCAGCTCTATGATTTCCATTTGGTGCTGTGTTATAGTTTCTCCAACCTAGTTTCTACAGTTACAGCTCCACAAGGAAGCCTATTTCTTTTCATTGTTGGATGGTGTACACTTCCATCTACCAGAGCACGGTTGTAATAGCTGCATTCACATCTTTTCTTATGATTCAACCACGGAAGTCATATTTGTGTTGGTATCACTTGATGAGTAAATTTAGACTGTATCTTTGTTCTTTTGAATATTCTTTGCCAGAATCCTGTAAATCCGGTTTTATTTGATGGAACAGAGCTAACTGGAAATCAACTGTGTTAAGTTCATACTGCAATTTCTGTTCTGCCTTCCCGCAGCTCAGTTTAATTCTCGAGTATTGTGTTATGCTACTTTTTGTCTGTTCCCACACAACAGACACTTCAGAGGTTGTTTCAATAGTCATTTCCACTTCCACAGCATTTGTTATGGTCTTTTGGGTCTTTCCCAGGTATGAACAACTCAAGGGCAAGCTTTAGCTTTTCACAAGTTAAACCAAGTATTTAAAAATTTCCTTTTTCTAGATCTTTCTTCTCTAGAAATTCTCAAGTGGCTACGGTGTGACTGATCTTATAGCTGGAAATAAGGAAATTCTTGGAGAGTTTATTTGGTTGTTTCTTTGCCTGGTACAGTGCAGCTCTGCACCTAGAGCCATCTTTAAAGCAAAGTGGAAGAGAAAGGCAGAGGAACAGAGAGGAAGAGAGAGACACAGACAGAAACTGGATTAGATTCCCCTCATTCTCTTGATACAGCAGGTTTCTTTTGCAGTTTTAGGCAACAATGTACCACTTTAGAGTTTCATGACTGGGATTTGCCAGTCGATCAACTCCTCAAAAGGAAAAAGGACAGATATGTAATGCATGTATTTTCTGATTCCACTCTCCAATCTGTCTACTTGGCTTATTTTTCAGATTTTGAAGTAGTTACTTTTGATTTTTATCTAGAGATTGTAGTGTAATTAGCAAAGGTGAAAGCTATAACAATTTACTCCATCTTGGACAAAGTTGGGAAGCGTAGCAGATGTGGTGGTCTATGTCTTTAGTCTCAGCACTCTGAGATGCTGAGGCAGGAAGATCACAAGTTTGAATGCAGCGTGGGCTAGTTAGTGACTTAGCCAGATCCTCTCTCAAAGTAAAGATAAAATTTTTTAAAACGGCTGAAGATGTAACTTGGTGTTAAGGTCCTGGGTTCAATTACTAACGTTGGGGGTAAAGTCTAGCATGTATTTTAAAAATGTAGACCTACTAAACTCTGAGGAACTTGGCCCAAGACAGATTGAATATATACTTATTTATTTATGCTTTACTAAAGAATAATATCTTTGAGATGTTATTACTTATTTGGAATCTAAAAATAAAAATACAAAACAGAGCCACTTTCTTTGTCAGAAGCTTTCTATAAATAAAAATATTGCTACAGAGCTAGAACCTGCCTCAAAACAAGAGGAAATAGCAATATCTACACTTTAAAATTTAAAACTTAGAACGTTCTTGAAGCAAATGAAATATATTGGTAACATTTCCACACATTTTCTCCTCACATTTAAATTTTTTGGCCTTATTAATGTGTATTTCAAATGCAGCCTTGATGTGCCTACTCCTGAATAATTTGGTATAAAGCTATTCAGTGTTTCTCCACTCACCATTATGTTCCTATTTCTATGCTATCTTGGGAAATGAAAAATGGAAAGCTAAAGTACATATCACTTCAAGCAACAAAAGTTCATTATTTAATTAAGCTTTTCATTTTATATCTCACAAATATTTTGGGTGGAAATATTTCTGAACTACAGAATACACTTCTGTTTTTTTATGCAGAGAATGTGAAAAGTGATTGAACATCTTTTTATAAGCCTGGATCATTATTGCAAACATGATTTATTAAATAATGTTCAAACACTTCCTTCTTATTCATCTAATTTGCTGGAATTTGCTTTCTTTTGTTTTACTTTTCTCCATCCCCCTCCCCCCCTTTTGGAAAAGACCAGATATTTTTAAAGATCTGAGAAGCTCATCTGGGACTCTCTTTTGTGGGCCTTATTTGGTAAATTTTGAGACATTTGCTTTTCTGAGTTTGCTGAAGTGATTAATACCGTGTTCCTTTCCTTTAGTGAAGGTTTATAGTATAATATTTAATGGCTATTTTTTTTGTTGCACACTATGAAATGGGTAGTAGTAGAATGAAAGTTTTTATTAAAATCAAGCTTTCTGTGCATTCATATGGGTAGTGGATGTTGTGAATTATAATTTTGGGCATTCATTAATAGAACGGTTGAAACCTCATTGCTTAATATTAACTAAATATGTCATAACACTTTTGATGAAATATTAAAATTATTTTTAACAATATAGAGAAAGCAGAATTGGGCCAGGGAGAAGGATGAAATTATAGTCTTGGGACACTTAGATTGAATGGACAAAGTTTCACACTTAGGGCCTCCTGTTAGTTTTACTATACCAATGACAGATAACGGAAACCAGCAAGTTCATTTGCTTTTCTCCATCTTAACAATTGGGCGTAACTGACAATATGGCAGAGGAACAAGCAGCTTAACTTTACTTCACATAATATAAGCTTCTGAAGAACAGAAAGAAAATGTTCATCTGTTTAATTTCCCGGCTTCTAAAACAATACCTGGTACATAGTAAATATTCAAGTAAGCTGCAAGGTATTAACTTTATTTCAATTTTCTGAAAGTTGGTATATTACAGGTTGAGTGTCCTCAATCTGAAAAGCCTGAAGTCAAAATCTGAAACTTTATGAGTGTTAACACGACACCACATGAAAAAAAAATTCTTATTTTACCTCATGTAACAACTTGTAGTCAAAATTCAGGTGTATTGAATTATCATATAACTGATTGGGGCTGTATCTCTGTAATAGAGCATTTGCCTGCTACGCATCCACCAGGTCCTGAGTTTGATCCTTTGTAACACAGATAGACAACAGAAAGACAGACAGACACACACATAGAAAAATTTAATACAATTATAAAAGTATTTTCAAGATATTTATAAACAATAAATATAAAATATAAATGAATTATAATTTTATACGTGGATCACATCTCTAAGATAACTCATTATGTACATGCAAATATTTGGAAATCTAAAAGAAATCAGAAATCTGAAACACTTCTGGTCCCAAGCTTTTCAGATAAGGGATACTTAACCTGTATTAAAAGTTTCTTAAATGTTTTGTAGAATTCATCAGTGAAGAAAAATGGTTTCTGATTTCTTCAATGAAAAAAATATTAGAAGTTCAATTTATTTAATTAAATATCAAAACTTGGTTGTATTTACTCTAAAATAGATTTTGGAGATTTTCATTTTTCAGAAATGGCTCCTTAGCTGAGCGTGGGGGAGATAATCTGTAATCCCAGCAGAGGCTGAGGCAGGAGAATATCAAGTTCTGGGCCAGCCTGGACTACGAGCAAGATCCCGTGTCAAAAGAAAGAAAATGATCCATTTCCTTTAAGTTGTTGAATTTATAAGCATAATGTTATTAACAACATGTATGCATATATTTGAGCAACTTAGCAAGCTGTTGTAATATTTTCTCAGTTCCCATATTAGCAATAGGGTTTCAATCCTTCTGGGTATCTACGCTTTTCTCAAAAAATACAGCTCTAAGATCTAGGCATGGTGGCACATGCTTGTAATTCTAGCACTCTGAGAGGTTGAGGTGGAAGGGCCATATATTTGGGGAAATAAATGACTTAGCAAATGTTTTAAATTCTTAATATATCTTCAGTATTTCTATTGTAGTTCGGATCTGGAATGGACCCCCAAACTCTCATGTATTTGGATGTTACAGAACCAGGTGCTGAGATGGGGGCTTGGTCTGAAGGGGTGGTTTATGGGCATGTGGTAGACAGGCATGTGGTATATCATAGATTGCAGGCATGTAGTGGATTAGGGGCTTAAGCCTGGAAAGGATGGAACTCTGAGGCTGGACCAGGAAGGGGCAAATTACTAGGACAGGGTCTGGGAGGATATATGCTATTTCCTCCCTTCTGTCTGGGGACTTGGCTTCCTGTTTGCAATGCCGTGAGGTGCTGACTCCAACTCTGCCTCTACCAAGCGTTTCTCCTGCTCCCAGATGCCCATGAATGACTAAGAACTGAAGCTGTGAGCTAAATAAAACTTTCCTCCCTTACGTTGTGAACTTCAGGTGTTGAGGGATAGCAACAAAAAAGTAACTAAGACAATTTCTTTCTCTGACATGTTATTTATCTGATATTAACACAGCTTTCCTTTGATTAATACTCCATAATGTTTTTGCATTCATTTATAATCTATTTGTATCTTTGTATTTAAAGTGCGTTACCTGTAGGCAGCACATAGTTAAGTCTACTATGTTTTTATTCCTTCAAATTATCTTTTATTAGTACATACTTGTGTTACATAATAATTATATTCAACTTGGGAAATTGGTATATATATATAATTATATTCAACTTGGGAAATTGGTATATATTGGTATATATATATATATATATATAATCTTAATGATGTCTATTTCCAATTCTCTCTCCTTCCTATCCTCTCATCCCCCACTTTCTCACATTCTCTTTCCCTCTCCACAAAATCTATCTTCCTGTTTCCCACCATTACTCTTTTATTTTGCTCTTTTACTTATTTATACCGTGGATTTCTCATATTAGAGAAATGATGCAATGTTTCACCTTCTTTGCCTGTCTGATTCATTTCTCTAAGGATAATGTGTCTCTCTTTTAGTTCATTGTTAAGCTAATACAAATATTGATATGTTGTGCTTTAAATTTGTCCTGTCTATTCTTTTCCCCTTTTTCAATTTCTTATTTTTCTTTGTATTGATTAAGTATTATTTTGACTCTATTTTATCTTCTCTGTTGCTCCTCAGTCTCTGGTTCCTTCTCAAGGTACTATGCCTTCTTGAGGTACCATGGTATAATTCTTTAGTTTATTGTCATGCTAAATTACCATATTATTCATCTTTACAAATAATAAAGAAAATCTTATAATGGTATATTTCAATGTCTCTTTTTCTTAAATTTATACTATTATTGAGCATTCTACTCTTCCATGTGTTGTAAAATTTCAAATAAACTGTTACTTTAAAATAAAAGGTATCTTTTAAAATGATTTTTAAAAATTACATGATCTTTCATTTTTAACCACATCTTTACTATTTTCAATATTCTTCTATTATGTAGGTCTAAATTTTGATTTGGTGTCATTTTCACTCTGCCTGAGAAACACTTTAAATTGTTAGTAGTCTACATTTGATGGTGATATATTTTTTATCTTTTGTGTAAGGGGAAAATCTTTCATTTTAGTTTGATTTTTGATTCAGAATTATATATTAGTAAGAGTGACAGATTGCTTCTTCCAGAATGTTAACGATATTGCTCCATTATTTTTCTATGTTGCACTGATTTCAATGAGATATTTCCTATGATTCTTTTTTATTTCTGTACATAAGGTGCAGAGGTTTTTTTTTTTCCCTTTGACTACCTTACAACTTTTTGATTTTAGCAGTTAGATTGTGAAATAGCATGATGACACTTTCTTCGTCTTTCTTATTCTTAGGGTTTTTTGAGCTTCCTAGCTACATGGGATTATAGTTTTCACCACATTTAAAAATTGTTCAACTGCTTATTTTCAAATATATTTCTTTCTCTTTCTTTCTCTTTCTACTTCCTAAAACTCCAAATATTTATGGTAGATTAAATGACATTGTGCCAGATCTCAGTGTTGAGACATTCACTTTCCCATATTTTTATTATGGAGATTTTCTATTTATATGTATTCCAATTCACCATTTTTGAAGAGCTTAATGTGTTGCTCATGCCAATGATTGTCATTTTGTGTCATATTTCATTTCTAGCATTTTGATATGGATCTTCAAAAAATAATTTCCACTTCTCTCTTTATCTTCCTTGTGCTTTTCTCTATCTTCTTAAACATATAGACTGCAATGCCAATGTTTTCCTCATTTTACTCCACTATGTCTGTATTTATTATTATTCATTTCATTGTTATGATTGTTTTCTCACTAAGTTATCTCTTGTGTGATTTCTCATTTTATTTTCTGTGCTGGCAAACTTGAAGTTCATGGTGAATTCTGTTGTTGGTTAGTGTATATTTTTGTAATCTTGAAATATATTTATGCTTTGTACTGGAATGTATGTCATTACTTGGAAGTGTTTTCATCAATTTGAGGTCTTCCTTTGCTAGAAAAATCTGGAATTACTGATATTCTAGAACTCATTTGCCCCATTATTGAATTAATAGACTTCTTTGGAAACTTTTAAATTCCTCTAGAAATATGAATTTTTAAATTTTCCTGGGGAAAAATAGCTATTCATATGTGATCATTGAGGATTATTCTGCCTGTTCATTTCTAGCCATTCTTTCCCTAGCCTCAATAGTTTGCTCAATTGAGCCAATAAGTGTTCAGTCAATGAACTGAAAGGTAGCTCTTCAGATCTTTAGAATCTTCTCCCTATGCAGTGTTTCCTTCTGTATTACATGGTCCCTCACAGTTCAGCCACACTTTCCTATCTGAATTCTGAACCTGTCACAGTTTGGGGATATCCCTGGGATGTTTGGAGTGGAGTCCTTCTCCTTAGCATATCATTTGGAAGATCCCCAGGCACTGAGATGAGACATTTGTAGGTCTTGTATTGTTCCCCTTCTCATGAGAACCATGGTACTGGCCTGTCTGCTGTAAAAGATCTGAAATGTATTATTTTCTGTATTTTTCTGTTTTTCTTCTTTTTCGGTCTTTAAGATGAAAGAGTAAGTTCTTTTCCTGTAAATTTATACTAGTTATAAACAGAATTTCAGGAGTTCACTTGGAGTGATATAAGAATATTTTAGAAAAAAAAGAAATCAGGATACCATCACATCTAGTACACTTCATCATTTGCTAAATCATAAACTTAGCAGAGATAATTTACCTCTCAAACTTTACTCCTTCATCTAGAAAAGGGAACTGTACAATCTATCTTACACTTATTCTCACTATGAGTTATCCTTATTAAAATATGTGCTAAACTATATTGTGTGGTGTTACTGTTAACTATGTTAATAATGAACATTTATATTATGAAACTTTTGTTTTTACCAAGAATAATTATTTTAATATACACCAGTTCACATCGATACTACTTGTACAGTACCTTCAATTGAAGGAAATATATATTATTATGGTGGAAAACTGATTCCGTGACCTCTGTGAATGTGACAGGAGTCTGATCTTTTAAAATATTAAATAATCCAAATGATAATGACAAAACCATTAGGAAGCGTGACTATATGAGGATATGCCTCTGCAGAGCAGTTTAGTGTAAACTTCATATTGAGAATAAAAGGATATTATATCAAACCATGCGAAAATTTATTAAAACTAAGTGGTTAAGTGATTTTATATTTACCTAATGCCTGATTAAATATACAGTAATGCACTGGTACTTGAAATTTAATGAAGTTTGAGCCTGTGTAAAATAATTGCTATTTTAAATCTGTTCTCAGAATCTGTCACTCTCATTTATCATTTATATTCAATGACCCTTTACAAAAATTTTTATTCACTTTATTTTTAATTAGTTTAGTAAAATTTGAAAGTATTATAAAATAAATCCTAGCAATTTCTAAACATAAAATCCAATAAGAAACATCTTATTTCTTCTAATACTATGAAAAAATACTCATTATTTGTTTATTGAGTTATAAGAGTCAGTATGCACATCTCTTCTCTGTCACAAAAATAAATATTACAAACAACGTATTACACAATTTTTATAAAGAAGCAAATTGTATACAGTCCTTGTTTTTAAAAACACGAAATTTCTGTGCAATTAGTATTCATGTTTGTCAGCTACATAAGAGCTAAATATATATTCATAGTGACATGAACACCAACTCGAGACAATTTTATGTACATACCTTTCATTTGCAGGCATACACTTACACTCATATACCTACCACACATTTGTGGCTATATCTCTGGTGTCTAAATTTTAAACAAGGCTAATGTTTATACCAAAAAATAAATAAATGCTTTAGCAATTAAATAGAGTAGATCTCAAACTGTTTCATTTCTAAGAGTAATTTACTAGCTTTTAATGATACTTGCATTTATCATGTGACAACGGGAAAATTTAAAGCATCTACAAATTGCAAATACCTTTTTCATATGCTCAGATGTCAAGATTTATATTATTATTTTTAAAAATATCAATCTCAAACAGATAACTATATGGATGACAGGAGCAAAATAGGCCCCCAGCCATGACTGATCTTCTTGTGTCTTTAGGTCTACTCTCATACAGAATGTCCAGATAGTGACCAGGGACTTGTGGCATATCCACTGACTTAGAGCAAATCCTATAAAAGTATCTTGATCCATACATATTTGTTGACCAAATACCTGTTTACATTTCTAACTCTAAATAAAATACGAAAGCAAATTATTTCTTTCTGCCTTTCACTAGTCAAAGTACGCCACAACAAGCACTGATTGCAACATTTCACAAACAACTTACTATAGAAGTAAATGCCTTCAAAATGTAGACTTCGTTATATTTCACTACTGAGAAATATTCAATGAAATGTATCTCAGCCACATACTGAAATATGATTGTAAGAAAATTATTAATTTTTCAAAGTAACCTATATGTCACTAGGATTTCTATTTTCAGAATGTACCCTTCCCAATTTGCTCTCACTTTTTTTTCAACATCAACATAGCTCCACACTTCTCCCTAAAGAAATTTTTATTGATGGTTAAAATTTGCTACAGAGGTTGAAGACAGGGCAACCCAATCAGGATCTCCCAAACAGCAGAATTTTTTACCCATCTATCCTTTGTTTATAAATACTTATTCTCCACCTTAAAATTTTAAGGCATATTTTTTCACTTGGACTCAATACTCTTCTAGTATTTCCTGTATGAGTTGCACAATTTATGTTGATTTAAGAGGAGTTTCATCTAGAAGCAAAAAGACTGTCCAATATTTTTCACATCTTACTTCTAATTTTATATGAGCCAACAAAACTTAGGAGAAAACAGTTAAAGTTCACAACTTCCTCTTTGGTAGTTACAGAAATATTCCTCCAATGTACATCATCTGGTGGTAAACAGGCAGTATATGAATGTACACACAGAACACAGAAACAACATACAGATGCAAGTATTTCGTTGGTCAAATGGTAGAAGCATGAATTTATCTCCATAAGAAGACAACTATTCTAAAGTGATAGTGGGAATGTAAATTAGTACAACTATTATATAAAATCAAGATAGAAATATCATCGAGCCCAGGAATCTCATTTTTCGGTACATAGCCAAATGAAATGAAATAGTTTTATAGGGATATATGCACATCCACGTTCACTGCTGCATTATTCACAATAGCTAAGATATGGCAGAATCAAACTAAACTAAATGTTCACCAGATGGATGGTGACATAAGATGTTGTATATGTGCTCAATGGGACATTTAGCCCTGGCAAAGAAGAAAATCTTGCCATTTGGAACAACAGGGATGGAACTAGAGGACATCACGATAAGTGAAGTAAATCAAGTACCTGAAGACATGCTTTGCGATCTCACTTATGAGGAGAATCTACAAAAGCTAGACTAATGGAAGCAAGCAGTAGAATGCTGGCTAACCTTGGCTGGTAGTTGGTAGATACAGATCAAAGAATACAAAATTTCAGTTAAATGGAAGAAATAAGCTCAAGAGATCTAATGGACAATATGGTGATTATAATTGATAAAAATGTATTGCATACTTGAATATTGTTGATAATTTTTTATTTTTATATTTTACTCCCAGTCATTTTTGCTTTCCCTTCTCCCCATCCAGCGATCTCCCTTTTCCCAATTCCTTTCCCATTTCCACAAAATCAGAGTATTTTTAAATGTTCTCACCACAAAGTTTAAGTGTATGATGTAATATATAGTGTTAATAAGTTTGATTTAGCCATTCTACTCTGTGTGTGTGTGTGTGTGTGTGTGTGTGTGTACTGTGTTGTACAAACTGCATTTATAATTTTCAATTAAAAATTTAAAAATCCACAAATACTTTTAATAGACTAAGAAAATGCTTAATTATTTAACAACCTGTGAGTAAAAATCCAAATCTAATTACTAGCCATGGTTAAATACCTTTCTTTTTCTTTCTTTAAAAGAGACAAAAACAAAAACAAGATCTTTTCTAAGCAAACGGAATTTAAGTCTCTGTGTGAGGCACTCTGCCATAAGGTACTTAATTGTTATCCCACCAGATTCCTTTCAGTTGTTATGTATGATAAGAAAATAGAAGTTTTGTCTTTGTACCTGGTGAAAGACCTATCTCTCTCTCTCTCTTTATATTCATATTAAGGGATTTCCTTTTTAATATTATTAGTGGAAAACACTTTAAAAATTGTCATAAAACTTGCAGATCTCTGCAAATATGCCCTTGAGCTCCTAGGTACCTCTGCTGTCTGCTAGGAGATGCTGCCTTATATCAAGCTTGTGGTATTAAGACAGAAAGCACATGCATGGTATTGCAAAGTCATAGGCATATTATGTTCTAAACAAAAAAAAGTCAACTCTTAATGTTCTACTGGCATTGTATTTCTCCTGGCTAGTCATATTTATCAAGTACACATAAAACATGGAGAGAGAGAGTGTACACACCTAACAAGCTTCTAGGTTCCCATCATAAGTACATTCCTTGGTGCTAATTAGATAATATCTAAATGTATGGAATATATTACCCAGAGTCTGATCATGACCATATTCAGCAGTTGTCATTTTACCACTAATATTTAATTCAGATAATCTAATAATCATTTCCAAAAAGACCACTAATGCTGCTTAGAAACTACAGCTGCACCTGTGAATTGTGAAAACACATTCTGTTAATATGCTTTATAATACTGAGAAATCATAAAAGTATAGAACTTCTTACAAAATAATTCCTTTCTAACTCACTACTTTCAAAAGATGCCAATATATATATGTAACATCACATATTTAGCAATTTCTCATCGACTTAAATGATATATATATATATATATATATTACATAGCACCATTAATGCACTATGTTTTGAACCAAAGTCTTAAACCAATTTCTAAGGGGTTAAGAAAGTCAGAGTAACATGGGTTTTTCTCAATAATGGCTTTGTTACTCCTACGTAAAGTTAGAAAACCTTCTGCCTCAGCCTCCTATGAAGCTGGGACTACAGGAATGTTCCACTGTGCTCAGCTTATATTCTGGATTTCTCTTTTAACTTTGACTTCTTCTTGGTGGACAGCTAGGATGAAAGTGACTATGAACGTGATCTGATAGAATGTTTGACTTCATCTTCACCTAGTACTTTTCATTAATAAAAGTGCAGAATTTAAAAGCTAAAACACCCTTAGATGTTGTAAAGGTAGTAGCACCACTGCATAACTGCATAAACTAGGGGCCAGACAGGAGAAATAGCATATTTCAAAACATCTTTTAACTAAAAATGTATACTGTATACTATATTCTGTTTGAACTCTTACATTGTCCAATACCTTGTATATTATAGAACATAAATTTACTATGTAATGACTTAACTTATAACCATTGTTAACAAAAGAGATATTGTCAAAGTAAAAAGTTTCTGCACAGCAAAGGAAACTATCAACACTGTATAAAGAGAACCAACAGACTGGGAAAAAATATTCACCACCAATATCTCAGATAGGAAGCTCATAACTAGAATATACAGGGAGCTGAAGAAAAGTAAGCCTACCAAAATAAAGGATCCTATTGAAAAGTGGGCAAATGAAATGAAGAGGCAGTTCACTCATGAAGAAGTACAAGGGGCCAACAGATACATGAAAAGATGTTCAACATCCCTAGCCATAAGAGAAATGCAAATCAAAACAACCCTAAGATACCATCTCACTCCAGAGAGAATGGCCTACATCAACAAGTCAAGTAGCAATCAGTGCTGGCCAGGCTGTGGGGAGAAAGGAACCCTCCTGCACTGCTGGTGGGAATGTAAATTCGTACAACCGCTCTGAAAAGCAGTATGGAGATCTCTCAAAACACTGGAAATAAATATCCCCTTTGATCCAGCGACACCCCTCCTGGGAATATATCCAAAAGAGACCAAAACAACCCACAACAGAGATATATGTATACTCAAGTTCATAGCAGCACGACTAACAATAGCTAAAATATGGAAGTCACCAAATACCCATCAACGGGCCAGTGGATACACAAACTGTGGTATTTATACACAATGGAATACTATGCATCTATAAAGTCCAACAGAGTGGAGGCTTTTGCAGGCAAATAGAGGAAACTTGAGAACATCATGCTCAGTGAAGCGAGTCAGAAGCAGAAGGTGAAACATCAAATGGTCTCTCTGATAGGAGAGATCCAGATCACAACTCTTATGGAACTTAAAACAAAAAACAAAGTGAAATAGGGGGGTAGGGTGGGGGAGAAGGGAGGGAGGGGTGGGAAGGGGGAGGGACAAAAGGAGAGTGGGAAAGTCCTTGTCACTTTGACAAGATACATATGTGCACAAAATGCTAAACTTCATTGTAAACCTTAAATTTTGCACTTATACATATCAATAAAATGGGGGGAAAAGAAGATGATAGTACTTAGACATGCTAAAAGAAAATCCTGACTATGGTAGTTTGCCAAGCCTGCTGCAACAATATGCCAAAAACTGGATAGCTTTAAAAATACAAATGTGGTGTCTCAGTTTTCAAGGCTAGGAATCCGAAATTCCCGTACTGTAGTTGCTTCTTTCAGAGGCCTGTGGGAACAGGATCTTTTCTAGTCCTTTCTTCGTGGTTCGTTGATGTCCCTTTACATATTCATGTGGCATTCTCCTTCCAGTGTGTGTGCCTATATCTAAATCCCGCCTTCTATATGGACACCAGTCATATCGAATTACGATTTCATGCTAACTCATTATGACCTGATCTTAATTTAACTATGCATATCATAGTGGTCTTATTTACAAATAAGGTTACATTCCGAAGTGCTAGGATTTAGGATGCCAACATATGAATCGGAGCACAACTCAACACTTGACACTGACTAACCACCTCAATAGCAAGATCATAAGATCAGATTCTGAATTCCTTTAGTGGCCAGCAAAAGCTACCAATTCCTGTAGTAGGTAGAATAATGACAGCTTCTCCCCCTTCTTCCCCTCTCTCCACAGAGATCTTTGTGTATTAAATCTTAGAAACTGTGAGTATGGTAGGTCACATGGAAAGACTGAATGAAGGAAACAGGGAGCATAGCTCAGCCATTAGTGCTCTTGTCTTGCAAGTATAAGGCCCTGAGTTTGATTTCCCAGCACCATATAAGCCATGGTTGGTGATGCACACCTATAATCCCAGCACTAGAAAGGCTGAGGCAGGGGAATTGCCTTGAGTTTGAGGCCAGCCTGGGTTATATAGTGAGTTCAGGACAAGCCTGGACTGCAAAGAAAGAGCCTCTCTCACAAAAATAAATAAATAAATAAATAAATAAGTTTGCAGTTGGAAGTAAGATTGCTGATTGGGTGATCATAAAGTAAGGTGATTATTGTAGATTGCCTGAATGGGCTCAGTGCAATCACAAGTATCCTTAAATGTGGAAGATGGATGCAGAAATATCAGAGTAATACAATAGAAGTTTTTCCACCCAACACTAGCTTTGAAGACCGACGTAATTCATGGGCCAGGGGATGTGGGAAGCCTCTAAAGGGTGGAAAAGGCAAGGAAGTGGATTCTTCTCTAGAGACAAAAAAGGAAAACTCCACTGACACTTGGATTGCAGCCCAGAGAGAGCTATGTCACACTTGCTATTTCCAAAATCATTAGAAAATAAATGTATGTTGTTTTAAGCCACTAATTTTGTGGTAATATGTTACAGTTCCAAACGGGAAATAAATAGATTCCTTCAAAGATATTAATGCCTTTGCCAACAATATATTTGTATTTTTCTGCAGTATTCTTTGACAAATCAAGTATTTATTTAGGGTAAGTATCATTTTAATGATAAGACAATTTCTATCATCAAAAATAAGTGGGTTAACCCAGATCCTTACCAATTTTACCTACTGCATAGGTGAAACTATTTTCCCAATGAGACAATTAATTGTTGACTCCCAGATGGAACAAAGCTGGTCTACCTCTTCTGGCACTATACAATGGAGAATACTTTGATTGCATATTTCTTTATATTTGTGAAAATGGACAAAAAAAAATTCCAGAATGTTTTTCTCTCATCAAAACTCTTAAAAGTCTACTTGGTTTAGGAAATCAGATTTTGCTTCGTATTAGCGGTTTTCAGGCTTTAATGTGCATATGAAACACCTGAGGATTTTGCTAAAATGCACGTTGTGATTCGGATTTCTGGAGTCTGGCTAGAGACTTACAGTTTCTGAGAACTTCCAGGGTGATGTGCACACTGCCAATCCGTGCAGCACATTTTAAATGTCAACGATTTAATAGATACTGATGCAATAAACCCAATCAGCCAAGTAAATTGGCTCCACATTACTATCAGTAGTAAATTCATAAAGTGAATTCAAAAAGTTTCCCTGTATCAAGTATTACTATGTAGACTAATCAAATAAGAAAATAGAAAAGCAAAAATTGAGTAGTTAAAATGTATAATCTAATAAGCTATTGTTTCAAAAAAACCTCAATAAGTTATTTCACCGTTGGTTGTTTTTGCACTAAGAAATTATAGGGGCTTATATGCCATATGCCATTTAAGCAACTGGAGGTTTACATAATGATCCTTTTACACTAAACCTCAGCTTCTCTCTCTCTCTCTCTCTCTCTCTCTCTCTCTCCCTCTCTCTTTCTAATTCATTCTCTACTGAGAAAAATAATGTATAATACCATGATTAGAGGTTCAGAGATACAAAAAAAGTTAAGGAAAAATACACACACACACACACACACACACAGAGAGAGAGAGAGAGAGAGAGAGAGAGAGAGAGAGAATGCTAAATATAGGCCCTACTCTCCCTTACCTGTGACCTAGCAGTCTAGTCATCAGGTATATAGCCTCTAGAATGATATCTGCCTTTAAATCCTGGTGTTGTCACATATTAGTTACATGACCTTGAAAGAGAATCATGTTAACATGTTTGTCTACATGGGGAAAATATCTTCCTGTAGCTTAAAGTCACATGTTTGTAAGAGGATTTTTAAAAATCTTAGGAGCAATTTCCCCCAGTTTTAAGGGAAGTGAGGCTAAGGACATGTTTCCTGTAAAAATTTTGCTACTCTGATAAGTAATAAATTTAAAGATTCTAAGAATCAATTAATTAAACTTTAGTCAGTTGCAAAACAATATGAGAACAAGAAGGTAGGACACTGAGTGTTGGACAGGTCTTTCCAGATGGCACATGGAATATGGACTGTTGAATTGAGTGACATAATACAATCTCCCCTATTCAGTTAAGCACTTTTGCTACTAGCTGGCAAAGAATTACTCTATTTGCACAAATAAGTTTCAAGGAGAAAGATTTCAATTTATCTTTCTAAAATTATCACCTTTTACTTCCAAACCAGTGTACCTAGATATAGTGTGCTCAATGAAAATCCACAACAACACCAATTTTGGCTTTAGCTGATTCTACTATAAAATCAAACTCAACAATGAATTTTATGCTATCGAGAACTGTATTGTATAAAAATATGATACACTTCATAAGATAAAATTCTTAAATAAAATTAAGTATTTTTAGAAATGTATTGTACACAAAATTTCATTGCATTGTTCCAGTCGAGATTGGATGTACTAAAATAAAATACTTAAATATATACCTACACCATTTGATCAAGCTTAGAATTTACTCGTGGTAGAAGTGGCATAGTCTCCACAAAAAAACCCAGCATAATCACAAACATACAACACATTGAATTGGCACTTCAAACACAGGTCTTAGCTGAATCTTTGCCCTCAAAACTCTTACTTACCGTACTCAAGCATAGCTTGGTGATCGTGAGTCGAACAGATTTAGGTTTTAGTTCTGATAGTGATATTTAGTAGCTGTGTGGTCCTGGGCAAGTCAACTGCTTTGAGAGTCTGGCTTCTCTTCTCATTTGGAACATAAGAAACTACTAGAAACTAACTCATGGGCATGCTAGAAGGTTTAAACAGGTTGTGATACATTGTTAGCAAAATTCATAGCATTAATGCTGGGAAAGTACTTCACTTCTCTGGCTTCAGATTCTTCACGTGTCAAAAGAAGAGATTAGTTTATTTAAAAATCTCTTTCAGATCAATCTTTAGAAGATAAATGAAAAATAACTGAATGCCTTCCTCTTAAAGGAATTTTAAAATTCAATTTCTTCATCAGGAATTGCAAAATAAATTTTAAAACGCAAGTACATTCTCACTGATTATCTCTTATTTTAAGCGAAGATGAACAGCATATTCCTAAGCATCACATTATTTCCAGAGTTACCTAATTGAAGAGTTTTGCCTATTGAGGAAAATCTTGGCTAACTAATATACAAACTGACCACAAGATAAAACAGCTTAGAGGGTA
This sequence comes from Ctenodactylus gundi, assembly GCA_004027205.1. Classification (NCBI taxonomy): domain Eukaryota; kingdom Metazoa; phylum Chordata; class Mammalia; order Rodentia; family Ctenodactylidae; genus Ctenodactylus; species Ctenodactylus gundi. The sequence continues at coordinate 991,722 of PVKB01000134.1, forward strand.
TTCACATAATGTATGTAAAACAGGAAAGATGAGAAGAAAGGATCTTCTCTCTTAATGAATTTCACATTTCACTTACAATATGTATGACAACGATTTTTACATTTTTAGGCTATAACACACTTCTAGACTTCTTAATATCTATATCCGCAAATTGTAAGCCTTGGCGTGATAATGGATGGTGCCTCAAAGTGAAGCAGGAACTGAAGTGAATATGTATTAAACTGCGATTACACTATCATTCCAAGAAAACTTTTAGCTCTGTGGAACGATGCAGTGCACACAGATAAGTGACAATTAATATTTGATCACAATTATGGCAACTACCCCAATAGTCAGCTGTGATTCAAGAGACTTACAAGTGAAAACTATCTGGGATAAGTCAATACAAGACAGAAATTGAAGATGCGATACAATAAAAAGTAAGTACCACATTTCGGAAGGAAACAGGATGTGATGTCATCTAAGAGAAGTGCAGAACAATGAAATGTCTCTAGACTTAGTGATTGTCAAACAACAAAAGTACAGACAAAACCCCTTGTGAGTTCATGAACTTTTTGTTGTATTTATGAGGATATGGCATGTGTAGAGGCCACTGACTCTCCATACATCCCCTTAAAGTCTTACTCTGATTTGCATTCAGTTTTTTTAAGTAACTGGAGAATTTTATGCCTGACCTATGAAGAATAAGTTTTCTCTTTATAGCGATATTATTTCATTTCCCAGAAAAAATAGAAGTAAAAAAGAACATATGGTTACAGATATCTCAATTAGTCAGCCAAGTGCTGTAGCAGTGCTGTGATGTGACTTCAACCCTTAAGGAGAATATAAAATTTAGTTGAGTTCATTCTAATACACACACACACACACACACACACACACACACACACGCACACAAATAAGAAAACAATAGAAAAAAAGGCTATAAGAAAATGACAAGTACAGGAACTGGTGTGGGAGTTGAGGGATAGGTGATACCAATAACAGTTGGGTTAGTTGGAGAAGCATAATTCGAATAGATCTTCTAAAATGAGTGAAATAAGATTCATGTAGATTGAAGGGCATCCTAAGTAAAGGGAATGAGAATGGTGGAAGGAGCAAAGTCATGGCAGTGATGGTTCAGCCACCAAGAAGAGTTGGCACTGACTAATACATTAAAATCATGTTTCTGTGGAAAATGAGGCTGGATTATGAAGTTCTTTGAAACCCAGATGGGATTTACTTAGTACAACAGAAAATAGAACAAGAATGTTTTGGTTAGAGAAGATGAAACATGTTCATGGATTAGTGGGATAGGCTAAGGATTTGGGGCATAAGTCTTGGTAAAAGCTCCTTTAGCAATTGGAGGGCTAGTAATGAGAGTTTGGGTTCTAGAAGAAAGAGACGTGTGAGAGCACTTAAATGAAATTTAAGCAAGATTTGATAATATGTTAATAAACAAAAGTAGAGAAAAATCCAGAATCGGCAATAAAGCGGGAATTCACAATCAGATTGTGGGAAGAAATTAGCTAACTGTAAAATTTCTTCACCAAGGACAGGGAGGTTGTTCTTTACAATTATTAATATAGGCCCTCTCAATGAAGGTAAGTTACATGATATCCCTCAAAATAGAATTCAACAAAAGCACAGAAGAATAAATGGCAACTTAAAACTTGAAACAAAGACTAAAGATCTATGAAATGGAGCCAAGAAAAAGAAATAAGCAATAAGAGAAAATTTATTTCTGTGAGGCAGAGTTTGCCTTTCAAATTCACTCAATGTCTTTCCAAATTCGAGCTCCTTGAAGATTAAATGTTGGATTTATTTGAATAATTAGTATTTTCCCTTTAGTTTCTCATCTGAGAACTTTATATTCCACAAATTCTTCTCCAAATTCTTTCTTTCATTTCAAACCTAAAAACCAGAGACTGAAATTTTGCCTTCTTAAACTTATTAAGCTAGTTTTGAGGCTGGGTAAGTTAAGTAGATCAGATTCAAAATAAATAATAGAGGCCTAAGGGCCAACTGGCTGTGAAAAACCCCAAGGCCAATTCCGTAGCCCTTTTCATATTCAACTCAGACAGGACTCAGCCCATTCTCTTCAGCAAAAAGGCGCCTGCGTAAACTCCTTGCCTATTCTCCCTTGGAACCCCCACAGAGGTGCCAGTGCGCAGGCGCAGCGCCCTCCCTGCATCTGAGAAGGGCTCTGAGAAATCTACTGTCCAGTGAAATCTGGAAGAGGGAGATTTCAACCCCCTCCAGTCTTTGTAGGCAAAGGAGCCACTTCTTTCTACTACAGGGCCAAGAGTGCGTCCCAAACATCGCCTTCTTCCGGAGCAAGGTCCAGCGCTCCAAGGCAATGCCCAGGTCTCCCCGTCCTCAGCTCCTTGCTAACCTCATGCTGCTGCTAGCCCTTGCTCAGAGGGCACAGGCAGTTACCTCCTGACCAGTCGCACCGGATTGTTAGCTGCCTCTTTAGGCCACAGAATCTGCGCCCCGCACGGAGCACAGCATCATCCCGGTGCCTTGCCAGCTTCCAGTGCCCGTCACACCCACCCAGGTTGGGTGCTTACCTCGGGTGTGGTGCGGTCAACGAAGGGATCAGAGGATCCCAGGTCAGGCCAGTGCTGGGGCAGTCGGATTCAGCGAGATTTTTCCTGGGTCTCCACTGCCTTCTCAGACAATGAAATCAGCGTGTCCGATCATCAATTCTCATCATGATCGTGACGTCACAAAAGACAGCGGCCAATGAGAGAAAGAGATCTGCTCCGGACAGTCCCTGGCCTCAGCCCAGAACTCAAGGGAAGGGGGGGGGAGGAAAGGAGTGTGAGGAGAGGGGGAGGAAGTGGGGGAGAGGGGAGGAGTGATGCCTGCCTGCAGTGGGGCTGCCCCTTTCTGGCATGTAACTATGGGGACCTAGGTCCAACTCTCTCTCACTCTCACTCTCTCCTCTTCCCCCTCTCTCTTTTCTTTCCCTCTCTTTTCTCCCTCTTTCTTTTCTTTCTCTCCTCTCTCTCTCCCTCCCTCCCTCCCTCCGTCATTCCTTCCCTCTCTCCCTGAATAGTAAGAGTGATAGCTGTCAGCTTACAGTGCCTTTGAATATTCACACTCAATCTACTCCTCGAATTTGCTACATGCCATACAGACGTAGAATCTTTCAGTTCTCTGCTACTATAGAACTAGAAATATTATTTAGAAGATAAGATTAGCACACTGTAATCATTCATAACAATAAATTAAGTATGTAATCGTGTGCTTAGTGGTAAAATACAGACAAAATCCAAGCTGTTTTGTGACTGTAGACATCCTTAAAATGGGAAACATGGATGAAACATTTAATGTTAGAAATGAAATTTGCCTACTGGATCAGAGAGAATGAAAGTCACTCTCTTAAAAGTGAGGAATAGCTAAGTTAGAGAAATACAATTTTGTATGGTGTAAGTGGGCTCCTAAAGAAACCAGCTTGACTATTAGAGGTCATATGTTAAAGACCAATGGAAGATTGGATAGTCTGGCAATTAAAAACTTGGAAAACAGAATTTTTGATTTGATTATAAGTCACAGAAAGCATCAGTGTAAGGAACTTCAATTCTCTATAATCTATAATCAAGAATCTACAAAGCATCTTTGATGGGTTTTCTAACAAAAATCATATTATACTCATCTTCAGATTGTCCAATAGCTTCTAATCTCATTTATTTTGCAAATTTCTTAACATATCCCCAAGAACCTATGTGATCTGGCCTTGCCAATTTACTGACCTCATTTCCTGCTACTCTTCCGGTACCTCCATCTCCAACTTTTCCAGACTTCTTTTCACTTCTCAAACAAATCAAACTCCTGCTCACATCTGAAACTTTGTACTACAGTGCCCTCTGATTGTTGCATTGCTTACTCTCTCCCTTCATCCAAATAGATGGTCAAATATAACCTTTGCAGAGACACGGTCCTATGTAAGATTGTGAACTTCTTAAAACTCGCTATACCTTCTTTACTATTTCATTTTTTTAATAGCACTTGATATTTAGTGTACTCTGTATATTTAATTACTGCAAATGTAAACTCTCTGAGGGCAGGGTTTTAATCCAGGTTGTTTATTGTCAGGTATTTAGAAAAGTTTAGTACACAATCAGTAAGTACTTTTTTGGTACTGGAGATTGAATTTAGGGCCTTCATGATCATTTAATTCACACCCCCAGTCTTGTTTAAAGATTTTTATTTGACACAAGGTCTTACTAAGTCAGTATAATGCCCAAGCTGGGCTCAAGCTTCCAATCCCCATGGCTCAGCCTCTGAGAGTACTGAGATGGCAAGTATGCTCCACCAGGTCCAGCTCAGCAAATGTTTCTTGAGTAAATGACCGAAAGTAAAAGTTTTAAGTCAATTATTCATATTTTCAGTTATATTGGGATGGGCTAGAATGAGAGAAAACAGTTATAGTGGTAATCCAAAATCTAGATGATTTGGTCTTAGATTATTCTGTTAAGAGAAGGGATGAATAGGAATTAGGGAATCTGAGGCATTTCTAAGAAGAAATGGTAACGATGAAAGTGGTGGACTGAAAGATGACCCTCTACTAGTGAACTATTAAGGAAGCCGGGCATGGTGGCTCATGCTTATAATCCTAGGACTCTGGGAGTTTGGGGCAGGAAGACTGCAAGTTAGAACCCAGACTGGGCAATTTAGCTTCTTGGTGAGATCCTGTCTCAAAGTTAAAAAGTTATTTTTAAAAAGTAAGTAAAAATGGGCTGGAAATGTAGGTCAGTTCAATTCCCAATACCGCAGTTTGCTATAGATTTCGATTTTCTATGACTGCTATGGTCTTAGTATTCTTGTCATTAAAAAGATAACATTTAAAGAAATTTTCCTCATTTTACCATGGCCAGGACAGAGTAGACCTTTCTGAAAAACCCTCTGAATCATTTGTATATCCTCTTCTATTCAAATAATTTTATAAATAACTGATACAGAAAACTGCATTTCTATTTTGTATTTTGCTTGCTAAGTACATCATTTTATACAAAATATATTAATGAACATGTAGACCTAGCACATATGAGAAAGGAAAATAATTTCTGAGCTTCACTTTGATTTTTCAGATGCTATGTTAGTAATTTCCCTGCTTGCTTCTACTTAAACTAAGTGACTGTTTCCCATCACGTTTTTCCTGTGCTGACAGCATCAATATCACCCGAAGTTTTTCATGGAAGTGCAAAATCTTGAGCTTAGAGATTCTGATCAAAGAGCACATCAATCTGTTTTATCAAGCTTTCTAAGGAATTCTCATAAAATTTTTGAAAAATTATATTAAGCTGTCATTGTAAAGGAGCATTATGAAAGTAATTCAATTCCATAAAAATTTAGCTCTTATGTAACACACACACAGAGTTCACTAGGACATAATTTTTGCCCCAAAAATCCATTGTCTAGTAAAACAGTCAGAGGCATGAATAAAGCAAAATGCAAAATTGTATAGCAATCCCTATCTTGGGGTGGGGATGAGGAATAAGTGGGTCTAGTGAATTTGGAGCTATATAGATATGAGTGACCACATTTTGGAGAGTAAGGTTTTTCTCTCTGACATGGCAACAGCTATATTCCCAATATGGCTCCAAAAGGCATTCCTTCTAATCAAGTTACAGACATGAGAATAAAGTTAAAAACCGAGGCTGCAGTTATTCTAAATTCGCAGTTGTTTAATAGCAAATACATTTTCTCTAAACAAACCTAATAAGTTTTGAACATATCCTGGAAGAAGTATACTTACATATGACTATCTCACATAAATAATTAATATTATTTTTGTTTCTCTGATTCCATATTGAATTTTGGTAGGGTTTCACTAGGTACTTAGGGGATCTATATGCTTACATTAACTCACTCCTGTAAGCAGCTTGAATTCTTATTGCAATGGGAAAGAAAATTTGATATTTGGTAAAGTTTAATTGAATTCTAAAGGGTTTCTTAACCTGAGGAAGGACTGTAGTCTGTTTTTTTTGTTTTTGTTTTTGTTTTTGTTTTTGTTTTTGTTTTTGTTTTTTTTTTTTTGAGACAAGGTCTCTCTCTGTAGTACAGGCTGGTCCTGAACTCACTGTGGAGCCCAGGCTGGCCTCTACCACATGACAGTCCTCTGCCTCAGCTCCCAAAATTCTGGGATTACAAGCGTGTGCTACTATGCCTGGCTTATGTGGTGCTGGAGAATTGAACTAAGGGTCTTGAGCTTACTAGGTAAAGCTGTAAAGCTTCACCCGCAAAGCTCTTCTGCTGTGTGTTTTTCTGATAATGTGAAAAGCCTTGGACCCTTTTTCCAGAAATGGATACACATATAAACTGAATATTTTCATGGAGGAAATAACTTACGAATATCGTGTAGATCATGAGGGAAATTGCTGGAATGAACAGTTCTTAGGTAGATAATTCTCCTTTCACATGATTTGAAGTGATGTATGCTATGGTTCAGCTCTAAATGTACCCCCAAAATTTCATGAATGTAGAAGACAATTGGATCATAATGTAGGCTCACCTCATCAGAGACTTAGTTCATTGTTGAGTTCAAAGCTGACTTGCTGTTAGTAGATAGGGCTTGGTTAGTAGTGAGTTACTGGGGTCATTATCAGGTAGGGTATAATCTTGTCCCCAGCTTTTCCATTTTCTCTCTGTTCCTGGAGGCCATAGATCGAGCAGCTTTCTTTGCTATGCCATTCTGCCATATCATTCTGTCTTGTAATCAACCAACTAAGGTGTGACTCCTCCAAAACTATGAGCCAAAATAACCTTCTTTTTTCTTAAAGTTGATGGTTAGGATGTTTTGTCTAAGTCATAAGGAAGCTGACTAAACACAGAAAGTTGGTACCAAGAGTTGAGTTGTTGGTGTGACTATACCTGATCCTGTGGCTCAGAAGTCTTTGGAACTGGTTTGCAGAAGAAATGAATTGGAGATGGCAGCTAGAAAATTCATAGAATGATCCACGTGGAGGGTAAAGAAAGATTCTTGTTGGATCTCAGGCTAGAATTCTGATAAGAAAGTAAAAAATAAAGGTCACATTCATGAAGTTTCAAATGGAAATGAGAAATCTATTGCCAATAAAATTAGAGATCATGTGAGTCATTCTCTGGCACAAAGCTATATGTAACCTGTCCGTGTCCTAAGACTTTGTATGAGACTGAATATGAAGATTGCAAACTAACTGACGTGCTGGAGAAAATTTCAAGGCAACCGAAACTCAGGCTTTGGGGTGGATACTGTTGGATGTTTTTAACTAGATTTACATCGACAATCATGGAAATAAAAAAAGAAAAGAAAACAGATGAATCATTTGAAAAGCTTATAGACAACCAAGAAAATAATCATGTGCTAAGTTGGGGCCACAGAGTATGTGGTTACTGAAAAGATGGCTTTAAGGCATCCCAGAAATTGGTCAGACCACAAACATTGCAGGCCCAAGGGTGTAAAAGGTTAAACTCTCTAAATAGTTTTGAATTTAGGGAAAAAAAATCTCCAGATTTCCCCGCTCATTCAGGGAACCTAATAGATGAAGTGTTACCCTGTGTTTATCCATTCAGAGTTCAGCCATCTAGGCACTCAGAGGCCATTGTACCCATGGTTCAGAAAGGCGAGGCTACTGCTTAAACTGATGGCAAATCTTGGCTTCATTCACCTGGTTGTGTTTCTCCAAACATGCAAAATGCAATAGTTATGTTGCCATGGAGTCTTCTATCCAGATTTCATAAGAAGGTCTAAAAGAAAAGGTGAGGTTCTCTTGAGAGTATAGTTTACACAACTGTATGAAAGAAGCCTAACGTGTATTGATGTAGAAAACATGGACCATCTGCCAAAGAAAGCCACAGGCAACGATGTGGCAGGAGCCCAAGTGAGAAACCATGTAGCTCACCACTGGCAAATCCATAGTGTCAGGCCATCATACTCCTTTGAAGCTCACTTCATGTCACAATTTGTAGCCACAGGATTTTGATGTTTGTCCTGCTGTGTTTCAGCACTGCTTTGGACTGACTCCTTCCTATGCCCCTCTTTCTCCATTTTTGAATGGGAATATTTACCCTGTGATCTTGTATGTTGGGAGTATTTAACTCTCTTTTTTGATATTTACAGAGATCCGTAGCTAAAAGTTTGCTTTGTGTCTTATGTGAGACTTTGGACCTGGGCCTTTCAGCAGTGCTTAAATTGTTAAGACTGACAACTCTTAAAAATGGACTAAATGAATTGTTCATAATTAGATAAATGTGAGATTTTTGGGGACCAGGGACAGAATGTCATATTTTATATCTAAGTGTTTCCCAAAAGCTCATTAGCCTTCAGAGTTGAGAGGGTCAGTAGTCTTTAATTCAAATGAAGGAAGGTAATTAAGATTATCATTGGTTAAAAAAGCAAAATGCATCCGCAGGAACATCCAAATATATGTTTGTATATTTTGTCATTCATGTGATTACAAAAGAAAATAATAAAAGGGTAATAATATTAAATAATTATTTTTTATGTGGGTTGAGAAATAGAGGTAATAAAAGATACTTAAAACTTCAGAATCACCTGATGACCTTTTGAAAAAAAATACTCAACTGAAACTATAGAAGGTTAATGTACTGGTTAGTATTCTTAAGACACAGAATTAACAGAAATTGTAACTAAAGGGAATTTATTTAGAGGGCTTACAAATCCAACGAGGTGCCTCAGAGGTGAAGCAGAACATCTGTCTAAGACTGCAGAATAGTGATGTAATTTTGCTGCTGATTGTTACTCTTCAAAAAGCAACAGCAAGGACCAGATACTACAGCAACTCTGCAATGGAGATGAGCAATGTGTAGACCGCAGCAAGTCAAAGTCTGGAGACATTCATGAAGGCCAGAGCTTGTCCAGGAAAAGCTGCAACAATCTTTTATCTTCCTTCCTTTTTGGTTGCTTCAAGCTGCCAGTTGGGCCACCCACATCCACGGTGGGTATCCTTCCCTCATTTGCTGGCTCACAAGATATTTACACATACCTATAAACTCTACCCTGGGTGTTTCTTAATCTGTTCAAGTTTTCATAATCTCTTCAGTGGTCACAGTCGAAGTAGCTGCTCATAAAGTAAATTAAGGGAAAATACTCTCATTTTTACATAATTTTGCTATTACTTTTTCATGGATAAGAGGAGTAAAATTAAAAGAATAACAAAAATTAATTGATTAAATTTAAGGTATCTATAGTTATTAGATGATACACTTTCAATCAAATAGAGTTAATGGTCATTCGTTATGAAAAGTAAAAGAGAGACTAATGGAGATAAACTCATGCCAGGCCAGCTTGGTATATTAATCAAGAAAGTATATGGTCAAAGGGTCAATTCTTGACAAACAATATTGACAAAACGTAATCCTTTGAAAGCCTCACGTATTTGGATGTTGTGTTATAGTTATAGTATTATATGCTGTTAAGAGGCGGGGCTTGATCAGGAGGAATGGATTACAGGTGCTTGATTAGAGGAATTTAATAGATTGTAAGTGTGTGCCACATTACTGGGTATGTGACTTGCAAGAGGCAGATCAATGGGGTTTAACCCAGAGGTGCAGGCCACAGTGGCTCAGTCTGGAACAATGCATGCTAGCTCTGCCCTTCCACCTTTGCCTGACCTCCTGTCCACCATGCCTTGACCAGTTTTACTACTAGGCCTCTGCCATGTGCTTCCACCATTGCCAGCTTCCCATGAATGGACAGAGAAATTCTGAAACTGTGAACTTAAATAAATAAATCTTTCCTCTCTTAATTTGTGGATGTCAGGTATTGAGTCACAGCAATAAGAAAATAAGTAAGACATCATGTGTATCTATTATAAACCATGTCATTTTCAGTCCTAGGCAATAGATGAAGATTCAAGAGCCAATGTTTGGCAGAGAAAGTTAGAGATTCAAGGACCAAAGCTAAATCAACATGGAACTAAAGATATAAATCTACATGAACAAAGAAAGAACATACAGAGTTGCTAACAGAATTGGCAGTGAGGTTCAAATTACAGGCAGTTGGGGGAAAATGTGCCAGTCAGACATATGGCACATCAGACAAGACTCTGAATTCAGAAATATTCAGATTAAATTGCAGAAATCAATAACTTATTTAAATAGAATAATTATGAGAAAGTTGGCACATTTTCAGGAAAATAACATGATCTACACTGGCAGGCAAAAAGACAGCTGCAAATGCAAAGACCAACGTAAACAACAACAACAATGAAAAGGAAGAGAGAGACCAACGGGGACAAACTCAGGCCAGGACAGGTTGGTATATTAATCAAGAAAGTGTATGGTCAAAGAGTTAGTTCTTCATAAAGATAAACAATATTTATAGAACTTAATCGACTTAATCAAAAGAAAGAAAAATAAATTAAAGACAGTAAAGTCAGTAAAATTAAAGATAAAAAAGACGTTGCAATAGAGAGTACTAATATCAAGAGAATTATTAAAGACTTAAAATATGTTCTTTTTTTGAGACAGGGTCTCACTCTTTAGCCCCAAAAAACTATGTTCCAATGAATTGGAGAATTTAGAATTTAGAATTTGTGTGCATATAATTTACCACTATTGAGCTAAGGGGATATGAAAAACTTAAAACAGATAAGAAATGTGAGTGAAACAGTAATTAAATTAGTGTTCCAACAAGGAGTAGTCCAAAACCAGACAAGTTCAATGCTGAATAGTACCAGTCCCTCAAGGAAGAAATAATATGAATGTTTTTCAAACTATTCCACAAATAGAAGGGAAAAAGAACACTTCCTAATATAAAATCATCCTGATATTTAAAAATAAGAACATAACACAAGAGGAGAGAAAGAGAGAGAGGGAAAAAGAAAGAGAGAGAGAGAGAGAGAGAGAGAGAGAGAGAGAGAGAAATGAAGAAAGAAAGAAAGAAAGAAAGAAAGAAAGAAAGAAAGAAAGAAAGAAAGAAGAAAGAAAGAAAGACAGACAGACAGACAACTACGGACCAAAACTCAAAGGTCCTTGAAAGATACTCTAAAAACTAACAACATATCAAAAAGATTGTGAATAATGATCAAGTGGGTTTCATTTCAGGAATACAAAGATGGTTCAGCATATGCAAACCAACAACATAATATACCAGATGTGTAAGTTCATGGCTCAAAGTCATACAAGTGATGCAAAAAATGTTTTTAACAAAATTCAAAATTTATTACTTCACAAAAAGATCCCTGAAGAAACTAGGTATCGAAGGATTACAATTTGACATATGAAAGGCTACAAATAATAAACTCATATTTAATATCATGGTAAATGATGAAAAACTGAAAACAGTTTCTCTGAAATCAGGAATGATGCAAGAATGTCTACCCTCACCATTCCTATTCTAAATAGTACCTGAAATTTTACCTTATTAATTAGGCAAAAGATACACAATTTGGAAATGAAGTCAAATTATTTTTACTTGAATTATTTTTAATTTTTTATGTCATTCTACCCTTAGAAGATCCTAAAAACTACACGAAGAAACTTTTAGATGTAAAAAATTCAGCAAAGTAGTGAGATATAAAACCAACATTAAAAATTGATTATTTTTCTATACACTAACAAAGACCTAGCTGAGAAACAATTTAGAAAAATAATTTAATCCACAAGATTTTAAATAAAATAATGCATTGGAATCAGCCTAACTAAGGAGTTGAAAGACCTCTATGATGCAAATTAGAGATCATCAAAGAAATAAATTGAAGAGGACACTACAAAATGTTCATGAATTTGCAGAATTGATATAGCTTAAATAGCCGTAAGTCCAAAAATCTATCTATAGATTCAATATTATCTCTATCAAAAAATTCCAATGACATTCTTTAAGGCCTGGAAAAATAATTTTAAAATTCATATGGAAACACAAAAGAGTCAGAATAGGGAAATTAGTCCCAATTTAAAAAAATAATGCTGGAAAAAATAATATTCAATACAAAGTATAATACAACACCATCATAACAAAACAGACACATAGACAAATGTCAATACACAATAATAAACCCACAAATATATCCATCTAATTTTGGACAAAGGTGTGGATAACATGTTGGTAAAATGATATCTTTTTAAAATAATGATGATGAGAAAACTTGAAATCCATATACAGGTGAAAAAAACTAGATCCCTACCTCACACTCTATGCAAAAATCGATTCAAAATATATGAAAGTCCTAAGCATAATCCTAAAACTTTGACACTGCTAGATGGAAATAAAAGATAAATACATCAACACATAGAGGCAGTGACTTCACGAAAAAGGATGTCAATAACTCAGGAAATAATAGCAAGAATCAACAGATGGAACTGCACCAAGTTAAAACGCTATGCACAGAACAAGAAATAATGGAGCAACAAAACAGACTGCAGAATAGAAAAATATATTTGCCAACAGCTATTCTGATGGAGGATTAATATAAAAATATATATACATATAAAAACAAACAAACCAAAAACAAGCATTTCAAGACCAGCCTGGGCTATAGAGCAAGACCTTGTCTCAAAACAAAAGAAAACAAATAGCCAGAGAAATGGGTGGTAGAAAGAAGCAAAGCTTCATTCCAATGAAGAAACACAAGCAGCCAGTAAATATTGAAAAAATATTCAATACTCTTTGCCAATATGAAATGCAAATCAAACTATATTATTACTTCTCCAACCCTAGTCAGAGTGTGTCACACATCACAGATGGCCGGAGGTGGAAAGAACTACTCAGAACCCATTTTTTAGAGTTGTTGGAGGCCAAAGGATGGACATTGAAACTTGATCCCTGAAGGAGCAACCAAGATGCTGCCTCAATCAGATCAGATTTTCAATGTTTACTGGCGGTAGGAGGGAGTGTACAGCTAAGCAATTGATTATGAGGGATTTTGGATTTTGGATGGAGTACAAGATCATCAACTGAACAAATACAGGAGCAAAGTACATAGCAGGATGAAAGGTAATATCATTCTTTTTATTGATTATCTGCCCCAGTAACCATAGGTGGGAACAATCACCTGTCACAAGCCTGTGCTGTGTCCAACATGTGATAGTCACCACCCTAGGCATAATTCTAAGTTGTTGGGTAGAAATAACATTCTTTGGTCTTTCCCTGGTGCTTAAGCTCATGCAGCTTCATAATTCTCCCTTTTTTTTTTTTTGTTTAAACTTACATTATCATTGCAAATATCACATAAAACTACATTATAATCAACATACACAATTCATTTTGATTGAATAGGCCATTATAAGGAATAATTGGTTTCAAGGAATAATTTTGAAGGAAGGTACTGACATAGAAGAATGATATTAACATGTAGTGAGAAAGAGTCCTTTATAAAGATAAGCTTAGTTCTAAATATGTATCTGGAGGTGGTTCAGGGTCAGGTGGAAATTCTGATAATTGAAGGAGGGTCATTATGGCTAGTGCTGTTATGGTCAGGTTTAAAAGGTGAAAGAGTGCCCTTTGGACTACAAGAAAAGGAGAAAGAAATAATACAGAGTCTCGCAATTATCTAGATTTTGATATAGATCTTGGTCGAGGTGGGTCGATTAATGAGGATATGGTGGATCGTTGAAAGTGTGGTCTGCAAGGATATATTTTTGCCTAGGCTTCTTCTTAATTTCCTTTCTCCTGCCTCAAGTGATGCTGTGGTGAGCAGTTATTTTCCACTAGACTCTTCTACCATACTACTACTGTCAGTTGATCAGGAACAGATTGAGAATGTTGAAATGTGAGCTAAGATAAGTCTCACTTCATTTAATTGGTGGATATCACATATTATGCTTTGGCAATGAGAAAATGGCTAAAACAGAAATTGTTACCGGAGAAGTGGGGTCATTGCTGTGACTTTACCTGACCATGTGACCTAGAAGCCTTTGATATTGATGTGCAAGAAAAAATTACAGAGGCTTGTAGATACCAACTAGAAAAGTTTTATGATGCTGTGAGCTGACCTTTATGGGAGATACTGACCAGAGCTCAGAAGTCTGAATTGCTGATAGAAGTGCAGATTAGAAAAGCCGGGCTCAAAGGTTTCAGATGGGAAGGATGACTCTACTGGTAAATGGCCTGGAAACCATGCGTGCTACATTCTGGAAGTGTTTTTGTCATTTTGCTCCTGTCCTGACTCCCTCTGAAACTAAGATTTAGGTAGCAGATTAATTAGACTGGCAGAAAAATTTTCAAGGCAGCCCAAGACTCAGATTGTCATAGGATCTTGCTTGCAGCTCTTAGCTAGCTGTATACTGAAAACTAGGAAATGCAACAGAGCAAAAAGATGCAAATAGTTTCCAATTTTGCCAGAAAAAAATTGACTGTGAAGTTTTAACAAAGTAAATAAAGTGTGGTTCTTCAAAGAAATGGCAGAAAGAAACTAAATACTTGGCATCAGGACAATAGGAAAGATGCCCTAAGGGCATCTTATGAATTAGTAAATCCCCACCCAATGCCAGGTCAAAGGTGCAAAGACAAATGACTGCTTTGAAAAAGGAGCCCCAGGGCATCTTGCAGGGCACCAAGAATGTAAGACTCCAAGGATTCAAGCAACAAAGAACTCAAGGTGTGACAGCATACTAAAAATCCAACACTAGGGATGCTTCTGTGATTTTGTAACTTTCTGTAACCAAGCTGTGAAATGGTAAGACTCAGACTGTCAGTACTGTAAACTAACTACATTTTGCGGTGATTATGCTATTATATGTTGGCTGTGTAAATTAGAGTTTACTATGTAAGTCAAAATTTCCAAGTCAATTTTGCTATAAGTACATCTTGTGAGGCCCTGCCTGCCTTGCCATGGGGCCTTGCTTGCACACCTGTTGGGATGGCTCTAAAATCTTATAATAAGGACAGAGGCCTAATCTCTACCCCTTCCTTTGCCTCCGCGACAGCCTGCTGAGAGTCATGTATTCCATGAGAGTCACGTCAGATTATGATTGGACACTGTGTATAATATATGTAACAATATAAAACCCTAGCCTCCTTTGTCAGGCAATGTATTAACCCCATAATAATGGTCCTAAGAGCTCAACATCAACCTGTGACACGGGATACCAGGGAACTCACGGGCTTATAATTGGGGTTCCTGTAGTTACCAAAAAAAGGGGAGGGGGGAGGAAGAGCCCAAGCTGAACAGACTTCAGGACAGGCTTCAAACTTACTCTAAAAGTAACTGGATCTAAGCCTCAGCTTCCTCAGATTGTAAAATAACTGTAAAAAAATGCCCAAGGCCAGGATAGCCTTGGGGCACTTGGTTACCTAGTTGCAGCCAATCAGAAAGGGTAAACACATATCTGGCATTCCTGGGCCTGGGGCAGAGTCAAAAAATCATAAATAGTTGCCCAATGACAACTAATCAATCGCTCAACACCCATTTAGACCCTACTCAGGACATTAAGACCCCATGATCAGTTTGTTACATCCAAAAGGCTCCTAAAAAGTCATGATTGGGTTATAACAAAAATTATGGCCACTCTGCCTCATCTAAGTGGTCAGCATCACCGTCATAAAAACTGTGTACTTACGATTGGTTCTATGTGAATAATGACATACCTGTGTCACATCTCCTGAGACCACCCCTGCCCCTACCTCATAAAAACCCTGCTCATCCTTTGTTCTGGGCTCTCTGCATGGATCCACTGCGTTGGAGAAGTCCAAGAGCCCGAGCTTAAGCCCAAATAAAGTCTCCTTGTTCTTGCATGCTTGATTGGCTCTCTGGTAATTTGGAGCTCCCCGAAATCTGGGCATAACAAAGGCATCTGTAGCCATGCTTCAAGGGAACCAGTATACTGCTCAGGCCAATGGCTGATCTAGACTAAACTGTTCAGATCAAAACTTTTAACTACATCTCAACTTTTTGATAGGCCTGCAAGAAGCTAATAAGGGGGCTGGAGGAATGGCTCAGCGGTTAAAGCGCTTGAGCAAGTGCTAAGCCAAGCGCTAAGTACCCGAGTTCGATTCCCCAGCACCACATAAGCTGGGCTTGGTGGTGCACACCTGTAATCCCAGCACTCGGGAGGCTGAGACAGGAGGATTGTCCTGAGTCCAAGGCCAGCCTGGGCTCTGAAGTGGATTCAGGACCAGCCTTGACCACAGAGCAAGACTCTGTCTCAAAAAAAAAAGAAGCTAATAAGTAGGGGATCTTATTCTGCCACCATCTTGTTCCTTCTGCCAGTATTTTTCTTATCTGTTCTAGAAAAATGTACATTTTAAGAGTTTTCATTGGTTAGATTTTATGTTATTATTGATAACCCCATAACAGAGACTATCACCATACATCATTGGAAAGATGATGTACACTTAGAGTGTCACAAATTGCATTTGTATGTAATATTATACCAGGACTTATCAACTGTTGAAGTAGTATATGCATATGCAGACATAAAATGACAGGGCCAGTTTTCTGAAAACTCTTAATCATTGAGTCATCCTAAGCTTACTATTTCTATTAAATTGATGCTAGTGAAAATAGTTAAAAGAGTGAGTTAATGAGAAATATGGAAGCAACTGTGTGCCAGAATTTTTAAAATAGGAATTTGATTTAAAATAAAACTTAAGGGTTGGATAACAGCTTGATGGTAGAGCACTTGCCCACCATGAAGGGAAGATAAGTTTAACTCTTATTACTACAAAAAGAGAAAAAATAAACATTTTTAAAAAAAAATAAAGCTGCAAACTTGGTAGTGCGATTTAATAATTTAAATGTGCACCCATTTCAATATAATTGGTTTTATATGGCAATTTGGTTAATATAGACATTACATTACTATAAGCAAGTATTTAAAATTTTCAACTGTTATCAAATTGTGTAATCTGATATATCATGAAGCATTTACATGATAATTATTTTATATATGGTCTGACACATTTTTCTCATTTTACATTACAAATTAGAAATGTTTTATAACAAGAGTTATGTGAAGAAGCATTTTGTGTCAACTATGAAAGAAAATAGTTTAAGCATGTAAAGTGTAAGTCTATTTCTTTTTTCCAGTATGTAATTGGAAAGCAAAAAAAAAAGAAAAAAATGGCAGCAAAACGAAGATCTTGGGAAGTAATATCTCTCTTTCTGTACTTGTCTTCTTAGGCCTGAAAAATTGGCCTTTCATTTGAAGCCTTAACCTAATAGCCTTTCCTGACATTTTGTGCGTAGGATGATTTCTCCTTTCTTGAGACTCCTATAACACTGAGAATGAGCACCTCATAATTTTGTGTTTAATTTTTATTATAATTATGTGCTTCAGTCTTTTGAACTATTATATGTTGTAAGCTCTCTGATTACAAAAGTCATGTCTTGCATTTTTCTTATCTAGAATAAAATTGGACAATTGTTAATGAGCAAATGCAGCCAGCAAATTTCTCACTTTTGAATATTTCCGGTCTCCTCCTTTAAGGTTGCTCAAGAAAGGTCAGTTTCTTACAAAAAAATTTCCGCACCCATTCAACAATATCTTGTCATTATAAAACTGCAACAGCAGCTCCAGAAAAACATCAAGATAGGTGGCACACACAGTCTGAATTTTATGCAAAGTATGATATGCATCTTTAAATACTTTCTGCATAAAAATGGAGCTATTCTCTATTGAAAATTCAATCAACAA
The DNA here is from genome assembly GCA_004027205.1 of Ctenodactylus gundi. Classification (NCBI taxonomy): domain Eukaryota; kingdom Metazoa; phylum Chordata; class Mammalia; order Rodentia; family Ctenodactylidae; genus Ctenodactylus; species Ctenodactylus gundi. Next base: position 1,009,284 of record PVKB01000134.1, read on the forward strand.
CATTTATTGGGTAGCTAAGATGAATCAGGTATTATTTATAAGACAAAAGTGGAAAAAATCTTATGATTAATAAGGAAGAGAATTTAGTGTTGTGCCAGTGGCTTTATATTATATTTTTGTTGTCTTTATATTATCTTTAACCTACATTACAAGAAATTTTTCATAATCCTCATTTTACAATCCATTAAACTACAGTTCAAAGAAGTAATTTGTCCAAGGTCATAGAGTCCAAATGGCAGGATAGAATATAAATCCATGTTTGTCTATTGTGAAATCCTAAATTTAATGTTTTCTAAAACTACAACCACATGTAGGCATTTAAAATACGTAATGTAGTCTGAGAGATATATGTATCATATCGTTACACATTGTATATTTGTATTGAAATGTCCCACTGTACTTCATAAATATGTGCAATTACTATGCTATTGCTAATTAAAAATAAAAATATTAAAAGAGAAGTAGCAATATTGGTAAATATATCAAGCCAAAAAAGAAAAAAGTAAAGAAAAGAAAATTTATCCAATTTATTCTTGGGATCACAAGAAATTGAGTGACACACAAAGATAGTTCCTATCATTGCCTAGAAAGAAATGAGGCAAAAATTTCCAGTCAACACTTTTCTAAGCTCTTAAAGTATCATGTTACTATCAATAACACTAATGATAGCTATATATTGCATGGATAGTTGCTGGTATATACCCTCCTAGGTCATGTCCCGGTGATTGGTCGCTTCTGTTTCAATGCCCCATGATTTCTCCCTTCTGACCAAGTCCCACCCCTTAACAACACAGGAACTCAATGGATTAAGCCCTGTGATTGAATCCCTTTCCAAACAAAATGGCTTTGTGGGATACTTCAGATTCAAGCAATAACAGGTGATATTTAGAAGCTTTAGGATTTTATGATATTATCTAGAAAGTATATAGTTGGAAGACATTGTTTAAGGCTTATTTTATTCTAACAGTCCATTTGCTTTTGTTTTCGTTTGGGATGGTGTCTTGCTCTGTAGTGCAGGCAGGTCCTAATAATACATTTGTTATTACCCTACTTTTTGTAACATTTCCAGCCTCTGAGTTTCTGGCACACCTACTTAAGAATTTCACTGCTTGACACTGTAGTCACAGGTTTATTTTTCCCAGATTTACTCACCAAGCTCACTCTACTACAGCGAATCTTGACTTAAACAGACATGCCTAGTGAAGCACTGAGTTATGGGCTCACTCAGATGCTCTATCCTTATGAGCTGCCAATGTAGTCCTTACTCTTATACCGATCTCTTTGCATTTAAAGTCACTTGTATGAGCTTTATGACAGAATTTTCAATTTGCACAGCAATAAATTTATAATAGCAGTAGACGTTTAATAATTATTTTTTGAATTAAGGCATGAATAAGTGAAATATATAGCCAGGTCAACAGAGAGTCACAAGGTCCATTAAATCTTTTGATTGCTGGACTTGCTTAAGAACATCATATTAATTTTTATTATCAATTCTTGATAATTACTAGTAACTCTAGGCTGTATTAAAATCATCATTATGCATCATCATTTGTTAACATATTTTGATTTAATTCATATAATATGAATTAAATGGCAAGATGGGTAATAAGCTCATTATGCAGTGTGGAAGCGAGTTGTTATCCACACTGCTCTGTACTTTTCCCTTTACTGAGGCTATACTATAGCCACAAAAGTACAAAATTTGTCACATATTAATTATTTTTCTCTTTTCTTTCTCAATGTCATATTTTACCAAAGAAATTAAAATAGCAGTTTAAAATCTATTAGCTAATATGTAATATTTTTAAAAAATTTAAAAGACCCACAAGAACAAAACTTTTGCTAATAAATATTGTTCTGTAAACATAAGATTTAATACTATATATAAATTAAAGACAGGTATGTAAAACCGCATTGGGCCTGATTTCCATTTTACTACTATTCAATGGCAATGATTAAATTATTTGAGCTATTATACTTTGTAAAATTCAGCTAAGATTATTATATATGCATCTGTAGACACAAATTTGGAAGAAGCCATAGTAAAAATTACTAAAATCAACATTCATGGATATTCCACCGAAAATTCTTTGTTCTCAATAGACAAACATTTTGAAGTGATCTAAAAATATTATTTGGAGATATTTTTCATTAAATCACAAAATGTAGAAGGTGAATGAAGTCATAGAACTTGTATCCTGCATAAGAAAATTTCCAAGGTAAAAGATTTTTTTAAAAAAAAATAGCTGTAGCTGAGAATAGAAATCCCACTTGATCCATCTACTGCCCTACTGGGAATATTCCTGAAATAAATAGTCAACATACCAAAAAGACATATGCATATCCATGTCTATAGCAGCACAATTAATAATAGCCAAATCTTCTTTTCCTGCAGACAGATATCGTGATGTTTGCTGCTTATAATCCATTAAGCCTACTAATAAGTTTCCTTGCATAATTGCATATCTATTTTCTACTAATTCTATCTAGAGAACCTTAATTAATACATTCTGTCACTTTCTCATCATTGGGTCACAATACCAACACCCAATACTTAAGGAAGAAGTGATTTATTTTAGCTCAAACTTTCCCAAGGTCTCAGTTCATTCATGGACATCTGGCAATGACAAAAGGGCATGGTGAAGCGCCCGCCCAGAGCAAAGCTGTTCATTCCATGCAGTCCAGGAAACAGAGTGAGAGAAGAGAGAAGAGAGAGTAATGGAGGTATTCCCCAGTGATACCCCCCTTCCAACAAGACCCCACCACTTATTAGCACAGGATATCAGTGGGTTAGTCTACTGGTAAAATTAACTCCCATGTTACTATCACATTCCTCATACATGAGGCTTTGGGGGACATTCCAGCCCCAAACCATAGCATTCCAGCCTCCGACCCTAAAAGACTCATATCTACCTTCTTATGAAAAATGGATTTCATTCATCTCTAAAAATTTCCAAAGTCTTAAGAGTTAAAGGACTATTATTTGCACTGTTAAAAAGATGAAGTCCAAAGTTTCCTCTGAGACTCAAGGCAAACTTTTAGCTGTGAGCTCCTGTGAAAATCAAATACGAAGTCAGGAGGGTCAATGTCAAATTTTGTATTCCCATTAAGTCCTGTAGCACCCTGTCCAGCCCCTGGAGCAAGACATTAGCTTCAAAGGCCTTACATGGCCCTGACCCTATGCCATTGGCCCTGACGCTATGTCATTGGCCCTGACCCTATGCCATTACTCCTGGCTCTGGACTTGATGGTCTCACTCTTAGAGTGACTCTGCTAACTGCATGTGGTTTTTCTTAGCAGACGATTTATGTTCGTGGCAGCTCCAACTTCTTGGAGCCTTTACTGAACTTTTGGCTTCGTTGTCACAATTTTAAGCACTGGACTCTCAGGAGCGCACTGTCCAGCCTCCAAGTCCTTCTGAAATCTGAGTGGAAGCCTCCAGGACTTCAAAATGTTTGCATTCTGCATTCCCATACAACCAGCACAGTATAGATTCCAAGGTCTCCCATTGGCTTGAGCAATAGTGTGCCCACTTTGGATCATGGCCACAGAAGCTTCTGCATTCTTAACTTGTTAAACTTCTTGGAAAATTAATGATTCTAGGTGTTCCTCAAGGATGCTGTGGGGCTCTCTTTTCAAAGCAAGCTCTTTTATAGCCTCCATCCACAAGGAGTGGAACATTGCTGATTTCTGAGATGCCCTTAAGATGCCTTTTCTATTATCCTGATGAAAAACATTTGGCTTCTTTGTAATATTAACTTCTTCAAAAACTACACTCTTTTTTGCCCAAAATTTGAAATTATCTTCTTTCTAGCAAAACTGTAATAATTTTACATGTATTTACCCTGTCTTTTTTTTCCCTGGTTTTCAGTGTAGTGCTAGCTAAAAACTGCAAACAGGATCCATGCAAAAGTTTGCCTGGAAATTTTCTCTACCAGATTAATTAGTCCACTTTCCTTAAATTCAGTTTCAGGCATAGTCTCAGGACTGAGACAAAGTGACAACAGACTTTTGTGCCACACACATAGTTTCTAGACTAATTGCCAATAGAGTCCTCGTTCGCATCTGAAATCTCTTCAGGCCCAGCCTTTCCTTCTGCACCTCTATTGGCGTTCTGGTCTTCTGAGCTTGGACCGGAGTTTCCCAGCTAGCTGAGCTCACAGCATTCTAATGCCTCTCTAGCCAGCATCTCCCAACCTTTCCAAACTCTTCTCACAAATCAGTTATAAAGGCTTCAGAACTGCATTGTCAGGCGAAGTCACAGCAATGACCCCATTATGGTGGTACCAATGTTGTCTTAGTCACTTCTTCATCACTGGAATGCAATATGCAACACTTTACCACTTAAGCGAGAAGACATATATTTTAGCTCACAATTTTAGAAGGCCTCAGTCCTCTTGTGAGCAACTGACAATAGCAGAAGAACATGAAAGAGGAGCTAGGCACAAAAAGCTGGTCATTTCATGGTGTCCAGGAAAGAGAATGAGAGAGAAGGACTTGTGAGGGAGGTAAGTATGTCCAGGTCATGCCCTAATTGTCTGCTCCATCCAACCAGGCCCCACCTCTAACAACACAGGAAATGAATAGACCGATCCACAGACACAATTAAATCTCATGCTTCAATTACCTTTCAAATACATGAGGCTTTTGTAGTACATTCCATGCTCAAGCCATTACAATTGCATAAACACTGGCTGGACATTTCTGAGGGGAAAAGGTAGTTCTCTCTCTCTCTCTCTCTCCCTCTCTAGTTCTCTCTCGCTCTTATTCATGTTGTCACTCTCGTTCTAGCTGTTTGTTTCTCATACACACACTGAAAAACAATCCCAAGATATTTATCTTGATAAAACTGATCTGTGTTCAGTAATTTGATTCTAGGTTGCTAGAAAATTCCATGTGAAATTATGACTATGAATTTAGTTTCATAAGTACACTATCACCAAGATAAAGTTTCCTCTGGATTCCATATTTTCCCTCCCTCCTTTTCACTTTAGCTTGCTAACTATTTTCCCTTCTAGACTGATCTTGAATCATAATATCCCAGAAATCTCATCTGCACACAATTTCAGGACACTTCTACTTAAGGACGCTATTACTTAAATCTAACTTTAAACCAACTCACTGAATTATTTTGGAAAAGTGATTCTGAGCTTGTTGATCTCATCAGAAATATGTTATTGCCAGAACAGTGAATCCTGTATTATATATTTTCTAAAATTGAAATCAGTGATTTTGTACCAAATACTTTCAATGTGATAAACAATGTACTAACATTGTGTGCTTGTGTCTGTGGAAAATAGGGAACATGAGATAGAACAGTGGATGTTTCAGGACAAAATAAACAAATCCTGTGTAAAAAATACTTCAGATTTGCTGAAGGAGAAAAGTATATTATAGGTCTGCAGAATTAAAAATATTATTTAACAAAAAGCAAGATAAACAAGTAGTGGAAAAGTGTCATCTTACCTCTGTTAAGATTCAATGCAGGCAATAGTAACTGTAATTAGTTAGCTACTTCATTTTATAATCAGAGTAGGCAAGACCATGGTATAATAATTTCTCTAAATTTTATGACACAATACTTGCACTTATTGCCTGGAATTTCTGACCCATCTCTCTCATACTAAAGGCTCATCTCAATATAACAATATATTGAATATCAAAGAAACCATTCGATGTTTCACCTTCTGCTTCTGACTCACTTCACTAAGCATGATGTTCTCAAGCTTCTTCCTTTTGCCCGTAAAAGCCTCCACGCTGTCGGACTTTATTGATGCATAGTAGAGACCCAGATGGCAACTTTTATGAAACTGAAAACAAAAAACAAAGTGAAACAGGGGGGTAGGGCCGGGAGGGAGGGAGCGGTGGGTAGGGGGAGGGACAAAAGGAGAGTGGGAAAGCCCTTGTCACCTTGACAAGATACGTATGTGTACAAAATGCTCAACTTCATGGTAAACCTTAAATTTTGCACTTATACATATCAATAAAATGGGAAAAAACAATATATTGAATACATATATAGTGAAAGGCATTCACATTCAGTATTTTAAATAAATTTGTTCTAAATTTATTTGATGTTTTTAGTAGTTGTCTACAAAAGGACCAAGAAACAGTAACCTAAAATTATTTTTTAAAATAGTATGTGTAGGAAGAAAAAAACTGCCTATTTTCAGATCCCACTCTGACACACACACACACACACACACACACACACACACACACACACACATCTTACTGATGAAGCATTACTATTACTCTTTACAGATACTCTCTCAGTGTGCAGTAGAATCCCATTGACCAAAATGATAAATCATCTCATACAGTCCATACAGAAAACTAATTAGTGTGTTATAACTCTGAGTTGAAGACATTCAAATTTAATTTTTTCCAGAAATTACGAGTATAATCTTGAAAAAAATCACAAAACTGCTCTATATATTGTTCACTTGTTAGTTCAATATACGTGATATACTATCATCTACAGTTCTAATTTATAAGAGTTAATTAACAGGCACCATAAATTGTCTTTAACCTTCTGTAATCTGTAATATTTCACACTTTTATATATTCTATCACATTTGATAGGTATGCAAGGAATCTAGAGATAAGTAGTAGAGAAGATTGTGAAATTTACTTTAAATCTAAGCAAGTTTAACCTCAGAATGCTTACAGGCCACTTGATCAGGATTATTCAGTAAAAGACAGAGCAATGGCTCAAAGGCAAATCTGCCTCACTGTGTTTGTTCCCATGCTATACATTTAATTGCTTACACATGAGGGAGGTATTTCTGAAAGACAGAGAAATTAGGTTTGCGTCATATAAGTGAAATTTGACATTTAGGTAGAGAAGTCTTCTTTTGAATGTCAGACACACAGGTTTCATTTTTATGTGTTTTTTGCTTTGTTTATGTGTTTGTTTTGTTATGTTTTGGGGTGTTTTTTTGGCGCAAAGTCTCTCTCTATAGTCCACACATGTCTTTAACTCACTATGTAGCCCAGACTGCCCTTGAACACATGCAATCCTTCTGTCTCAGCCTCTTGAGTATTAGGATTATAGATCTGTGACACCATGCCCTGTTTACGTGGCGCTGGAGAATCGAACCCAGGGGCTTGCATGTGCTAGGCAAGTATTCTTGACAACTGAGCCAAACCCCACCTCAACTCCATTTCATGTACTTACTCAAAATCTTATTATATATCTGAAATTCAATATATCTAAAACTGAAATAATAACCCCACCACTACTACCAAAAATAAAATAAAATTATCTGAAGAAATTTGTTGTGCATTGACTATTCCCTATCCATCTGTTCCCTATTAAGTTCAGAAACTTAAATGCTATTTTTAACATGTTCTGTAATTTGTCTCGTATCTTCAGTATCAGCAAAGTATATAGATTTTACCACTGAAGAGTATTTTAAATATACTCATTGTTCTAGCCCGCTTCTATGAGAATATACTTTCTCACTGATGAAACACAATTGCGAACACCAACAACTTAAGAAATAAAAGGTATATTTTAAGTTACATTTGAGAGATCTCAGTCCATTCATGGTTGGCTGGAAATAGTGATATGGTGGAAAATTCTGGTGGAGAACAGCTGATCGTAACATCTGAAGAGGAAGGGGGAGGGGAGAAAGTCTGGAGCAAGGATATATCATTCTAGCTCACACCCTCGGTGATCCACCTTACTCAACCAGGCCCCATCTCTTAACAGCATACGGAATACATAGATTAATCCACAACATCCAAATAACTCTCACAATCCATTCATCTTCCAAACACATTCCAGATCTGAACCATAACATTCCAGACTTGGATCACAAATGGTTCATGTCTGCCTCATTATACAAAACGCATTTAGTCCGTCTCTAAGAGTTGCCAATATATTAACAGTTCTAGCCCTGGCAAAATTTTCGAGTCCGAAATTTCCTCTGAGACTCAGACAAACTCTGTGAGACTTTGTGAAAATCAAAGAAAAGCTTAAAAAATTCCCTCATATAATGGCACAGTGTAAACTCCCTATTACAAAATGGAGGAATAGAAGACTAAGAAGCAGTCAGACAAAAGCAAGACCAAAACCCAGTAGGACAAACATCAAATCCTGCAGTTCCATTAAAGTGTACAGCTCCATGTTCAGGAATAGGGGTAAACTGTAGTGAGAAGTGAGCTCTAAAGCTCCTGGGTGGTTCCACCCCTGTGGCATTGCCTTTGGCTATAATTTGTATGGCTTTTCTCTTGGACAGGCTCCTCTCATAGCCTGTGGACTTCCTCAGCTGATGATTCATGTTCCTGGTATTTCCAGGTATCTGGGATCTCCAGTGCACTTTTGGCTTTACTTTTGCAACTTCACACACATCCCTCTCAGGAACACACTACCTGGCCTCTAAGATCTTCTTATGAAATCTGGGTGGACACCTCCATGACCTCACAACTCTAGCATTCTGAATGCCTGTGACATCAGCATCACATGGGTGATGCCAAGATCTCCTGCTGGTGTTAACTTAGTCTGACCCACTTGGACCATAGCAGCAGATGTCTTTGTGTTATTAGTTGGTTGAGCTCCTCAGGAATTCACTTTCCTAGATTGCCCTGTGGGATGTCCTGTGGATCTCTTTTTAACGTAATCTTTTGCCTTTATAATCTCAACTAGTATTGGGTGGGGCTTGATGATTTCTGTGATGCCACAAAAGCATTTTCCCATTGTACAAAGTAGTCTTTTAAAATGTTATTCTCTTCAATAACCATGTACTCAACTTCCCTAAAATTTCATTTCATTCTCACAGAGCTGTAAACTTTGTTATATATCTTTTTACATCATTTTTTTAGTATGGATCTGGCTAAAAGCTGCAAGCAGGACCCATATGACAACCTGAACATTAGGCTGCTTTGAGATTTGCTCCTCGAGATAAATTAGTTCTCGATCTCATTTTCAAGTGAAATCTTAAGACAAAGGCAAAATGCCAACACACATTTTTGCCAGAGTGTAGCATGCGTGGTTTCTAGACCAATTATCAGTGAAGTCCTTTTCACCACCTGAAACATCTTGAGCCTGGCCTTTCCCATCTGCACTTCTAAGCACATTTGGTCTTCGGAGCTCCCAGAAAAGTCTCCCATCAAATTCAGTTTATAAGATTTTAAGTCTTTCTCAGCTAACATTTCCAAACCTTTCCAAACTTCTGCTAACCAGTTCCAAGTGGTTCTCAAACACATGGCCAGATAAAGTCACAGTAATATTTCTCCTTCCCTATTACCAATTTCTGTTTTAGTCACTTCGTCATTGCTGGAGCACAATTTCTTTCTGACATTTATAACCTAAGAGAGGAAATGTTTATTTTAGGTCACATTCAGATGTCTCAGTCCACTCATGGTTGGCTAGCAATGGGAGTATGGCAGATGGTTCAGATATTTATAGTATAACAAGAGAAAAATAAGGATGAAAAATAATATATCCTTTCAGCCCACCACACAATGGTCCAACACATCCCCTGTGATCTACCTTTTGCAATCAGTCCCCACCTCTTACCAGAATGTGAATTTCATAGATTAATCCACAATATCCAATTAACTCACAAAATCCAATCACCTTCCAAATACATAAGGCTTTGGGGGGACATTCAGGACCCAGACCATAAACAGCAATGTTTAACCATTCTCTTCCAAATACACTGTTTCAAAATTGCCACTCTATATTGCTGGAACAAGCAGGATAACCTAATTCATCTCTTTCTTTTCACTTCTCCTTCTTCCCTAAGGTGTTTATTTTCCATATAGCAACCATAATAATACTTTACTTTTATTATGTAGCTTCAGTGAGATGTAATTAACTTACCAAAAGGACACATATAATACTATGCAATTTTATGAGTTTGAACACATACAAATGCCCTGTATACCACCACCATGGTCAATGTAGCACACATGTCCAATACTTCTGAAAGTTTCCTTGTCTCCCCTTGTATGTTTTGTGTGTGTGTATGTGTCTGTGTGTGTGTGTTTGCTTTGTGGTAAATAGTAATTCACATAAGATATACTCCTTTAACAAATTTTAGAAACGCACCATACTGTATTACTAACCATAGACACAATGTTATGTAACGGTTTTTCAGAACTTACTCAGGTTGTTTAACTGAAACTTTTTAATACCCATTTGAGGTAACTCTTCATTTTTTTCTTTTACTCAATACCTAACACTTACGTTCCTACACATATTTTGACTATTGTAGATTTTTCAGTGTTGAAATCTATTTTTTCTGTAGAAAATGCAGGGTTTCTTCTGCATCTTGGCATTATGAATATTGTTATACTGAAAATAAGACTGCATTAATCTAGTGATTTGAAGATAAAATTCTGGGTTACATAGCATTTCTAATTTTTATAACATCCTTGAACTTTCTTTCATAATGGCTATACCAATTTACATTCATATCTGTAGTGTACAAGGGTTCGTTTCATTTCCTCACTAAATATATTCTTGATATCTGTTTCACTAAAATTCGTATGCTGCAATTTATTGTCCATTGTGGTAGTAGCTTAGGAGATGATTAAGTCATGAGACATTCACCTTCTTGAATGAGATTATTTCCCTTATAAAGGAATCCCAAAGGATCTTGTTCACACTTTCCACTAGGCGAGAACATAGAGAAGGCCATCTGTGTAACAGTTCCACACCTGACACCATAGCTCTGAATAACTTGATACTGGATTTCCTAGGCACAATAGTTGCAAAAAATTGATTTATGTTGTTTATAATTCCCCAGTGCGTTAGGCACTTATCCATCACTAAGATGGCCACAACTTGAAAAAAGGAAAGGTTTACTTTAGTTCACAGTTTCAGAGGTTTCAGTTCTTGCATGGTCAGCCAGCTCCAAGGTAAAAAGTGGCAAGATCAGAAAGGCACAGGAGAAGAACAGGTGGCAGGAACCTGAAAGGGAGATACCCACTTCTATGTAATGCCCCCAGCGAATCATTCCTCCAGCAGGGCCCAGAAAAGCATATGAAAAATTAATGGATTAATTCAATGATGAATACTCTGTCCCCACGACCCAATCATTTTCACACACACACACACACACACACACACACACACACACACACACACACAATGGCTGCATTCCACTTGAGGATCTCATGCACATATATATCATGACATCATGATAATCTCCCCCCTTTTGGGACCCTCCAGTCTCCCTCTGACTGCCAATGTCTCAACCATTTATCTTATGAACCAATTTTAATACCATTATGGCTTGGATCTGCAATGTTAACCAAAAGCCTCTTGTATTTTGATGTTGTGAATTATGGGTTGCGGTGGATTGTCGGCATGTGGTGGATTAATGGCATGGTGACATGTGGCGCAATACTAGGCATGTGTCCTAGAAAGGGCCGATCACAGAGGTTTAGCCCGGAATGGGTGGAACACTTAGGCTTGAAGGGGAAGAACACTGGTTCAGAGTTGGGAAGGATATATGCTCTTTCCCCTATTGTGGTTTGAATCTGGAATCTCCCCCGAAGTCTCATGTATTTGGATGTTGTGGATTCTCTATGAAAACATATGCTTTGGGGAGATTGGGGCTTGGTCTGGAGGGGTGGATTGCAGCCTGTGGATTGGATTCCAAGCATGTGGTGGGGGCTTAAGTCTGAAAGGGGCAGAACACTGAGGCTGGACCCAGTAGGGAGAGATAACTATGATAGGACCTGGAAGGACATATGATGCTTCCTGCTTTGCTTCTGGGACTTGACTTGCTGTTTTCAATGTTGTGAGGAGCTGCCCCACCTCCTCGTGTGCTTCTACCATTTTCCAGCCACCCACCCATGAATGGACTTGTGACCTTCTGAAACTGTGAGCTAAAATCAACTTTTTATCTCCTAATTTGTGTATGTTGGGTATTGAGTCACAGTGATTAAAAAGTAACTATGAAATCTCCCTTTCTTTCTGACCTCACTTTCTATGTGCCATGCCATGAATAGCTTCCTCATGTAGGTTGCCTCCATGTGTTTCTGCCATTCATGAATGGACTGGGTGAGACCTTCTGAAACCGTGAGCTAAGATAAATCTTTCCTCCTCTAAATAGTGGATGTCAAGTATTCTGCCATAGCAATGAGAAAGTAACTAAGATGAACATATGTTTAGCTCTTGGGCAGTATTGTGGAGGCCCCCATGTACACAAGAGAAGCTTGGAAAGCTGAGATAGAGCTGGGCCTGATAAAGCTGTGATGCTGTGAACGGAAAATGAAAGAAATCAATTGAATTATGTCCTATCAGATGCCAGTCCAAATAAATGAGCACTCATTTATCAGTTATGACTAAGTGCCACATGTCCTGTACTCCAACTTTAGAATTAAAGCATTCAATTTTGAAGAAACTACAAATTAATTTAGGCAAAGTTTGCATCACTTCAATTTTGTGGTATGGGAGCTAATAATAGATATAAAATTGATATAAAATTAACTTTTCTTTTTTCATACAAGATTGTACTGAAATTTGTGCCTTCAATACACTGAATACACATTGTTTCTGCAATTATTTGATTACTGTTTATTTAATCCATGAGATTATAAATTCATGTGAACAGGAACAGAAGTTTTTCATAGATATATCTCAAGCCTTTGTAGGCAGTCTATGTTAGAAACTATATTTTCATTTTCTAGCTATAGGATTGGTCTGAATTATTTTGATGAACAGTCTGTTTAAGAAGGGAAACTACCACGGCAGCTTTCTTAGTACTGCTAAAATAATTTACTAAAAATTTGCCTGGCAGAAAAGAACATATTGTGTTTTAGTTTTTGATGCTTTAAGTCTAAAAACAAGGCGACAGCAGGGCATAGTTTTCTTTCAAACATATAGGGGAATCTTTCTTTGCTTTTTTCTAGCTTCTGGTGATTTGGCAACAATTTTTGGCATTTTTGTTTTTGGCTTGAAGCTACATAACTCCATTCTCTATCTTCATCACCATATGGCATTTTTTTTCTGAGATTATATGTCCTCATATGGCCATCTAGTGAGGATACTAGTTATATTGAGTAAGGCCTCATCAAACTCCAATACGATTTTGTTTTAAGTAATTATGCCTGCAATGTCCTTTTTCCAAAGAAGATCACATTATGGAACACTGGAATTAGGTCTTCAGTATAACTCTTTTTTTTCAAGAAGGTGACATAATTCTATCTTCCAAAATATACAATTTCCAATAATCTTATTGGCGATATTAGGTTTTGGCCCTGTTGTTTGCTGTTGAATATCTCTTATGTCAATCACTTAGTCAACACATAAAATATCCTCATTTTAAATAAGAGAAAATGGAGACTCGGTAACATTAATTCACTTCTTCAAAATTTTCTAGTAAGGATGAATCTGATTTTATCTGACTCCAAGATTACATGCTATGTCTTAGAAATATGAAGAAGAAATTTTTGTTTTTCTGTTTTCTCTAGTTTTATTCAGTATTTGTGTATACATTTTTATTTCATTGATGCATCATAATGAAAAATACACTATATGAGATAGGATAAGTAATTAAATAATGATGATACATATTTTAGAGGAGTTATCTTTTCAAATCATCCCCACATAATCTATAATTTACATCAGGCAATAAATTTAAAGTTCCTTAATAATTTGAACAAATAGTAAACAGTAGATAAGTCCACTTCCCAAAATATAATAATTTCTTGGTCATAGGAAATTAGCACAGAGCCTCTCTTTTTAGTGTCATCCTTACTGAATAAACAGAAAAAAAAAATGTTTTAAGCATGAATTATAGCCCTTATTTCTGGTAGATTACCCCATTTCAAATTATATTTTCTACTTGGCACAGGTTAAATGGCAAGTGCTGTGCATTATGAATCCCAGACTATCTGATTGTGAAATCAGGTCCCATTTCTCAAAAGTGTAATAGTTGGCTCTATGATATCTACACATCCTGGACAAAATTTTCTCTTAATACTTGCTATAATAAATGTTGAAGCTAATGATGACCCATTGGGAAAGAAAAATATTGTCATTGAAAACAATTATGGGCTGGGGGAATGGCAGAGTAAAAGCTGGCAACAAATTTTAACTGCTCCAGGACTTATAATAGAGACAACTGAAAAACAATAATTTAGCAAAGAGAAAGAGAAAAATTTGGAAATCAAGTAAGAGCTGAAAAAAAATCAAGAAATTATGGAGAGACAGCAAAATCTGAAGACGATGCAGAGAAAACAATGAAGGAACATTAACTTCCAGCTCCCCCAATAAAAAGAAAGTAAATTCAGAGAAGGTCAGCAGCCCCGGTGATAAACAGCAAATGAGCAGGGCTCGCCCCAAGAAAAGCCTACATTTATTGTAAACTCAAAATATAGTGTCAAGCTTTTCTCTAAAAATGACTCATTCAGCCATACAGGCTAACATTGGAAAAGAAATCCATAGTAGCACCCATCGTATCTGGTGGTGATATAATTAGGACCTATTTTGGAAGGGGTTTAGCATTTAAGATTGAGCTACTCTGGAAATCAGAAGTCACAGAACAATCACGTTTCAGAGTTTCCGAGGTTAACCTCATGCAGTGAGTGAGTGAGAGGTGGCCATGAGAGACCAGACAGTCACAGAAAGTGCAAGGGCTAATTACAGGTCCATGAGAAGTTAAAGCTATACAGACCTCAGCTTGTGGAGCAGGCAGTAGCCCTGACTGTAGTAATTAGGAACCAGACCGGCCTGTCTTCATTCTCTCATCATCGAGAAACAATACCCCACACCAACAAACGAGAGGAGAAAATGTGTGTTTTGGCTCATTTTACAATGATCTTGATTTATTTGTAATTGACCGACAAACTATCCCAAACTATTTGCAGATGACATGATCCTTTACATAGAAGACCCCTAAAACTCCATCAGGACACTCTTAAAGCTAATAAACAAGTTCAACCAAATTGCAGGTTAAAAAATCAATACACAAAGCAATACATTACTGTACACACCACATTAAATATACACAAAAAGAAATAATACCATTCACAATAGCCTCAAAAATTAAATATCAAGGAATTAACCAAACCAAGGAAGTTAAGGACTTTTATAATGAAAACTCTGATACACTAAAAAATGTAATTGATGAGGACGTTAGAAAATTGAAATACATCCCTTATTCCTAAATAGGCAGAACAAGTATTTTCAAAATGG
>PVKB01000134.1:1024546-1095650 GCA_004027205.1 Ctenodactylus gundi
AAAAAAAAAAAAAAAAAAAAAAAAAAAAAAAAAAAAAAAAAAAAAAAAAAAAAAAAAAAATTAAGCAACAAAATACTAATGTACAAATGCAGTGAGTGTCATTATAGTGGACATCAAGTTATATTACAAAGCAACAGTGATTTTAAAAATCCACATGATATTGGGATAAAAGACAGGCGGGTAAGTGGAACAAACTGAGGACGCAGAGACAACCCCAAGTATTCTCAGCCATCAAGAACATGTGCTGTAGAACAAACAGCCTCTATAACAAATAGAGCTGGGAAAACTGCTTAGCCATATACAGAAGAATGACACTGGACCCACATCTTTTACCAAGTATCAAAATCAAATCAAGAAAGGATTAAAAATTCTAGATATTAAAATGAAAACGTTGAACCTGCTGGAAGGTTGAATAGATAAAAAAAAAAAAACCTTGAAGACAGATATAGGCGTTGTTAAGACAGTAAGAACATGCTGTCGAAGAGTGAAACAATATTTAAATAGCTGAACAGTGGGTGACCATAAGCCTGCATATATGAGATGCCTTATCTAAAATGTTCTGGACCATTCTTGATAATAACCTGACTCTGCAGTCCTCCATTACAGTCCAGGTCAATTTACCACCTCAGTACTTCCTAACTACTTTGGAAGAAACTTACTGGTAACCCAGTGTACTACTGACATTGATAATGCTACTGCCTTCTAAATGGGGGGCACTGAACCATTTTTGGATAATATTTTAAATACAGATGTACATATCAGTGTGGTCCAGAGGCCCACATAAAAGAAGAATAAAGAATAAAGAAAAAGAAAAAAGAATTAAAGCAGGAGTTTGCTCCCAAATGCTCCTAGCGATTTCTTTCAATTTGCAACTGTAGCCAAGCACCCAAGCCTGGCAGAAGAGCTCAGCTCCAAAGGCATAAGCATGAACTGTTTCAACACGACACTCTTTGCACATGAGATAATATGAAGAATCAACAAATGGAATTATATCAAATGAAAAGATTTCTGCAGCGCAAAGGAATGATGAAGAATATGAAGAGAGAATCTGTGGAGTGAAAACCAAAATTTCCATCTACTTTTTGGGACCAACATGCTAAGGAAAATAAACCAGATATAGGAGGTTAAATATTGCATGGTTTCGCTAATATAAAAAGGCCAAATTATAAAAAGTGAAAGAGAAGAGTCAAAAAGTGAGGAAAGAAAATAGGAAAATAGATTTCATGGAGAGGCTGATGGGATGCAAGAAAATGGGAAGCGGGAAGGGAAGTAAAATGATCAAAATGCAGTATGTTTATGTACCAATTCCTCAAGCTGAATATAATTATAATGTATGACAAATATATACTAATAAAATGAATAGATTTTTTTGGGTAAAAGTTATTACAGAAATCACGCAGGAGGATTTCAACATTCCATTGTAACAAAGAAAATGTCAACCAGAAAAAAGCCAGCAAAGATAAACCAGAATTAAGCCACAGTACACGACAAATGGACTTAATGATATATACAGAATATTTTGTCATCAAACAACAGAAAGGAATTGTTTCATTCTCAATAGGGCTGCCTTATTTTTCATGCCCATTATGTATCATATTATATATATATATATATATATATATATATATATATATGCACAATACACAATATGTGATACACAATACACAATGGTTACATTGAGCCTGAGTATAATAGATACAAAAATTGTGGTTCATGCACCCAACGGGCTACTACTCTTCTATAAGTACAGATAAATTCAGGCTTTTGTAGGTAAATGACTGCAACTTGATATCATCATGCTCAGTGAAGTGAGTCAAATGCAGAAGGTTAAATACTGCATGGTTTCTCTGATACACGAAACCTAGAACACAGGCATTTTTTAGGACCAAAGGGGCTTGACAGTGGGAGTTGAGGGGGACGGGAACGTGTGGGAAGGCCAAAAGCAGGGGAGGAAGGGATTTTAATGTTCACACGATGTATGTGCGCACGTAAAGCACTTTTTTCTCAGGAGAACACAAAATTTTCTTTCAAAATAGATGATATCTTTGGCCATAAATTGTGCTTAAGTAAATTCAAAAGAATTGAATAATTTCTTGCATACTATTGGATCATAGGGAAATGAAACTGGACATTAACAGCAAAAGGAAATACAGAAAGTATAAAAACTCACAGAATTTAAACAATATATTATTGAATAAACAATGAATAAAGAATAAACCAGAGAAAAATGACCAAGTTCCAAAAACCAAATGACGTTGGAAGCACAACATACCAAAACATAGGGGGCACAATGAAAGTAGTTCGGAGAAGGAAGTTTATAGAAGTGAATGTAAACATTAAAAGAACAGAGACATTCCAAATGAATAACCTAATGATGTATCTCACATTCCCAGAAGAAGTCAAACTCTTTATTTGCAGATGACATGCTCTTTTATACAGAAGACCCAAAAATGTCACCAGAAAACTTTTAGAACTCATAAACAAATTCAGTAAAGTTGGACAAGAAATGACTGTGCACAAGTCATTAGCCTTCCTGTCCACCAAGAGGAAACCCACTGACGAAGAAATCAGGAAAACAATCCCATCCACGGGGGCTTCAAAAATTAAATGCCTAAAAAATCATTGAATAAAGAAATGGAATGATATCTATAACAAAAACTATAGTACTATGAAGAAGGATATTGAAGGGGTCATAAGAAAATGGAAAAATTCCCCTGTTCATTCCTTAAAAATACCTAATGCTGTCCTTTTGTCATTGTTCCTCTTCTGCACTATTAACCCTGAAAACCAATGATGTGTTCATTAGCAGCACAGCTTTGTCTTTTTTATAATATCATCTAAATTGAACTATAGATGGAAGGGTTTTTTCACTCAGCTTCGTCAAGATTGTTGTACATGTGAACAGTTTACTCACTTCCTGTTACTGTAGAGCTTTCCTTTGCCTGGGTTTAATTTATCCATTTATTTGTTGAAAAGTATCTGGGTTGCTCTGGCTTTATTATTATTTCTAAGGGGTCTACTGCAAATGTTTTGCATATGCTTCTTATTTCTCCAGAGTAAATAATCAGGAATGGGATTGCTAGGCTGCATGGTAAGTGCATTTCTTATGAGAAACCACCAAAATTTTTCCAGAGTGGCTATATAATTTTGCATTTTCCCAAGTAGTATATCAAATTTCTAGGTGTCCTGCACTCTTAACTACAGTTGGCATGGTTAGTTTTATAAATTTCAGACATTTTAAAAGATGTGTCATGCTCTCTAATTCTCATTTTCCTCTGCATTTCCCCAATGACTAACAATGTTGAAAACTTTTTACAAAATCTTTACAAAAGCAAATATTGTATGGATACTGTAACCAATAAATTTCTATAATTAAAATAACAAAAGTTGTTCTAAACAGTGAATAAGAATTTAATTATTTGAGTCTTATTGAGCTCTGCTAATTTTAATCAGTTTCTGGGCTGATTCTTCATGAATCCATGGCAACAGGTTACCAACTCTAGGTTCTATTAATAAGTCTCTAAGAAGTACAAAGTAAAACTCGCAGCTGAGTATTCAGTCTAATAGGATTTTCAGTAAGTTTGCAACAGCTCACGTTCTGTGAGTTTACGGAATCAGACAAACAGAAATAATAAGGATTGGATGGCAACAATGCTGCTTCAAAATTGTTTGTTTCACTTCCAAAAGTTAGCTTCATGCTAATTTAAATAACCCAATTTCATTCCTTTCATTCTCAAATACATTAGAGGCTGCCTCTATATATCCAAAACATGGATGTTATATTGCCCAACCAATTGTCAATAGGGCTGCCTTATTTTTCATAGGCAATGTATAAAATATGAAATATTAAAACAGAAATCTCCTTTATGTTCTTACCATAACTGATTTTTAACAGATTTTTCCTAATTACAAAAGTAAATATATGGCAAAAACAGAATTATTAAGGGCCCAAAACAGGATAATAATTAAAAGTCATCTCCAACCCAGAGATATAATAATTTCAGTTTTCATTAAATTTATAATTAAATGTGTTTATTTAGACTCATATGGTGCATTCTGTACAGAAGCATTTTTCTTGACTTAGTAAGTACCAGATTATGACTCTTTTCATATGTTAATTAATAATCTTCCACAACATGATTTTAATTGTAACCTCACATCCACATAGCCTTACCATAATTTTGCAAGTTTTCCATTGTTTCACATTTTGTTTCAAAATTTCACTATTTAAATAGCAACATGATAAATTCCTATGTATTTGTTTTTACATACAACTTTTGTTATTTCCTTAGTAAAAAAAAAATCCCTTGAGAGGTATTCCTTCATGAAAGATCCTATTGTTTTTAAAAATTTGTTTGTTGTCAAACTGAGGTTTATTATAGCATATTTACATTTTATGTTAAATCTGACAAAAATCTTTCAGATGTACATGAAGAATCAGCTACACATGCAAACATTTATATTCTGGCTACTGTGTTTTCCACATGATAAAACACCTGTACATAATTACATTTATTTCTGTGACAAATGAGTATCACAAACATTATTTACTTACTTACTTACTTAGTTACCTATTTTATTAAATTCAGGATATTTCTCAGAAGCTTCACCTGAACACAGATATCATCAAATGAGAGTGAAAGTATTAAAAATTCAAGTGATTTTCAATCAGCAGATCTGACTGTTTTTTCAGAGTAATTGTGTCCTTGACATACATTGCAAGTGAAATTATAGTGAGAAAAAAAACCAGCATGGAGCATACAAAATTCTATGTCTGATTAAATCTTGTAAATGATATTATGCTAAGTATTGCACATATTCAAGCGCATGGAGAGGGCGTAATAGGTGCTTAGTCACAAGGAGACAGAGCCTCTGCCTTCAAAGACTGACAGAAAATGGTTGTTGGTGAAAGGGGTATTCAATAAAATGGCTATCTAGGGATATAACAAAGACATCTTAATGGTGAAAACAATTCTGGATGACTAGATTAAATCTTGACCTAGGCTTTTATGATCAGAACAAAATGGATTTGAAAAAGGTATTTTAATCTCACTACCATTCTCTTATTTAAAAAATGGCTCCACAAAATATGCTACAGTGTGTTAGACAATGTTGATACATTGTCTAGAGGCAAATGACAAATTTACAAATTTTTCTTCGCCTTAATGTTTCATGATAGATGGCTTTGAAATAGAACAAATATTCATAAATGGAAGACAACTTTAGAATTGAGGGAGGGGTAAAGAAAGGCTTATATTTCTGTAAGACATTTTTGCTATGATTTATTAAGCTTTATGTCAATTCTTTGACAGCCTCTGTACGATTGATGCTGTGGTATGCTCTGTTGAGAGAAAGACAAATCAGACAAGATTGCTCAAATTATATTAGTGAAAATAGCTTTCTGTTCTTTCTAATGGAAATAATAACATTAACAATTTATATTGAAAGCTTAGTATATGTGTCAGGCTTCTTGGTTTCCAGGATGAGAAATTGATTTTGGCTAAATTAAACATATAAAACAGTCATACACTCTCAGCCTAATGGCATCAAGGAAATATACTTGGTTTCACAGGCTGCAATGCTGAGACCAGTGACACTGGAATCTATTGTTACAATTTATGCAATTACTGATTCTAATAAATTTACATGGATTTTATTGCCACTGCCTGTCATCTAAATTATTTGGATGACCTCAATGTTTACACATTACAATTTTGCATTCAAAATCTGGTGTGGGTGATTTTGACTGGAAGAGGCCAAGTATTTTTATGCTCTGCTCACAAAGGTGGTTGGAAAAAGGAGTATCTGGTATTTTCAGCCTATAGGTAAGAGGTGCCTCATAAAATGAATGGCTGCAAATATAAGCACATTGTTTTAGTTACTTTCTCATTGCTGTAACTCAATACCCGACATCCACAAATTTAAGGGAGGAAGGTTTATTTTAGCCCACCGTTTCAGAAGGTCACGGTTCACTCAGGGGCAGCCAGCAGCAATGGAAGTACATGGTAGAGGCACCAGAGGAAAAAGCTGTAACAATCTTTGTTCTTTCTTCCTTTTGTACAGTTTGAGTTGACAGTTGGGCCTCCCACGTCCAGGTGGGTGTTCTTTCCTCATTCACTGGCCTACAAATCATTCACACTCTAATCCAGGCAGATTTCTGACTGCCTGATGCAGGCTGATTCCTAATTGCTTGATCTAGGCATGGTTCCTAAACCCTAATCAAGGCATGGTTCCTAATTTCCTCAAGTTGACATAATCTCTCCAATGGTCACAATTCACCTTCTGTCAACCTGACAACCAGGCATATCTCCTTGAACTGTACCTAATTCCCAAGTACAATAGTCAAGTTAGTAATTATGCCTAATATAACACAACTGCACTGCATACAAATGGAAGTACAATAAATTCCTCCTTATGATAGACAACAGAGTACCTCTTAAAAGTTAAAGACCTCCAACATACAACAATATAGGATAACCATTTCTATTCCAAAAGGGAGGAATAGAAGGATAGAAAGTATTGGACCAAAACAAGGTCTAAACCCAGCAGGGTAAGGGTTTAATCCTGTAGCTCATTGTCCAGCAACTGGAGTAAATTGTGGTGGGGCATGAACTCCAAGGGGCTTGGGTGGCCCCAACCCTGTGGTGTTGCTGCTTGTGGCAATCTCCATCTTCTCTCCTTTGGGTTGGATTCACTCACGGCCTGCTGCATTTCTCAGCTGACAATCCATGCTCCTGGCTTCTACAAATTCCTGCATTCTCCATTGCACCTTAGGCTTCTCCTTCACAACTTCACACACTGCCCTCCCAGGGGCACACTGCTTGGCCTCCAAGGCCTTCCTCTGAAACCTGGGTGGAAGCCTCCATGAACTCACAACTCTTGTACTTTGTAAGCCTGTAAAGGCAGGACCATGTGGACATCCCCAAGACCCACCACTGCCTTGAATAGTAGTCTTGTTCCCTTAAACCATGGCAGCAGCAGCTTTTGGGTGCTTGGATGGTGGAACTCCAGGGATTTGAATTCTGGCAAATACTTCCCTCTTTGGCCTATAGGGATCCCTGGGATACTCTTCACAGAACAAGATCTCTTGCCTTTGTACCCTTTAATTGGCAAAGGGTGGGATCTTGCTGCTTCCTGAGACATTTTGAAGACCCCTTTCTTACAATTTCTTACACAGAGTCCTGATTCCAAGTACTTGGCTTCTGTTTGTTACTCTCCTTAACAAGCACGTGCCTTTTCACTCTAGAGTACAAGCTTTTTACATCTGTTTTCTCTGCCATTGTCTTCTTTCTTTCACCATAGAGTTGGCTAAAAGTCCCAAACAGAAGCCATGTAACAGTCTGAACATTAGTCAGCCTTGAGATTTCCTCCACCAGAGTAAGCAGTCCATCATCCTTAATATCAGTTTCAGGCAGAGTCTCTGAGCAAGGCCAAAATGCCAACAAATTTTTGTCAGAGTGTAGCACACATGGTTCTTTGGCCACTTGCCGATACAGTCCTCCTTCCCATCTAAAACTTCTCGAGACTGGCCTTCCCAATCCACGCCTTTATTGGCATTCTGGTCTTCTAAGCTCCGAGAAGAAGCTTCCATGAAGCTAGGCTCACAGCACTCTAAGGCTTCTCCAGCCAGCATCCTCAAACCTTTACAAACTCCTCCCAGTAAGCCAGTTCCTAAGGCTTCCAAGCAATGTAGTCAGGTAAAGTCACACCAACAACCCCACTTCTCTGGTACCAAATTCTGTCTTAGTTACTTTTTCATTGCTGTGACTCAATACCTGACACCCACAAATTTAGGGGAGGAAGGTTTATTTAAGTTCACAGTTTCAGAAGGTCACAGTCCACTCAGGCGCAGCCGGCAACAATGATAGTTCATGGCAGAGGCAGAGGCAGAGGTGGAGGCAGCTCCTCATGACATCACAAACAGGAAGCCAAATCCCATCAAATTCAGTCTCTCCCCAGAGGAAAAGGCTGTAACAATGTTTGTTCTTCCTTCCTTTTATACAGTTTAAGTTCCCAGTTGGAACTCTTACAGAGCTGAGTAAGTGTTCTTCCCTCATTTTCTGGCCCACAAATCAATCACACTCTAATCCAGACTGGTTCCTAGCTGCCTAAACCAGGCGGATTCCTAGTTGTCTAATCCAGGCCTGATTCCTAATTGCCTCTAGTAGACATAATCTCTCCTAAGGTCACATAGATGCTCAAGACACTGGACATTTATGAAGAATTATTAATACCTTTTAATTGGATATATTAAGTGATCTGCTTACCTTTTCTTTTCTATTCTGTAAGAAGTTACCATGTCAAGTGGATGGATTGGTAAGATTAAACAAGATTACACTAGAAACATAATTCCCAAATTTCAGTAAAACAGCAAAAGTTTATACTTCATTCATTCCTTGTGGTCCACAGGTTAGGGAGGTGGTTTTGCTTTCATTGTCCTTATTTTGAATCTCAGGATAAAAAAAAAAAAAAACTTCAGTATCTTTTTATGCAAACAACTCAATGTGAGACTTCAAGTTTTACTCTATAATTAATCATACAAGAGTGACACATGCATTACATGCTTAATGCAGTACAATATTTATTTAATAGCTAAATATTGGAAGCAGCATCAAAAGATGAATGGGTAAAGAAGATGTGGTATAATTACACAATGGAGTACTACTCTTCCATAAAGATAAATTTGAATCATTTGTAGAAAAATGGATATACCTTGAGACCATTATGTTTAGTGAAATGAATCAGACACAGAAAGTTGAATGTCACCTGGATTCTCCACTATGAGAAAATCAAACCACACACACACACACACAGACACACACACACACACACACACACACACACACACACACACACATAAAAGAGCAAAGGAAGAAAGTAAGAAGAAAGACTTTGTAGAGAGGGAAAATAGATGTGAGGGAGTGAGTAAATACATCAGTTTCTCCTTAAAGGTTTCACTCTGTCATAGGGAGAAAGGGCAAAGGTCAAGTCATTGTAATGAAAGCATCAGTTCAGAAGTGAAACTGAGTTCTGTATTTGTTTGGTCAAAATTGCACATGTAATTCTGTCTAATAGGAAGTATATTTTTCATGTATCCATAAATAGATAAAGTACTATACTTAAGGATAATATTAGTAAGGTCTACCACAGTTGGCAGTATTTTTATCAGCACTCTTATTTTTGAAAAAAAATATAAACACAGAGTATAAATAAGGTCATAGTAAATGATAGAACAGGTATTCAAATATTTTCTAATATTGCATTAAGTATAATAGAAATATAACTAAAGTCGTTGTCTTAGTTACGTTTTCGTTGCTGTGACCTGACATCCACAAGTTTCAGGGAGGGAAAGTTTATTTGCGCTCACAGTTTCAGAAGGTCACAGTCCACTCAGGGGCGGCCAGCAGCAATGGAAGCACATGGAAGAGATAGAGGTGGAGGCAGCTCCCCATGACATCATAAACAGGAAGCCAAGTCCTATCAAGTCCAGTCTCTCCCCAGAGGAAAAAGCTGTGACAGTCTTTGTTCTTCTTTGCTTTTATACAGTTTGAGCTCCCAGTTGAGCCTCCCACAGCCGAGTGGCTGTTCTTCCCTCATTTGCTGGTCCACACATCATTTACACTCTAATCCAGCCTGGTTCTTAGTTGCCTAATCGAGGTGTGTTTTCTAAATTCTAATCCAGGTATAGTTCTTAATTGCCTCAAATTGACATAATCTCTCCAACGGTTATACTAATTATAACTATCATTTTATTTCTCGTAAGTCTTTCTTATAAATTCAATGGTTATTTCGATTTAATAGATTTGGGACAAAGACTCTGAGAAGTGTAGTAATTTGCTCAAGGTTACACAGCTAATAAGTTGTGGCCCAAACCTGGAAGCAGTGATCAAATTTCAAACTTCTCATCTTGACAACTGTACTACATTACTTCCATGGGCTCTGCTTTGTAACACAGTGTAAATAATGTGTAGTAACTAGCTGGGTTCAGTGAGTGGAACATAGTATTTAAAGTTGTTTATTTACAATAGATCTTTAGAAGAATAAAGGCATAAGAAATTGCAAGAGAGATACATTGGGGGAATTGTAGAGACTGTTCCTGCTTTAGTTGTGAACAAACAGAGGAGGAAAAAGAACTTGGCTTGTTGATAGCTATTCAGTAAGAGGATGCTTGGAAAACTTCCCTCCTAACTGTCTTAAGTGGACCCAGATCAAATATTGATGTAAAAAGATGAGAGGGGGCAAATGAATAGACTTCATCTGCTGCTTACACCTCTGGAGAATTCTGTTCCCTTTCTAAGTGGCTGTTCATATTAACTGTTAGAAAAACTCCCTCTCAGTCAGTGCAGACTGCTAAAACAAACTGTCACGGGCTAGATGGCTCAAACAATAGGCGCTTGTTTCTCACAGTCCTGCAGACAGGAAAGTTTCATGATCTGGGTTCTGTACCCCCGTCTTCTTCCTTCTCTCCTTATGACCTCATATAAACCTTACTACTTCTCAGAGGGTCCATCTCCAAATACCATCACATTAAAATTAAGATTTCAACATATGATTTGTTAGCAGGATAAATATTCAGTCCATGTTAACCTCTATTTGGAAAGTTCCAATCTTATGGGAAAGATGTATTACAATTATTTATATTTGCCTGACCAGATAATTCAACAGGGATTTTTAAAAAAGAGAGTACTTATTATGCGTTATTGACATAAAAGTGATTAAAAACACTATTGGAAATCAAGTCAGTATTTATATCCCTTGTCTAGTATGTGTAAGGCATCGTGCAATATGTTTCTTTCCAGAAGTATAATAGTAGTTTGTAATTAAAGAACAAGAAGGGGAGGGGCAGATCGGGAAGAGGAAAGTAAATTATTAGTAATTAGTAAAATAAGACCAGCAGTGGTTAAGGTTAAGGTCATACATATGGCATTTTCATAATCAAATAGTGACATTTGTGATAATGAGCCTAAAGAGTAGATATTGGGCAGATTTTCTTTTTTAGTGCTCAGGATTCAATCTGGGCCTCCATTCATCTATACTTCCAGCTCTTTTTATTTTTAAATTTCAGGTGGGGACCCTGTCTCAAATAAATAAATATATAAATAAATAAATAAATTCCAGATGGGTCTCTACAAGTCACTAAGTTGCCATAATTAGATATGAAATTGTGATCCTCTGCCTCAGCTTCCAAGACTATTGAGATTACAGGCATTGGTACAAAATACATTTTTACTAAAGGTTGTACAATTAAAGGTGATTAATTGTTTTCATTCACTTTGAAGATTGCATTTGGATATTTTAGGGTATCATCATTGAAGTTTTAAAATGAAATTTTTATCAATTGGCAATTATTACAATCAAATTAACAAATAAAAAGAAACTTCTTCCAAAAATTGTTTGTTGTGGAACATCATGCTTAGTGAAATGAGTCAGAAGCAGAAGGTGAAAAAACATCGAATGGTCTCTCTGATATGAGAGTCCCAGATCACAAGTCTTATGGAAATAAAAATGAAAAATAAAGTGAAACAGGGGGATAGGGCAGGGAGGGAGGGGTGATTGGGTACGGGGAGGGACAAAAGGAGAGTGGGAAAGTCCTTGTCACCTAGACAAGATTCACAAGTGCACAAAATGGTCAACTTCATTGTAAAACTAAAATTTTGTGTTTATACATCTCAATAAAATGGGAGAAAAAAATAAAATAAAACCACAGACAGTAAATCAGCCTAAAAATGAAGCCACGTGGAGTGTAAGAAATCAGGCCATAGGGTAGCAACTTCCAAACTCTTTTAGAGTCACAGTCCATTTACAGATGGGTAGCTGAAAAATAGTAGAATCACATGGTGTGGCAGAAGCTTGAGCCAGAGATGCAGCAGGTGCCCCAGAGACAGAGATCCCTATGCCAGCATGGCAGAACTGAGAGAAGTCTGGGCAAAACCAGCACATGCCCTTCCAGATCAAGCCCCAGGCATCTGCCCCTTCCAGCCAGGCCCCACCTCCCAACACTACACAGTACACATATGTACCAGAGGCTTTTGGGGGAGACTCTAGATCCAATCCATGACATTAGGTAATGCATTCCAGTAATGAGTAAGTAACCAGGATAGGAGGAAATCATTTTTTTTTAAATTTAGCCATTTAGACTTCTATATGCACGTAGGTGATGCCAACAGAAACAAGAAATCAGCTAACTCTAGATCCCTGTGTATAAATATTGCAGTTTCTTTAGACAAGTGTAACCAGGATGATTTCATGGTTAGAATTTCCATGTTGTGGCTAGATATGAGTTATATAATTTTGAGCAAGGTTTATCTTTTGCTCATTGTTTGCTTTGACATTTGGCTGTTCTGGGGTCTGTATTCTAGTATCTACATCATGTATGCATGGACTCTTTCATTCAAATAACATTTTATGCTCTCTAGTGTATGCTATATATATATTATATAATACATGTATTACATATATATATTATTAATATGAAGTGTGTTTATGTATGTATATCCACATCTCTAGTGTTTATATGTATTGGCAATGCTATTGATGAAAAACAGTTGTAATTATTAATTTATTATCCCCATTTTTAGAAACAAAGCCTTATGATATAAAGCGAGTAGATATATTGAAATGTGTCTATTTGCTTTTCTTTAAAAATGATAAAGGTGCTAAATTAAGTTGATAAAGTAAGACTAAATAAAAAATGAGGGTTTTAAGAACCAAATTTTAAAAGACAAAATTCCCTTTAAGAGGTTACCTAAAAAGGATTTGCACAACAAAAGAAACAACCAACAAGGTGAAGTGACAACCCACAGAGTGGGACAATATATTCATCAGTAACACTTCAGACAAAGGTTCATTATCTAGAATACACAAAGAACGCACAAAATTAAAACCCCCTAAATTAAATGACCCCATCAAGAGGTGGGCAGCTAAAATGAAAAAAAAAAAAAAGCTTCTCAGAAGAAGTGCTAATGGCCAGCAAACACATGAAAAAGTGTGCTTCATCACTGGCCATCGGAGAAATGCAAATGAAAACAATGTTTAGGTTTCACCTCACAGAATGGCCCACATCAAGAACTGTAAAAAACAATAATTGTTGGTGAGGGAGTGAAAAAGAAAAGGAACTCTACTCCACTTATGGTGGGAATGCAATCTGGCATAACCATTATGGAAAGCAATCTGGAGGTTCCTTAGAAAGCTGAGAGTGGAAATTCTATTTGATCCAGCTATTGTGCTGCTCAACATATTCCCAAAAGAAATAAAACACACACACATATCTACATTTAGAGCAGCATAATTCATAGTAGCCAAATCCTGGAAACAACTTATCTGCCCATCAACAGACGAATGGTTAAAGCAGATGTGGTACATATACACAAAGGAATACTACACAGCCATAAAGAAAGAGAGATATGAAACATCTGAATGAAAATGGGGCCACCTTGAGTCAATAATGCTCAGTGAAATGGACCAACCAAAAAAAAAACTGACTAGAGATTGACTGTCTTGCTTATGAAATTCATAAAAATAATTGCATAAAAAGGTCACAACATAGGCGACACAGTAGAAAGAGGGACAACGAACTCCTAGGAAAGGGGATGAATCTCTGAAAAATGGAGGGGGTCACTGATGGCATGGATTCCCTAAGCACCGTGTCTTTAAATAAAATAAAATAAATTAATAAAAAAGAATAAAGTAACGTAAAGGCATACATATAACAAAGAAGAATTACCTTAGATATTTACACATTATTTTTATCTTCTATTTTCTTATTCAGTTATGCTACTATAAAAATCTTTTAAAAATTTCCCCATTATCATTAGTATCTGTGGTCCTCAACGGTTAGAATTTTATGCACATGCATATCACACCAGCTCCACGCTCCCTTCCTCGCCCGTCTGGCCCTCCCACTCCCTCCCAAAACCTCTCTAACGCCCAACATCTCACCCGTTTGACTCTCTCATTTATTTCTGCTCCGGGTTTCTCATACTAGAGAGATCGTGTGATATTTAATCTTCTGAATCTGATTCCCTTCACTACATACAATGATCCCAAGTTTAACCCATAAGGTACCATGCTTGTCTTCTTTATGTGATGGGTAGGAAGGGAAACACTAAATCACCACTAATGACATTTTAAGTGTCACCAGTGTATGGATAAACTTCAATTAAAAAGGTTTGTCATTTACATTTTAAACTTCATTCTTCTAATAAGTTTTATGTATTTGTTTTTGCAAGTAAATAATTGAAGTTTTACTATATGTCGCTGAAACTGATCTCTGCAAAACTAAGATTTATACTGGGATTGCTTAGCTTGAAATCAATGAAATAACAAACACATGATTATTATTATTATTACTGTCAGGAAACAGTGCACTTTGAAGCATATTTATCAAACAAATTCACATTACTCTACAAAACTAAAAATTATGGAAAATTCATTGACACAACCCAATAAGCTATTCACAGAGAGTCTCTTTAGCAAAAGGCAGGCCTCAAGATCACGGTTGTGTTTCTGTTATTAGCTTCACTCATTTGCCTGGTAAAAAGAGAATATGGCCAGACTAGAGAGTAAACCGAAAATTGGAAAGGACCCTGTGACGAGGTCACACAATCATTTTCTTCCCCATTCAAGATGGAATGAATATTTGCTCCTTCGAGGGCAATAGGGTAGGAGAGAAATGGCAATGTGAACAGCCTGAAGTAAGAGCTGATCGAGCTATGACATTTTTTTAAAGCAGTATTCTCAAACTGATGTACATAGGAAGAGAAAACAGTGAATCACTACCACTCCTCTTGTTTACTTATTTCTTTATAATAAACTATGCGTATGGAAAGATGTAGGATTACGTTTAGCTATTCAGATAAAATTTAATTATAAAAGTAATGTCAGTATTTATCTTTGCACTAGTGAGAATTAATATGCAAATGAATGACTACTCTAATAAAAGTCTCTGTATATGCACATGTGTGTGCATAATCATGGAATAGTAAAACCAAAAAGGCATCTTGAAATGTTTAATCTAACCTCTTTTCAAAGACAAATAAATTGAAACGCAGACAGGTGTAATTAACTCAACTCATATAGTCATAATTATGATTATGAAAGTATGAAAGCCATAATTATGATTTAGCTTTCCTAAAAGCTAGAAATTTTTGAGATTAAAATTACTGAACAGTGATTGATGGGCTTGAACTCAGAATATCTGAATCCGTATCCTAAGTCTTTCCTCTCTCGGCTATGCGACGTTCCCCAATCTATAAATCTTTCGTAGCTTTGCTTGATTTTTTTTTTTTTTTCAGAATAGAAGTGAAAGGAGCACCTTGTTGGTAGGAAGTGATTAACGTAGCTCTTAGGACATAATAAGCAATCAGCAGCTATTAGTTATCATTATCAGAAAAGTTCTTTTTCTTTTCTATTTTACCTTAATATGATGTAATCTCACTTTAGAAAAATTCAAGATAACTTTGGTAAACTTTTGCTGGACCGTTAGAAGAAAATTTTGGGAAGTAAATAAGTACACTTGGACACTGTCAGTGTGATCTTAATTAGCTGGTATGTTCAAGCCACTAAATTTATAACTATGTTTTCCATTATTTATCACTTCACTCCTGAGTACATCAAGATAGCAGTGGTAAGTTAGACAAGAAAATCAAAATTAGTTTTTCATGAACTTACCCATTAAACAGAAACCAGCTATTTTCCATGAAAGGGGTTGTGGTAGAACAAGGTAGCATAAAGAAAATTCCAAATTAAGTTTCCAAATAGGGATCTGAACAAAACCTATTACCCTGGCAAAATGGTTTCATTGATAACAAGCCAAAATGACAAATGTACAAAGTACACAAAACATTTTTCTTCAAAGGAGTCCCTTTTGTAGCTGGGTACATGAGCCTGAGTCAGGTTATTCTTAGTCAGGAGTATTTGAAACCAGAGCCGGAGGCTGGAGGAAATGTTTTGTTCTCGGTGGATTGTATGGTAACCCTTTTCTCATTTTTATCAATGCAAGCGTGAAGCTAAACTTAGAAAGTTGCTGGAAAAGTTAAAGATTAATCCTAGATCCTTAATTTTTGTTTTACCTAGTTGTCTGTCTACTAATAGAACTTGTGTTTACTCAGTTCTTATTGTATGAACTTCAACTTCTTCATAGTAGAGACTGAAGATAATACCATTACCTACCTGGGACGTCGTATTGAAAATTGAAGGGCAAGCACCCAATGTGCAGGGAAGAGTTCGCAGTAGGTGCTCAGAAAGGCTAACTGACGCTCACATGCTTTTGCCTGGGAAATCTCTTAAAAGACAGTGTTTAGAATTGCATTAGATATATGCTTCTGTTTTAACTCACCTTATTTCCACTGTTATTGTCTCTGCTGCCAGAATATTGCCATGTCTCTGGTGGTAAAATATTAGTCTCTACAGTTTTGTACAAGATTTTTTAGAGTAATATTGGGTAAATCATCCAGCAAAGTAAGAGGTGAACCTGAGTTTTATGACCAAATTCTTTTAACATTGAACTTTTTGTTTAAGTAGGCACTCCATAAATCTTTCTGGAAATGAATAAATAACTCTTGATTTTACTTTTTGTTCATCCATTATATTACTCATAAAGTATCTATGTGCTTCCCTTGTGCACAATGTCACATTTTGTGGGGAGTTGTTTGATGGGTACAAAGTTACAATTGTCCAAAAGTTATAAATTCTAGAGAACTGCTGTAAAATACATGTCTCCTAATTATTGTATTGTTCACCTAAAATTTATCAAGAGAGTAGTTATTTTTAACTATAACATATGAACACAATTATTAGGTTTTACTTTTATGATTTGTATCTACTTTTCCCAATTTTTATTAGTACGTATATGTGATATGCAATGGTTACAGTGAACTTGGGTATTTTGTGCACATATATATTGTGCCAACATTACAATCGTTCCTCTCCCGGCTTTTGGCCCTCCTGCTCCTTCACTTATCCCCCCTGATTCCCACTACCACACTCATTTGGTTCCATAACATGTCTGTATTCCGAGCTTCTCATATTAGAGACATCGTGATATTTCACCTTCTGAGTTTGACTCGCTTCACTAGCATGATGCTCTCAAGTTGTGTCCATTTACCTACAAAAGCCTTAAATTTATTTGTCTTTATGGAAGAGCAGTACTCTATCATGTACATATACCACAACTTTTGCAAAAGAAATAATCCCCAGAATCAATAAATGGGATTATCTTAAATTAAAAAGTTTCTGCACAGCAAAGGAAACTATCAGAGGGAAGACAGAACTGAGAGAATGATAAAAAAAAAAAAAAAACTACTTATACCTGGGAAAGGAGGATAAGAACTAGAATATACAATGAACTGAAGAAACATAGATCCCTCAAAATCAAACATCCAATTAAAAAAATGGGCAACCGAAGTGAATAGACAGTTCTCAGATGAAGTTCAAATGGCCAGCAAGTACACGAAAGGATGTTCAACACCTTTCGCCTTTAAATAACTGCAACTCAAAACATCACTAAGATAGCATCTTATCCCAGTGGGAATAGTGTATATCAAGAAGTCAAACTGCCATTGATCCTGGTGATTGTGAGGAAAAGGAACCTTTTGACATTGCTGATGACACTGTAAATGGGTGAAACCTTTATGGAGATTCCTCAAATGACGGAAAAAGTATTCCATCCCCCACCTCTTAAAAGCACACTATTCCATAAGTATCCCACTACACCCGAATATGAGGCTTTGGTGGCAGGCATTTGAGATCCAAACCGTAACACAGATCATCAAGCATTTATTGTTTACATGTGACAGATATATGTAGAAAAGCATGAATAAATCTGTATGTGTTGTGTTTGTTTGTTAATTAATCATTGAAGTAGAAACTGCAGCTAATATTAAGGCTACTTAGAAAGTGAATTTACACGGAGAAGTGTTGGCTGTCTGTAGTCAAAGCAATTTCTTACAGAATGGTTAAATTATCCCTATTATAAAAAGAAATCACTTAAAATGTATGGCATTTTAATAATGTTGCTAACAGCAGTGACCTCATGTCAAGGATTAGCTATACGCTTTCTGATTTATCCAAATTATTATTTTTCTTTCTTTTGGTTTTTACTCCTTTTTTCCTCCCTGAATCTTGAGCAGGTTAATGCAACATTTTCTACATCCCATTTTGCTTCTTGTTAGTCCTGCCAGGAAAATGTGTAGTGGTAAAAGAAGTTCGAGGTAACCTGAGAGATGAGTTTAATTATCCATGCTGCCTTTAAACACCACTTTCATGGATAGTTAGTAGCTGCCTATAAAATAAAAATAGAACCTGTGCATACTAATCAGACCAGATACTTTTTGGTACCATGTAAAGCCCTGGTTTAGTTTTACAGCTATTGAATGGTTGAAACCTAGAAAATAGGTGAAGATTAATTAGTTGCTGGGGAAGGTCAGTAGAACAGAAATAAAATAGGCACTACCATTTACTAATAACAGGAGTCCCTGGTACAGCTAGTGAAGGGATAATCAAATAAACTTATTCTATATAATATCACTAGTGCTTGCCCTGCTAATCTGTGAACCAGGTTGAATATGTATAAAAATACGTGGGAAAGAAACCAGTAAGTAGGTTTGAATCTTTTCTCCCATTTTCATCTGTAGGTAAAAATCTAAAGTGAAAAAGTGAAATTTCGAGTTCAGTTTTTTATATATGTTGTTATTACTGATGATTGGATTTTGTAAAGCATAAGAAATTAGAAAAAAGATAAGAAACATGTAAGTAAGGAAAACAGCAAGAATGTAGTAGTCAGATGATGAGAAATACCATTAATATGTACCTGATATTAACTGCTGGTGGAAACTAACTCTTCCTAAATGAACAAAATTCTTCTTTACTTCTGTAGGATTAAGTTTTAAAACATAGGCAGTTCTTGTTTGTCTCGTGAGTAGAGATTTTAATGTAGTATGGACATTTTAAAACTGCATGTATTTAACAAAACTTTGCTGTGTAATATAAAAATATTTTGGAGTAGGATATAGAGAATTTAACCTCTTAATTGCATAGTAGGTTGTGAGGGCAACGGAGAAAAGATAGAGGACAGGGTGGTCACACTTATGTTTTTTAAAATGCAGTAATAATCCATATGAAGAAAGTTGAGACTGCGCTGCTTATCTGAATGGTCTGTGTTATGGTTTGAAACACGAACATACCCCAAAGCCTAGTGTATGTGACAGGCGATTGGAATAAGGGGGATAGCTGTACTAGTGGATCAATCTGTAGATTTCCTGGGGCAGATCACTGGCCCGTGACCTAGAAGGATCACCTACCTTGCTAGATCCATCCTTCTCACTCTGCTTCTTGCTGAAATTGGATGATCAGCTTTGCAAGTGGTGTTTATTGAGATATAGCCTATAGACAAGCCAGACCTACACAAGGTAGAGCAACATGTAGGATGGAGTCCGACTCCAACCTTATATCAGACTGTAACTTCCCTGTGTGTTCCAAGCCCTCCCAGATCCTGACCAGGAACAGTGTTTTTGAGTTATGTAACTTTCTCTTCCCTGTGCATGCATGTTCCCATCATTGACCTTGTTTAAATAGATTCATGAATTTCTGTGTCTACACATGACATGCTAATAACTGAATAATGAGGAGAGGTCAGTGAAGAGCACATTTCCCCTCTTATTACACGTGCACAAGGCATGGAAAAAGCCCTAGTTCCTTTTGGTGATCTGTTAGTACGTTCTGAGTTTTAAAATCTGTTCCCTTAACTCTCTGTGTTTCTGGTTAACTACTTTCTACAGGAAGACTTACCAAAATAACTCTGGTAAAGGCCTAGAATTAACCAGTCAGCCATAATTAGATTACTTCCTTTGAATCTTGAACAAATTTAACATCTTACACACTCTCACTGTATTTTAAGTATCTTTTTCACAGAAAAGCGCTTTAAAGAAAATAATTCGCAGGAAAGTTTATGGGAAATTCTTCTTCCCAATTACGGATCATTTAGATTGGAAGATAGGATGCACATTTGAAAATATTAAAGAAGTGAATGTTTTGGGCTCAGGAGGTTGTGTCACCAGGAAAATAATTTTAAATTTTCTGCTTACATTGCTGCTATTTGTGACTAAGTCCAGATATTCCACTTCACTGGAGTCAGAATTTTAAAAGCAGACCTTGCTCTCAGGCTACATTAAAATTTTGGTCCTTTAAATTTATATAAACACTTCTTTATTTAGTTTCATGATGCATTTGCCCCTTTTTTCGATGCTTTTGAGATTTGTCCTTGTAATGCCAATTATACCAACAAACTAGCAATAAATAGATACAAAGATAAGCGTCAGGAAATAAATACAAAAATCTCATCTAATGAGAAGCCATTCTGAGAGGAAATAGTGCTACTAACTTAGAGATTTCCAAATCTACAGGTTACTTAGCTTTGTTTTCTTTTCTTGATAGTCAATTGATTACACTGAAATTCAACACTAGAATTATATTTCCTAACTAAGCATGACGAACAGAATTAGACTTACAGGGACATAATAAAATGATGTAGAATCATTGAATCCTTTCTCAGGTAAAACATCAATACACCTGAAGAAAGTTTTACAGTAGGCTACTTAGTATGTAATGCGCTGAGCAACATTAACTTTGGCATCAGTTTTTTCATTACTGTATTGAGTTCTAAAGAGATATTGTTGCATGTGGTGTTGCATGTTCTGGGTTCAGTCCAGTATTCTCCCCCCCCCCCGCCACACCCATGCGTGTGCATTAATTTGTTATTTAGAGTCACACTTCATAAGCGTATCTCAGTTTTGAATTTTCTTTTAGAATACATGTAATGTTATTGTGTTATACTGGAGATCTAGCGCAGAGACTTCACGTTAAGCTACAACCCCAGCTCTTTTGTTTTCTTTGAGACAGGATCTTCCTAAGTCACTAAGGTGCCAGGCTGGACTAGAACTTGTTATCAGCTTGCCTCAGCCTTCTGGATTGCTGGGACATGTGATATGAGAGGGAAAACTGAGAGGAAAAAATATTCAGAATAATTTATATTAGACTAATTCATTTGTAGATTTTGAATAAACCTCACAGCTCATTTTATTCAGTTTTCTTATGTAAACATTGAAGACACTAAGTTCCATTGGAAAAATAAGTGAATGGCCACAGGAAAATAAATGATTCCTGAATACTAATTTCATGTAATTTTGTTCTAGTAATTTAGTTATATTTGTTATATCAAGTTAGATTAAATTTGCCAAATATATATATTTAGTTATATTTGATTTGTCAAATAAATTTAAATTTTTATTTCTCATTTAATTAACTTCAATCTACTAATTTTCATTAAAGTAAAACCAAAAGAAATTGAAAAAAATAACTTTTACAAATTAAGTAGCATAAAATAATTCTGGGTATTGAAGAATGTATCTCTTGTATCTGCAAAGAAATAGGATGTGGAGTGAGTAACTATGATTCCAAAAAGATCTTTTTGTCCCCCAGAAGATTGAAATGTATTCAAATGTATTTACTATTGTTAAGTTATCAGATAAAATTGTGTGCGTTTATCTTTTACAACATAATGTGTTGAACTATGCACATATTGTAGGAAAGTTAAATCTAGCTAATATAATTTTTCTCTAGAAAAAATTTGAAATCACATAAGGAAGAAATGTCAGATCACACCCACTAGAGATACTAATATCTGTTAACTTTGGATGTATTCTTTCATATTTTTCATTGATTACATATAAACACATTTATATATGCTTTTCAAAGGCAAAATTAAGTTCATATGTGTACATATATGAGAATATCAATAATTCACTCAACAAAATAAACAGTCTTCGGCTGGCACTAAATATTAAAAATGATGTATAGGCTTCATACTGCTTCATCAACTGTATTCAGCATCACTTATTTTACCAACTCTCATTCATTTACATTGTTTTTAATAAGGTGATATTTGAACATACATATACAAAAATCTTTTGTTATTTTCTGGTTAATTTTAAGGAGTTAAGAATTTGAGTTCCTGGATATGAACACTTCTAAAGATATGTTTCCAAATCACTTTCTATGCTACGATTAATACTTTTACAAGGAGTGTTTGAAAACATATTTTACCTCATGGTTAGCATGTTCTTATTCACATATGTGTATATAGAGTTTGACACTTAAGAGGCAAAACAAAAGAAAAGGTGACATAGCCCTGCCCAGTATATCAGTATTTTAAATCTAATTACTCTTGTACTACTGAGTTTTAATTGATTTATGTATTTACTGGCCTCTATATTTGTTTGTCTTATTTTCTTCTTAAAAGACTTTACATTTTTCTACTTGGTGTTAGAAGTTTTTTCTCATAAGTATGTCATAATAACATTTTAATAATACTATTATTACTTTTCTTATTTATTACAAGATTTTATTGCTTCTTTATCATTTGACTTTGATATTAGTTGTGGCATTTTTATAATTTGAAATTTTTTTCTCATCACATAGACTTCTTCAGTAGTACTTATCGTTAAGAACTTGTTACCTACCTTGAGATCCAACAGATATTTACTCTTATTTTTCCGTAATATTAAATATACATGCTAATAAAAGAATTTTTTTAAAAGCCTTCTAAAAGAAAATACTTAAAATAACCCATTGGAATCATGCCATCACAAGGTTATGGGAATAGGAAGGGCCTCTCAACAAATTGTTATAAAATAATTATTTAGCTAATGAAAAAATAATGAAGTATCTTTATTCACTTGTAATATTAATTGATCCCATATAGACAAAAAATATCCAACCCAAGATAGATTAGCAATAATCTTTTGTATTCTAAAGTACATTTAGCAGGACATTCTGGTTAGAGATTGCTAAGGTTTGGATGTCGAGTATCCCCCAATAGCCCCCTGTAGTTGGATGTAGTGGAATAACTGGAACCACGTGCTATTGGGAGGTAGGGCCTGGCTGGAGGAATTCTGTCAACTTGTTGAGACTGGGGGTCACCCAGAGTGGAGATCTCAGGTGTGTGTTGTTGACTTGTGGGGCAGGAAGTGAGGGAGGGGCACTCACCCTGGGGTTGGGGGCCCAACTGGCAGCTTGAACTAAATAAAAGAAGGCAGAAGAAACATTGTTGCAGCTTCTTCCTGGAAGAGCTCTAGCCTTGCCTAAGTCTCTAGAAATGCACTTTTACCTTCTACTGCTGCCTTTCTGTCTGCAATGCTGTAAGCAGCTCTTCCAGCCTCTGCCATGTGCTTCCTCATTTGATGGCTGCCCATGAATGGACTGTGTGAGTCCATCTGAGACTGTGTGCTAAATAAATCTTTCTTCCCTTAAATTGTGGATGTCTGATGTTCTGTCACAGCAAGGAGGAAGTAACTCAGGTATAGATCAATATAACACTGGGACTGGAGGAATGGTTCAGGGGTTAAAGCACTTGCCTAGCAAGCACTAAGTAACCGAGTCCGACTTGCCAGCACCACATAAACCCGGCATGGTGGCACAAGCCTATAATCCCAGCCCTCTGGATGCTGAGGATTGCTGTGAGTCCAAGGCCAGCCTGGGCTCCACAGTGAATTCAGGACTAGCCTGGGCTACAGAGCAAGAGGCAATCTCAAAAAAAAAAAAAAATACAGCACTAATATAATTATGAGTTGAACATGGGTGACAATTTGAGTTAAAGAAAAATTGTACTCAGATGATAATATCTGTGTGTAAATCCAGTTATTCCACTCTGGTGTTGATTGATCCCACTAGCTATCTGTAGAGCAAATGGAAGAAGGACAAATTCCAAAATGTTTGTTAATATATAAACATGTCTTTGCTAACTGCAGCTTAATTTTCATTAGTATTATCCTTAGAGTTTTGAATTATAAACAGGCGATCCAGAAACCAACATAGAAAAAGGTAAATTAATTCAGTCGCAAAACTGACTAACTGGGCTGCATTGATCCTTGCTTAGATCAATGAAATCTTGACACGTGGTTTTATTTAGCATATGTGCTATGGTTTGGTTCTGAAATGTCCCCCCAGAGCCTCATGTGTTTGGATGTAGCGAGATAATTGTGAAACTATATGTTATTGGGAGGTAGGATATGGCTGGAAGGAACAGGAGCAAATGCTTGGGGTTGACCTGGAAATACCGTGTTAATGGGGGTGGGGGGATTATTGACTTGTGGGCCAGGAAGTGAGGGAGGGGCACTTAATCCTGCCCGACATGCAGTTTGAACTGAGTAAAGGAAAAAGAAACATCGTTGCAGCTTCTTTCTAGGAAGGCTTTTTCCTTGCCTGAGTCATAGACACTGGCGTGGCTTCTACTGAGCTTGTCTTTCTCTCTGCAATGGGGTCAGCACCTCTCCATCCTCTGCCATGTGCTTCCACCTTTGCTGGCTGCACTATGAACGGACTGTTTGAGACTCCTGAAATTGTGAGCTAAACAAATCTTTCCTCTATTAAATTGTGGATGTCAGGTATTATGTCACAGCAAAACAAAACTACCTAGATTAGCATGTAATTCCCAGATTTCAAACAGGCTTGTAAATGAGAAATGGTTTAAGAAGGACAGGAGAGATCAATGATGTTAGTGAATTTTATTAACATTCCCATCGCACAGGCCTTGTTTTCTTTTGTTTTTTTCTTTTCCTTAAATCAGTTACTTGCTTTGTGTTTTTGAAGCATGGTGAATTACACAATCAGTATAATGTTTTTAAACAGTGATTTAAATTGTGGACATAGTGATAAATAATCATAATTTTTATGTGTGTTGAATTCAGGAAACCTCAACTCTTTCCTCTTAAAACTGTATGTCTTTGAACCTTCTGGGGAGAAACAATATTTTAGAATACTAAAAAGTAATGTAGGACAGGGAATCAGATTGCCAAGACTGATGGAAAATAGATTGGACTTAGTTGCAAAATAAGACTCGGTGGCAATTAATATTTTGATAGGAAAAGTGATAGGGAGGGGGTAGAATAAATATTAATACCACGTTACCTAGCACATAGGTAGGTATCTTTACATTTTAAACATGCTTTTTTAGATATCTTATTAAGAGTAACAAAATGAGATATTTACTGTTCCAGGTAAACATAGTACAGAAAGGCATGGAAACACAAGTCAGTCCTACTCTTCATGTCAGCTGTATTCCATAATGTATTCTCAGGCATAATACTTAGGAACTTGTAACAAAAAAACAGGTAATGTGAATTTTCAGCCAGTATACTTACCTACAGTTTTTAATACCTTCCTTCGCTACATCCTTCTTGTCAATGGAGTACTGATTTGAGATGCTCCTATCCCAGTACTGTATCAAGTTACATTGTCAAGCCCTTTATAAGGCCAGCCTGTTTTTGCCAATTCCTACTGCTGCAAAAAATATCAAATTATTATAAAAATTGTACACATGTGGTCAGTATAGAACCTAGGGTGTGAGAAGCAATCTGTAGTATGTTTTTGTTTTTCCTAATAAGGTTCATTAAATTCTTGTGCATGAGAGAAAAGATTCAGTGTTGGGCACTCCTTCCTAAATGCCCATGCTCACTTTTACAGAGACAAAAAATATTAGAGGTCATACTGCCTTATTTGTTTTTTGACAGGAAAGACAAAGGTTTTCTTTCTCTCTTCCTAATATTAATTTTAAAAGGGGCAAGTAATCTAAGAAAAAAGTCTTACTTTGACTTCTGCCCATGTATTATCTTAGGAAATATTGTTTTAATTTATTTACTACACAAAGTATTTTGTACACAAGTCACCTCATTTTATCTATAAGCATCACTTTGAATTTTTATTGGCCTCATCTTATAGATGAAATGATTGAGATCCAGAAATAGCAAAGATAAGTTGTGTTAGGCAATTAAGCAATAGAGCAGGAATAAGACTGATTTCTTTTCTGTTAGTATGTTTGTGATATGTAACACATACATTCATCTTGCACAAAGAGTATATGTGTGTGTGTGTGTGTGTGTGTGTGTGTGTGTGTATCAGAGGACTGTCTGATTTGTCAATAAAAGAAAAAAACCTGAAAAATTAGACCAGAGAAAAATTTTCGTTCTATGAGTTTTGAGAAAATTAATTTGACAGTACCAGAGGCAAAATGAACATTATGGCCATTAGTAGTCCCCTCCAACTACTGCATAACTTTAAATGTAGCTTGTATTGGCCCAGTTAAATATTTATTTGCAACCCACCTAGAAAAAATACTAGTACAATGAAGAATTTTAAATCCAGTTAGCTGATTGTGATGGTGCACACATGTAATACCAGCACTCTGGGAGTCTGAGGCAGGGGGATCGCAAGTTTGATCTCAACCTGGGAAACTTAATGAGTTACTGAGACTTTGTGTTAAAATTGAAAAAAAGAAAAGGTTGGGATGTAGCTCAGCACAAAGGCCCTGGGTTCAATCCCCAGTAGAACAAAAGAGAAAAAAAATCTAGTTATGATAAATGCAATATGTTAATACTTTTTGAATTGTCTTATTTGACAAAAACCAGCCCCTATCTTTAATAATCAAGAAGCAGATGAAATCATGTTTGATTTTTCAAAATTTAATTTACAGTTTTGGTTTTGTTTTACCTAGAATTATTAATAATTTCTGAAGAAACTTTGTACATATTTACAATATACATGATTTTTGCATATATGTAGGTAGATAAATGGTTAAATCAAGCTAATTCACATATCGACCACCTTACATATTTATAATATTTTCATGGGAAGAATGTCAAATATCTACTCTGGTAATAATTTTCAAATAACACTATACATTATTAATCATGGTATAAATGCTATACAATAAATATAGCTTTAGAATGTGTTCCTTCTAATTGAAACATTTCCTCTGCTCCTGGAAGAGATGTTCTATCTTTGTGCTTGGACGTCATTTCACATTTAGGATAGGTAAAAATACCATTATTGAAATTATAAAAAGGATCCACTGTCCCCAGGCACACATGCTTATGGTTTTTAAAGTCATTGCAGAAACTAAACTATTTTTTGATGAGCAAGTTATATTGGCAA
Organism: Ctenodactylus gundi; assembly: GCA_004027205.1. Taxonomy (NCBI): domain Eukaryota; kingdom Metazoa; phylum Chordata; class Mammalia; order Rodentia; family Ctenodactylidae; genus Ctenodactylus; species Ctenodactylus gundi. The sequence goes on from PVKB01000134.1 coordinate 1,051,529, forward strand.
TGCAGTCGGTTTTCCCCGTCACAGTTTATTATGTGAGAACACTATCTTCCCATTGCATTGAGTAATTAAAACATGGTGATTTTTTTACAAATGCCAGAGTATTTTTACCGAAATTAAACTAGTAAAATATTTACCTTCCTCTTATTGGTAGGAATATTTACTATTTCATACTAGTCTCTTAAACTTTTGCAGTGTATTCTTTGAAGAGGACACCTATATGGTTTGTTTGGTAAGAGAACAGCTTTACCTAGAAAAAAAAGCCATAATAACCAATTGTTTTGAATTATATTCACATTTAAAAGAGCAAAAACAGAGAGGTTATAATCGTGGCAAAGTGCTGACCCTTGTTCCAAGCTGTAAAGCAAGACCTGTCTGCGTTAGGCACACCTTTCCACCTCTCTGTCTGAGATGCTATATGTTCTTATCATCCCCTCTTAGCCATTTATCACATTAGAAATTTAATGTTCTCTGCTTAAATGTGTTGGCTATAGAAACGATAAACCAACGGTAAGTTGTGAATGAGTACAGGTGAGATTTAATCTTTTAAGTCCAGGACCTCCAGATTTAAGTGTTACCCCAAAGGAGTAAAAATGTCATATCACCTCGGCAGGCTATGATCTCTACAGATTTCGAGGAATGCTGTGTGTTTTCCATCATCCTTGTATAACAATGTGTACTGAAAAGTCCATTCCTGAACTTGTAATGCAAGTTGTGGCAGAGGATTTAAAAAACTAATGTTGTTGATATAATAGGAAAGTAAAAGATGTAGCTCAAATTAATACTATTGATTCAACATTTGAAGCATTTTATATGTAGCCATATAATAAGACTTTTAGAATTTTTAGCTTGTAGAATTTCTGTAGAATTTTTCTCACTGGGCTAATTCACATATTCCCTATGTTTGTTAGTATACATCTAGTAAGTTCTCTACTGAGATTTCAATTCAGTCTCTCTGCTCCACTTAATAGCAAGTATTTCTAATGTCTTAGAATTTTCACAGTATTCTTTCTCTATTTTTCATATTTTTAATCCCATTAAAATAAATTCTATTTATTCTTGTGCCTCTTCGCTCATCCCATCTATTCATCTTTCTGATTTCTCATCAGTTGTATACCCTGGCATTTTCATTCTCTGGTGAACAAATACTTCCGCAGTTAATATTTGGCAAGGAATCTGGTATCAGATTAACTATGTTCAAATTCTGAATTCACCACTTTTAACCCATTTGTTTAAACTATAAGTGGATATTTAATCTGTTTCTTTTCCCATTCAATATTTCCTTCAAAATGCAAGCCTGGGCCTTTCACTTTTGGATTACTATGAAGAATTCTAAAGATTACATCTCAATTTCTGTTCCCATAATGGAATGTATTTGTGTGATTGTGCGTGGGTATGTGTGCATACTCCAAAACTCTAACTATTTAGAGCCCATGTATAAGGAACTATTTTTGGCAAAAAAAAAAGGCTAAGAGAGTTTATTTTTACATGTTTTCTTTGTTTTGTCTAACCTCTTTAAAATAGCAGTACCTTTTTCAGAATAACTATTTTGGTTAAGTCATTAAGGAATTTTACACATATTATTTTTTATGCAGAGAATTCTAAATATAAATCTATCTTTCTAGGTAATTTAGGATCATTATCCTTAATTATTTTGCCTCTGTATAAAGCTAAGGGGTGCCTTGATGGGTTGATAATACATTTAGGACTAGTATTCACACTGTGTCTCCCTGGTCATTTAATATAAGCCTGTAAATCTTGTTAGAGCTTTCTGCTTCTCTGTTGGGTATCATTTCCGGACCCTGTCAAACTACTCGGTAATTAGCTTCCGTTTTTTGATCTATAAAAGTGAAGACTTTTAGCTTCTATCTTATATTTAATTTGGATAAACCGAATACGAAAATGACTTTGAAGAGTGCCTAGTATATTTAAGTGCTCAATGAGTATTACATGATTATTGTCATGTCCAACCATCTTTCTTCAATTAAAGCATGACTCTTACCTGAAAACATTCTTGAATTTTACTTGGCTCGGAGTTTCTCAGAATCAATATAGATGCCCCACTTGCAACAACCAATCTTCACTCCACCTCAGCATCTCCCTACATGCCCATCCTCTTTTTTCTCCTGTGAGTATATTTATCTTTTTCCTGGTTAACACTTTATATCTCATATCTTTAGCAATCCAACTTTTTCCTTTATCTCTCATACCTCCGCTTCCATTATTTCTAATCTACAATTATTTTATTATTAATTATTTTAGTACCATTTATTTATGCTTTGCATATCACATCTTTATTATTATTGCTTTCTTTCCCCTTCCCAGTCCCTCTCCCTCATCTTTTTGTCCCCTCTATAGAGTCTATCTTCTCACTCTCTTTGATCTCTTTTACTTTTCCTATGGTTTCGGTTTCTCACATCAAACAATCCATATGACATTTGAACTTCCGTGCTAAACATAATGATCTTTTTTTCCCCTGCCATTCTACTTTTATTTTGTTTTATTTTATTTTTCCCCACTTTATTGATATGTATAAGTGCAAAATTTAAGGTTTACAATGGAGTTGAGCATTTTGTGCACACACATATCTTGTCAAAGTGACAAGGGCTTTCCCACTCTCCTTTTGTCCCTCTCCGTACTCTCCCTTCCCTCCCTCCACCCCCACCTTGTCCCCCTCTTTCACTTTGTCTTTGGTCTTAAGTTCCATGAGATAGTTGTGGTCCGTTGTCTCTCACATCAGAGATACCATTTGATGTTTCACCTTCTGCTTCTGACTCACTTCACTAATCATGATGTTCTCAAGTTTCTTCCATTCGCCTGTAAAAACCTCCACGCTGTCGGACCTTACAGATGCGTAGTATTCCATTGTGTATAAGTACCACAGTTTGTGTATCCACTGGTCTGTTGATGGGTATTTTGGTGACTTCCATGTTCTAGCTATTGTTAGTTGTGCTGCTATGAACATGGATATACATATATCTCTGTGGTATGTTGTTTTGGCCTCTTTTGGATATATTCCCAGGAGGGGTGTCGCCAAATCAAAGGGGATATTTATTTCTAGTCTTCTGAGAGCTCTCCATACTGCTTTCCAGAGTGGTTGTACGAATTTACATTCCCATCAGCAGTGCAGGAGGGTTCCTTTCTCCCCACAGCCTGGCCAGCACTGATTGCTACTTGACTTGTTGATATAGGCCATTCTCTCTGGAGTGAGATGGTATCTTAGCTTTGTTTTGATTTGCATCTCTCTTATGGCTACAGATGTTGAACATCTTTTCATGTATCTATTGGCCTTTTGTACTTCTTCGTGAGTGAACTGCCTCTATTTCATTTGCCCATTTTTCAATAGGATCCTTTATTTTGGTGGGCTTAATTTTCTTCAGCTCCCTGTGTATTCTAGTTATGAGTTTCTTATCTGAGGTGTGGGTGGTGAATATACTTTCCCAGTCTTTTGGTTCTCTATTTACAATGTTGACAGTTTCCTTTGCTGTGCAGAAACTTTTTAATTTGACAAGATCCCATTTGTTGATAATGGGGATAATCTCTTTTGCTCTTGGTGTCTTGTCTAGAAAGTCTTTGCCTACCCCAGCGTCTTTTAGATATTTGCCTATTTTGTCTTCTAGAAAGTTTAGTGTTTCACTTTTCATGTCTAGGTCTTTAATCCACTTTGATTTGATTGTGGTGCATGGTGATAGGTGTGTTTACTAGATTCATTCTTTTGCATGTGGATGTCAGTTTTCCCAGCACCATTTGTTGAACAGGCTGTCCTTTTTCCATTGTATGCATTTGGCCCCTTTGTCAATGATTAGGTAATTGAGGGTATTTGGGTTTGTTTCTGCATCTTCAATTCTGTTCCACTGGTCTATCTGTCTATTTTTGTGCCAGTACCAACTTGTTTTTACAACTATGGCTTTATAGTACAGCCTGATGTCTGGAACTGTAATGCCTCCTGCTTCGGTCTTGTTGCTCAGGATTGCTTTGGCTATTCTTGGTCTCTTTTGGTTCCATATGAATTTAAGAATTGTTGTTTCAAGTTCTTTGAAGAAACTTGCAGGTATTTTGATAGGAATTGCATTAAATCTATCTATCAGTTTAGGTAGTATAGTCATTTTGACTATATTTATTTTGCCTGTCCAAGAACAGGGGATGCCTTTCCATTTTCTAATGTCTCCTAAAACTTCTTTCTTCAATGTAGTGTATTTTTCCTTATATAGGTCCTTCACTTCTTTGGTTAGGTATACTCCTAGGTATTTCATTTTTTGCTGAGCTATTGAGAATGGAATTGTTTTTCTGAGTTCTTGCTCAATAAGTTCATAGTTAGTGTATAGAAATGTTATTGATTTTTTAGTGTTAATTTTGTAGCCTTGAGACTTGGCTGATTTTTTTTATTATTTCTAGGAGTTTCATAGTGGAGTTTTTTGGGTCTTTCATATAGATAATCATATCATCTGCAAATAAGGAATGTTCGACCTCCTCATTTCCAAGGCATAATGATCTTAAGGTGTATCCATTTTCTTACATATATGTAGGCAATTATTTTTAATGATCATTTTCCCTCTCAAATAATTCATCAGCTTTAATGTTTACTCAAATTTTAGTCATATATATGGCTTTCATGTCACTATTCAACTCTTTAAAAGTATTTGCATAGTGTGAACTTTGCAGATAGACAAAAATAGTACAAACCCATCTTTGACATTTACAAGCTGTGTAATATTAAACATGTTATTATCTCTGAGCCAGCTTTCTCACCTAGAAAATGAAATAACAATCATCTCATAGAGTTGTTGTAATAAGAGAAAAATAAATTTTCAAAAGTACTCAGGTCAATACTGTTCTCTTTCTTGAACTTGGTGCTGGTTCCATAGGAATATTCCATTTGGGAAAATTCAGTGAGCTGTGCCACTTTTGTATATGTACAATAATATGTTAAATTTTATTTCGATAACTAAAGAAGTGCTAGCTTCATTCTAGGAAAGGAGTAAGGAATAATGTGACACTGTTATCATTAGTGCTCGCCATCTGGATTCTACTTCCACCATTCCAAATTAGCAGTGACTTTAACAGGTATACCAAAGGTCTTTTCTTGTTTCTAAATTCTTTTCTTGCTTGAAGAATGATGCAGTCATTTTAAAGCTGTCTTCTACTTCAGCTTTTTCAGTATTCCTGGGATATCACACTCAAATACTAGTTGACTCAGGATCTTGTTAGAGATCTCTTTTTAATTATGCAAAGTTCTGTTTGTGTGTGTGTGTGTGTGTGTGTGTGTGTGTGTGTATTTGTGCACGTATGTTATTATGTATATTTCTAAGAAGAAAAATTATTAAGTTAGAGTTCCTAGTTTGAGGTTGACAGTAATGAATGTGGACTTAGATATGCATGCAAAATGGGAATTTGAATATCAATCCCACTTAACAGTAGCTTAACTATAAGAATCAAAAGATAATATCAAGGCAGTACATGAATAAAGGATGTCAAAGGAATAAGAGGAGCAAGAATGAGGGGACAGATACTTAGCAAGCTCAAGGCCCTCAGGTCGATTCCCCATGACCACATAAACTGGGTGGAGTGGCTCACATTTGTAATTCTGGGACTCAGGAGGCTGAAGCGGGAGGACTGCTATGAAATCAAGGCCAGCCTGGGCTACCTAGTGAGTTTGGAAATATCCTGGACTACAAAGACACAAAGCGACACCCTCTTTCAAAAAAATAATGAGGGGACAGAGATGGAGTTTTTTGGAGAGGCAAGATTGGGGCCAGGATAGTATACTGTCCAGAAAGCCAAATCTAATGCTTGTGATACACAATTAATTTCCTTGAATTAGCCCTGAAAGAAAAGTTAAAATAATTGTGAAAACATCATTAAAACTACCTCATATCCTTAGTTGAGATGTAGTAGACAGAGCATGAGAGTTTAAAAAATCAAGTCTCAGCCCTTTCTCTCAGCTCACTATGTGCATTAGACCAGCGACCTCTGAGCTCCAGCTCCCTCCTGTTCTGATGTTCTCCCATCTCAATTATTTTCAAAACTTTGCTGTGGGGCTCAAGTGACAGAATACATGGAGAAACAGTCAGCAGCTCATAAGGTGTCGCACAAATGCAGGGGACGATTTGTGAGGCACCTTTGACATATTTTGTCCCTGTAGCTGCCATGCTATTGCTCCCCCAGCACAGCAACCAAAGTCGGGAGATGGCTAACTAATTGATGGAAGAAGGCTGTAGCTTAAGTTAGATTAGGGAAACGCCTCTCAGGGTATGGTGTACTGGTAAATTCTCTTACTTGGGAGAGCCAGTGTTTGAACTTCATCCTGAGTGAGACGACCTGCTGCTTGTTCATAGATAAACCCCTCTGTATTATATATTTATAGTTAAATCGTGGTGAGCACCTGTGCCTGTGTTGAATGGGAGATCAAAGAAAATAAGGAAGAAAAAAAGAGGAGTGCTTTTATTGCTTCTGCTTTTATTAGCTAGTATTTTAAGGATGAAGAATAATTATTTTAGAGTTAAAGGATCAAATGAGTAAGTGTCCCATTTGGGTCTTCCAAAGAATATGAGTTTGTAATGTGGAAAATTGCATTTTACTGAGAAGGCTATGTTTTCAGGCTAAGTGCTTGAAAAAGTGGATTTTTTAACTGACATTTTCTGAGCTTACTGAGACCCAATTGAAAAAATAGATATATTTAAGGAATACAATGTGTCATCTTCATATATGTATATTCAAGCTAATTGATGTATCTATCATTTACGTATTTACATTTTTTCTGTGATGAGAATATGTAAGATCTCTCTTTAATGTTATGCTTTCTTAGTAAATTCAAATAAGTAGTACATATTAATTATAATTATAGTGCTATGTGCTAATTTATTTTTAATGAGAAATTTCTTGTTATGAACAAATAAAAGGTCTATGTCATTTGAAATACCTGAGCCTTTCAAAGAAGGAAATGGGATGTACAAATTATTTGTGGTTATATAGGAAAATTGGGTTCGTGATTTCATTTGTATCTTTAAAATATAGGCAAATGTCTTATAGAAGCTTTACCCTGTCTTGTTATGTGATAAGACTTTGCCCGTGAAGTAGACGGAGGACAATGGGAAGGAAGATATTCTGTCATTGAGAAGATATCTTCAGAATAGCAAATTCATAATCTATGTGAATAATTTGAGAGAATGTCCATTTCTGTAATCATATATGGTATGGTTATTATTATAAAGATTGTCCTAGAGATTCTGTGTAAGCAATACCTTCAGAAATAATATGAAATTCACCCAAAACCATATAGTTTATGCAAATGAATTACTGATTTTTATTATTTTGGTTAACAGTTACTATCATGACATGGATTTAACTGACTCTTTTAGCAAAATAATTTAGTCTTGTTTTCTAGAAAATGCTGTATCTTTGGTTGAAAGAAATGAGAAGAGGTATACAAAGACCTCTTAAATTCTGTAACGTGACACCTCCACTGCCTACGGAAACTTTCTTTCCTTAAACTTAGAGGATTTTAGGTGGTGTTATATACTCATGCTGCTTCATTCTTAGTCTGTTCACTTTTAGTTTATATACACACATGTGCGTGCACTCACACACACACGACTGTAAGGGGCCAATGGTAAGGGAGTCTAGGAATATCTAAATGTTTTCAGATCTTCCCCATTACCAATCAGTACACAACTTCTGCTAAATTGCAAATATTTTAAAATCACTGCATATTAACATATTGGTATCTTGAATGATGCTGGAAAATAACAACAAAATATTATGCCCCAACTCCTTCCTCCTAAAATCCCATTAATTAAATAACAAAGAGTAAGTGTTCCACAATTCAAATGTGCTGGGTCTAACTTCCTTCTGTGAATGCACAGACTTGTCAGTGAGACACTTAGTCATCCAAAAGTAAGATAATTTGGACTGCAGGCATCTGAAAGTTATATCGATATTTATAGTAACTAATTTACATATTATATATATATATATATATATATATATATATATATATATATGTCAACCAGAAGAGAAATTGCTTTGATATAGCTAATAAAGGTGGATAGATGGATTGTCTATCCTTGTAAAAGCAAACATGAACTATCTTCCCCTGATTGCTAACTAGTTTAATGATTTCATGTGTTCTGATGCAACACATGTAGGTCCATATTTGTAAAGTACTCACTGTTTTCTACATTGCTTTTGCTTACTATTACTTGCGTTGCTCTTTCATCATTAGTGTCTGAAAGCTTTGTTTTGTTAGCCCCGCCCTTTATTGTGTCTAGATACTAGAACACAGAAATCTGTATGGGACTTCACAAAAACTTCACTTTCCTGAGATGTTTAAATCTGGCATGTATCGGGTTCAGATAGAGCATTACACTTGAGTACAGAAGACTGGCCTCTTTTTCCAATTCTGCCACTGAATCATCGTGTGATGTGGAATAAATTTCTTTGACCTGGGCTTTGATTTCCTCATCTGTACAATATGAGAATTAAATTTCAGGTTCACTTCAGCTACAGTCACATTAAGTTATTCTTTTTGGTAGAAAAATCTAACTCCTTTTGGGACATGGAATACTTGGAAAAATATTTCCTGTAAATGTGGATAGTGCCATGAATTTGTTTAGGCTTATTTCAGCCTTTAGATGTTTTCTTTGATAAAAAGAAGACTTTAAAATGCACGCATACACCCATTGCGGTACACTCTCTGGGGCTTAAAGCTTCAAGAACAACACTTGGTATAGGAAAACAACGTCCAGATGTAGTCTAGAGAAGGAGCGTGAAAGCCTGAGAAGTTAATTTTGCTTTATATAAAATGAGGTTCACAAATTCACAGTGTTAAGCGATGGATTTATATTTAAATGAAACAAAATCTTTTTTTTTTTTTAGGTTTGTTGCCACCGAGTACTAACATGGGTCCATTTTATTATTTTTAATTTATCTTTATTTGTATATTTTTTTTGTTTTGAGACAGGGTCTCACTGTGTAGTCAAGGTTGTTCAGAAATTCACTATGTAACCCAGGCTGGCCTCAAACTCATGGCAATCCTCCTCCCTCAGCTTCTCCAGTGCTGGGATTACAAGCATTCGCCACCATGCCTGGTTTACTGGTCCACTTTAAATGGGCATTGTCTAAATCCACAGCAAGTCATATGGAAATACTTGAGCTAATCCTGAGAGTTGGAGGAAGAGTAGTTAAGGCTACAAGAGGCCCTAGTCTAGCCTATGCCGATTCTCCCGATCCCCTCAAGTTTGAACCTCAGTTTTAGTCTCCAGAATTAGATCAAGAAAAAAAGGGAACTCTTCACTTTGGCTTAGCATTCCAAGGACTACCCGCTTTGTTCAGACATCTGTGATCACACGTTGCTTCCTATGCTATGAGTGCATATGTTTGTGTGCTTAATCTTGCTAGGAGAATCCATCATGCACCACACCCACAAACTTTTGGACAGGTTTTCAACTTTTGTTTTTTAAGTCAGGGTCTGGCTCTGTAGTCCAGGCTGGTCCTGAAGTCACTCTACAGCCGAGGCTGGCCTCAAATATACAGTGATCCTCTTGTGTCAGCCTGCTAAGTGCTGGGATAACAAGAGTGTGTGAACATTCTGCAGATTCGACCCCACGGCCTGGCTTTTACTATGCAAGTAATCCCTCCAGCCTGATTTTCAACTTTTATCCCATTTTATTAGAATATTTAGTACATATATGTATATATATATATATATACACACACACACACGCACATATATATGTATTTGTGTGTGTGTGTGTGTGTTTGTGTGTGTGTAGATACACACGTGTAGTTACATTGAGCTTGCGTATTTTGTGCAGCTTTCAAAGTTTTTTTTTTTTTTTTTTTTTTTTTTTTTCTGAGACTGGGTCTTGCTCTGTAGCTGTAGCCCAGACTGATCCTGAACTCACTATGTAGCCGCACATTGGCATTAGACTCACAGAAATCCTCCTGCCTCTGTGTCCCTAGTGCTGGGATTACAGGCTTCCACGCTGGACTTTGTGTGATGTCAGGAATTGAACTCAGGACCTTCCTTTTACGAGGCATGTACATTTATTGTTGCGCCATATACTGGTTCCCTGGGCAACCCCACGACCCCACCCCCACCGCACAGTCACTGCCCCCCCTCCACCCCCACACTGTGCGCATGCGCGTGAACACGTTTCTTGCCTCAGGCTCTCGCTCTCACTCTCGCGACATCACGTCTTGGTGGCCGGCTTCACGCTACTGGAACTCTTTTCCAGATATAACCGCCTTGGCCGTCGAGGAATCGAGGCCGCTTCCAGCTAGATGAGAGGCAAGTAGTGGGTTCACTTGCTTTGTCCCTCAAAACAGCTGTAGGGGTGCCCAGGGGAAGTTTATCTCTCCGAGAGCGCGAGCGACAGCCGTTAGCCCACGAAGGGACGGCTGGGAGCGGAGGCCTCTGCGATGAGGTAAAATGGCGAAGGTGGAAAGTCCCGTGGCCTGGAGCGGTTAGAAAAGGCTTTGCTGTCTCACTTCAGTTTTGAGCTTTCTGTGGTACGGATGTCCTAAGAGACTAGTTCGGAGAAGTTTGTGTGAGAATAAAGCTGGGAAACTAAGAAAAACCGGGAAACGGGATGGAAAATCGGAGAGCGGGAACCTTCGAGTTGTCGTAACGGATAAGTCGACGTTATCCAGGTGACAGTTTTAATGACTGAGGTGAAGGCGGGGAGACTTGTTCACAGGCATGACATGAGGCAGAGCTAGGAGAAAAATTAGACTTGGGGGGGTATTAAGTTCTGAGAAGATAAATGTCCCCTCGTGGTTTGGGGAGGTTCGGCCAGTGCTCTTGCCACTCATAAGTGCCTGCTACGGCTTTCCAGAACTCTGAGCCATTTTTTGGGAGCTGTTCCAGTTATGAAATTGTCCTTTTCAGCTTAATCCTCTGAGAGTCACCTTTAGGTTTCCTCTCAGCATTATTTATGTAATCTTTTATGGAAATAACTCTGGTTAAGTCAGTAATGCTTTGTATTTATCTTACTGCATTACTACCAATGGCTGTGGTTCTGCATGTAAGGAACACCGAGCTTAATTAAAATGCTAACAATTGGGGACCCTCCACCCTAGTTTGTAGTTTACCAGCCTAAACAGGCTATATTCTCAAGCCTTTTGACATAAAGCAAGTTAATAAGCTCTTTCTAAACCTTGTCAACATTTACAGAAATCAATTCTGACGTCCTAAAAAGGAAAATCTTTTAGAACACTGGTAGTTTATATTTAAAAAGTGTTTCCCGGGGACTGGAGGAATGGCTCAGGTGTTAAAGCGCTTGAGCAAGTGCTAAGTCAAGCGCTAAGTACCCGAGTTCCACATAAGCTGGGCGTGGTGGCGCATGCCTGTAATCCCATCCCTGTAATCCCAGCACTCCGGAAGAGGCTGAGACAGGAGGATTGCCGTGAGTCCAAGGCCAGCCTGGGCTCTGAAGTGAATTCAGGACCAACCTGGACCACAGAGCGAGACCCTGTCTCAAAAAAAAAAAAAAAAAAAAAAAAAAAAAAAAAAAAAAAAAAAAAAAAAAAAAAACCTGTTTCCCCCCGGGCTGGAGGAATACCACAGCAGTTAGGGTGCTTGCCTAGCAAGCGCAATGCCCTGAGTTTGTTTCCCCACATCACATAAATGATGCCTGTAATTCCAGCCCTCAGTAGGCTGAGTCAGGAGGATGCTATGAGTTCGAGGCCAGCCTAGACTACACAGTGAGGTCAGGACCAGTCTGAACTGCAGAGCAGGACCCTGCCTCTAAAAAAGTGTTTTCCCCCTTTTTGTTTCTTTCCTTTTTTTTTCCCCCTGAAGGACTAAAATGAAAATTTTGGTAAATATGTTTGCAAAACGAGGAAACAGGCCTCAGTCCTCTTCCTATCTAGATTTTTAAAAATTGGGGCTTGAGCAATGACACAACAGTTAAAAGTGCCTGCATTGCAAGCACAAGGCCCTGAATTTGATTCCCCTGCACCATATAAAGTAGGGCATAGTGATTCGCGCACTCAGGAGGCTGAGGCAGGAGGTTGCTGTGAGTCCAAGTACAGCCTGGGCTACATAGTGAGTTAAAATATATAGAGTTTAAAAAGTAAAGCAATGGAAGCCGGGAAGGCCAAAATCAAAGCAAGACTTTGAAGTAAATTAGTAGTACACATGAAGTAGTTACAGAAGACAAAATTATCCTTACTGCTACCAAAACCCATTTTCCTTGAAATTAGAGGTTTGTAGGTGATGTTTGTATAATCATGTATAGCACTACTACATGTTTTAAGTTGGTAAAATGCTCTCTGTTTGACAGATAGTATATATGTACCACCTATTTATTAAATGTACTTTAATGAAATGAAATCTTTTCCTTTCTTCCCTCCCTCCCCCTTCCATTCCTCTCTTTCTGTTGAACGTAAGTTTTTTAAATCTTAGTAAGAGTCTTACTAATTTTATTCTCTCATTTTTCTTAACCGTAACTGAAAAAATAAAAAAAAAGCCTTCACAGTTCATTATTGTTACCCTCATAGGTGCTGGTGCAAAGGGACCTCTTGCTACTTCCATTATGCTTTTTAAGACAAAAGATAATTGACAGTAAGCATGAAGTTTCTTTCAGGTCTTGCCCTTCCCTTAGTAACTCTTAGTTTTAGTCTGAGATCATCCACCAGGTATCGGATGTTAATATTTGATTGGAAGTGCTAAAACTGGGTTGTCCAATGCAGTATTCATTACTTTTCAACAAATTAAAATGAAATATCACTAAAATTGAGTCCCCAAGTCTCATTAGGATTATATATTTTACCTATTTAATAGTCATATGTGGCTACTGGTTACCATATTAAATGGTACAAATGTAAGCAATTGCAACACCTCAGGAATTTCTCCTGGCCCAGCATTGATCCAGAAAGACAGTCAGCTCGTTGCCGTTTGATTGAGATTCAGATCCTATTTTCCTGAGGGGCAAGTTAAAGGAGAACACAAGACCACAACATGTCCTGTGGTAATTCAGTAAGTAGCTGTGCAAGATAAGCCCTGAGTAAACTGAGCTAAATGGTGAGCTGGGTACAATAGAGCCATTTATGTAATTTGATCCTAACTATTGGGTCTGGCGAGGTGAGGCTTATATTTAACACTATTTTGTAAGGTCTTTGGTTGTAATTTTAGACATATGTTAGACATCAGTATTGCTAATTTACATTTTATGAAACATGTCTACAGCACAATGATTAAATTTAGCTAAAATTAGTAAGTACATAGGGAAAACAACTGAGCATTTCACTATCACGATCTCTTTTTAAGATTGTCATTAATATAACATTTCTTGTATCTTCTCCAATGTGGATTTTAAAGGATGAAGAGTACAACACGAACAGTGCAAGTTGAAACACTTTGAAGATTCAAAATGACCAAGACAGATAATTCATGTTTTTAAAAATGAATATGTGATGTTGTAGAAAGTATTTCACTTACTTTTTTCTTTTTCTTACACTCCTGCTGTAGACTGGACAAATGTCACAGTTTTGAAGTTTCTTTTCTTTGGCTTACTTTGATGACGCCTGCTGCATGAATCTCTTTTCCCACAGTAAAGGAAAACTTTTTAAATATTTTCTTTGTTTAGCGCTTGTATTAAGTCAATGAACAGTATGGTCTATGTTGTGTGTGTGTGTACATGCACATGTGCATGTGTGTGTGTTGAGGATCAAACCCACGGTCTTGTACATGCTGGGCAAGCTCACTAACCACTATGCTGCCTCTCCAGACCTGCGTGTTTTGATACTTCTTAGTGGATTCACAAGTGCAGTTGTAATAGAATTTGTGTCTATTTTATGATGTGTTTGTTGTATTTTACTAAATAGGTGCTCAGTAAAATAAATTTAGTTTTTAACTTACAGTGGACTGTTTTTCTCCAAACTTCCACATCTTACAGGACATGCTAACATAATTCGGTTTGTGAGTCTGGAAGAATGGCTCAATAGTTAAAACACTTGGCTAGCAAGCACTAAATCAAGTGCTAAATACCTGAGTTCAGTTCTCCAGCACCACATAAGCTGGGCATGGTGGATGGCCCCTATAATCCCAGCACTCTGGAGGCTGAGACAGCAGGATTGCCGGGAGTCCAAGGCCAGTCTGAGCTCCATAGTGAGTTCAGGACCAGACCTGGGCTGCAGAGCCAGACCCTGGTCTCAAAAAAATAAATAAAAATAATTTAGTCTGTATGAATAATAGGACCTAGACATGATTAAGCTCTTCTATTTCATTCATAGGTAGTCATGTGATGTAAGCCCCAAAATTAACCATTAGAAGATTTTTTACATCTACTCTGAGAGATGAAATCTACGGTGGAGGTTTTACTTCATGATCCTACTGTGACATCCACTGCCACTGAAGTTCGTTTGTGGTTAGAAGGTAAGGTATTCTGAAACATACTAGCTACCACGGCTCATTTTTTTCATGCTCAGTTATCAAGTTTTCACAGATTCTTCATACATACAAACATGTATTATTAAGTACTTTACAAATGCTTCAGTATTAAAAGTCTGCCCCTGAAATCTGTATTTCAGGTCCCAAATTTATGTTTTCACAAACATATTACAAGAATAATCTCTGTGTCTTAATAAGTATCTTTGTTGCATAAATGTTGGAATTAATATGCACTTAATTAAGATATTGATGTGTGATTTTGGATTTTCAATAGAATTAGTGTATGATTAGTGAAAGCAACTGAAAATTCTAACTAATGATAGTAGAACAGTGCAAACATTAATAGATACAATTTACATTCTTTTAATAGAAGAAGCTAATGCTCCCAGCAGAGTATGGACTATGTAGAGAAATAGGTGCAATGAATGCAAGAGTTAAATGCATTTAACTAATTTTAATAATTAAAATTTATTACAGTTGATAAATACTTAAAACAATTTGAGGACAGACACTGTACCTGACTCCATCACTTGGTATTCATATTAACAGATATCCATTGAGTGTGTTTATTGATCCCATAAGAAGAGATGGAAAGATTTCTTTCATCTGTTTTTATTAGCATCAAATCAAAGTACTTTAGAACCCATTGGCAGTTCTTAGTATTTAACTGTAGAAACTCTTCCAAAGAGAATTAATTATTCTGAGACTTTGCATTGTTGTACTGTTTTCTTTACACAAAGAATTAGAAATATAGTTTAGTATATTCTGTTATTTTTAGTACACCAGATCAGGCAATACATAAATGAAAATATTACAAAATTATAGCATCTGCTAGAATCTTATTTCATCAGAAAAGTAACTCAGGACAATGAGCTTTTTCTGACATTTGAAATATTACAGTGATCTAGCACATCAGTATATATAAACAATTTTAGTTATTTCAATAAAATTAATTTTATGCAAAACTTTTAGATGAAGTCAAAATTCTATTTTCTGTTTACATTTTTTATTATTAATATCAGTGAAATTAAAAACTATAGTCATTCTCAGTAGTTTAGGTAATAAGACCTCAGTTCTTCAGAAGAAATCCCAGGTTTTCTCAATTGCCACTTTTTATTACTTGTGAATTATTTCTTTCAGTTTTAAGTCTTGCATTTGTGCACTGTGAAAATTGTTACTAACTCAGTAAGTCTCATTCTCCCAGAATATTTCCTTTGCTTCTCAAAGCACTTTTTGCCTATTATTTTGCATATATTTATGCGTTTATACATGTTTGTTTTATATGCTCCTCTTGAGATTATAAATTCTTTAAAAGTAAGAGATAATATTTTCTATCTTTGAATCTGACAACTTTACTGCAAAGAATTTTTGACTAATATAGTTATTATTGATAAAATTATCACTTTAATTTTCCTTCTTCATTTTCCTACAAAATTATCCTTATTATCAGAATCTTTCAAGGTATCTTTCTTAATTAAGTTTTCTTTGGAGTTATCTGCATATTTTATAACGTTAATTGTCAAAGTAATCGAAATAAACAAGCCATGACTTGTACTTACTTTCCTAGTGCTTTTAATTTTTCAGCAACTAAAGACTTTTCCTTACTAATATTCTAAGTTTGGGTAAATTTGTCACTCATAGTAAGTTATAAAATTATTACAAATAGGAAAGTTTTCTGTTATCTGAAAAGAAAAACCAAAGGCAGTTGTACTAATTTGACTTACAGAGAACTTTCCAATAATCAATGTGCTGTAGTGCAGATTAACACACGGAACTCACAGGCAGGGGCGATCAAGAATTTATTGTCCAGACAGACCAGCATGCTGGGATCTGACCACCAAAGGAGCTGGGGCCCCGGACGACTTTGGTCAGGGGTGTTTATATTCACAGTCTGGGGAAGCAAGAAGAGGGGTTTTGGCAGAACAAAAGAGAAATGGGGCATACATTGTTTCTTCATCAGGAAGTTTATGCCTCTATCTAACGTACAATCTATTGATCATGGCAACTTCTGGGCGTACAGAAATTTACAATCTATCAGCCACGGCGACCTCTGGATACACAGAAACATACTGTGGTTATTCCTGGCACAGGTGCAGGATAAGGGGCAAAAGTTGATTTTCTCATGAGCTTAGGGAGAGGGGAGGGGTAAGCGGAAGGAGGTGTTAAGCTGGACTAACTCCATTTTGATTTTGTCTCTTTCATTCCCTCTTTTTTTTGTCATTAGTCAAATCGTTGACTCATTATTAGGGATTGGATTATAGAGGGTCTTAACAACCCTTATGCATACAGAGTTAATGCAGCACTGAACATAAGACATTAGGGAATTTAATAAGTGGCCCAGCAGGGTAGTGAGCCATGGTGACCAAGGGAACAGAGACTGGTACCAGTTGTTAAGCATGTTGTAGTTGTTTATCTGTTTTTAATGTTTATTTATTTATATTTTGGACAAGGGCCAGTGCGTTTTTGATTATTCCATACCAATTGGCATAGAAACAACAGGTTTTGCCTGGGGCTACACACAGTCCTCCCTGCTTCAGGACCAGGGGAGCCCTTTTATTTTTGGGAGTTGGAGCCCATCTAGGTGGAGGTGTTCCCGCCCTGTTTCTCCTTTTATAGAAATAAATCTGGGGAAAAATATGAACTAGGACACACAGCTCAGAGTTTGTAAAGAATACCTCATTTATGGAGGGGGTCAGGCCTGTGGAGGAGGCTTGAGTGTCAGATCTCTGTTTTTACCAATGGGATTCTCAGGGGTCAGAAGTTTATATTTCTGTGTAGTGAAAAATGTTCCCAAGTCTCATCCAGTTATATATAGCTTAGCCCCCAGGTCCGACCTGTCAGCCATCCATCAGATAGTCTGCCTGGACTCCAACCCAGGAAGGAGGCCCTAATCTGGTTGCAGGTTCCCACTTTGTTGCAGGGACTGTGGATGTGTTTTAATTTTAAATAGGGGTCCACTGAGCCTCCTGATTTCCAGGGGGCGATGGTTTCACGGCCCCATTTAGCACAGTAGTACTGTTTTTTTTTCCCTGTAGCAGTGGGGCTGTGCCCATGAAGGGCAGGAATAGAACTGATAGTTTTTAATGTCTTTTTTGAAGTCTTTTACTCCACAGCCATATCATATTTCCCCAGTTTGCCAGTGGCCCCACGAATACCAGCCTTTGTCTCTCTCTGATCCCAGAGTGGGCCAGAGGTCACAAAGATTAAAGACTTTGGAGGGGGTAGAGCCTCCCCTGCCGGTAAAACTAGAGACGATTTTACCACTAGCAGTGTCTCGAAGATCGCAGATTGTATCTGAGAGTCTATAGGGGTCAGTCATTTTCTGGCCATAAACACCTTGGGAATTTGAACAGAAATAACAGAATTAGCATTTTGGCAGTCTTATCTTGAGAGGATTGGCCTTATCCAGCTTAGTAGTCCAGCATAGTTCCGGCTCTGGAATCTGAGAGGGGTCAGCTCGTTTGACCTGAGAATGATGAATCCAGGTGGCAGAATTGTCCCGTTTGAGTGTGGTGGGAGTTGTCAGGATAACCTCTGTGGGGCTTTTCCACCTGGGTCCCAGGGTCTTGGTTTGGTGCCTTTTTTTGTACACCCCATCACCAGGCTGGAAAGAATGGGGAGTGACTGGAGGTTGTTGGTGAGCAGTCTGTAAGTTGTTCACCAGCAAGTCTTGGGTGAGTTGGTAAGCTTGTAACCTTTAGAGAAGCCCGTCCATGAAGGCCTCCGCCAGAATCTTAGAAAACAGACGGGGAAGAATGGGGGGAAGAATTCCAAACAAAATTTTATAGGGGGACAACCCACAAAAATAAGGAGAACAACAGGCCTTGAGGAGAGCAAAAGGGCCGGTCTCTAAGATCAATTTAGTTAGGGTCTCCTTTAACACCCCGGCCATTTGGACGCCGTTTTCTCTGCTTGTCCTGAACTTTGGGGATGATAACTGTAATGTAATTTCCAATTTTTTCCCAAAAACCTTGGCTAGATCCTGATTGACTTTAGCTGTGAATGCTGGCCCATTATCTGGTCCTATTCCTAATAGCAGCCCAAATCTAGGAATAAGTTTTTGTAACAGTTTTTTACTTACAGTGTCAGTGCTTTAAATTTTGGTCGGAAAAGCCTCAACCCAGCCAGTGAAGGTGTCTATGAATACCAGGAGATAGTTGTATCTGTATTTCACAAGTTTTACCTCAGTGAAATTGACTTCCCAGAACAGTCCGGGAAGGGTCCCTCTGTCTCGAATGCCCCACTCTGGGGCAGGTCTGCTCCACTGGTTTACTTGGGTGCAAGACACGCAGTGAGTGGTGACTTCCTCTACCAGCCCTGGTAATCCTTGGAAACAAGACTAGTTACGGAGTTCAGAGAGGTGACACTTACGCAGATGTGTGGAGGAATGGAGTTACTGGGCGAGGCGCTTACCCAATGCCCAAGGAAGATATATTATTCCGTCCTCTTCTTGGTTCCAGTCCTCCTTGTCAAGGGTTTAAAGATTTTGTCCAGACAGCCTGGTCCTTGGTGGTGACCGCAGCCCCGGCCCTTTGGACACCATTAATTACCTGACTACTGCCATCTGTATATAGTGTCCAATCTGAACAGTCAGGTTGGACCTGAAACTGGGAAGATGATGTTTCAGGGTGATTGGCATTTAGACAAGATGCCCACTTTCAGTAGTCAGTGAATGTGGCTCCTAGTGTCTTTTTGTGTAGTCACTGACGAGGGATAGGCCTTAATTTGGATGGGAGTAATTCCTGGCTTTAACTCAACTAGAACCAGTGTCTGATTGATAGCTTTTTCAGGAGGGTTGTTTTTTGTTTGTTTGTTTGTTTTTGTTTTGTTTGGTTTTTGGGGTTTTTTTGTTTTTTGTTTTTTTTCCTACACACCGGGAAATTGATTTTATAACTCCACTAAAAGATTTGAGGTGGTTGGCAGATCAAAGAAAGAGTAACTGGGGCAGAGAGGGAGTAACCACTATTTTTTACCCAGAAGGGATCATTGCAGCTAATTTTGGTGTTTCTCTGTCAAAGTCAATTTTTAGGGAGCCCTCATGGCATTTTATTTTTGAAAGGAGGTCCCTTTCCATCAGAGAATAGGGACTGTCTGACATTATCAACAGTGAATGAATCACTAGTTTTTGCCCCAGGTATACCGTCCAGGTGGTGGTCCAGGGGCATAATTTGATGCCAGTAGCACCCTGGACCCCTGGTTTATGTCCAGTTCTTGGGCCACTATCTTGTTTTAGGACCGAAAATTTGGCTGCAATGTCAAGAAGGAAGGTAACGGGCTTTCCCTCCACTTTTACTTTTACCAGAGGTTCCGATGGCAGAGGGGGACCCTGGCCCAATCAGTCTTCCTCTACTTTTAGCACTGTTGGCCTTCGGTCGAGATATTTACTTTTCCAATGTCCTTTTTTTAATATACAATATGTACTTTGGTCTTTTTCCAGCGGGGGCCTGGTCCTTTCTTTGTTCGGTGGATTTTTGGCTTTTCTAGTAGCTTCGGTACACAGAGCAGCCACCACCGCTTTATTTACCCTTTGTGCCTGTCTATCTTCAACTAGGACCCTATTATATATATATATATATATATATATACACACATTTTGGGGGGTCCCTTTCACATTTTATTGTACTCTTTTTTCCCTAGTATTTTTATTAATATACAGATGCAATACATAGTATTTACAATGAATTTGGGTGTTTCATACATCTATGTATCATATTGACTTTACAACCCCTTCCCATCTTCTACCCTCCCACCCCCTCCCTGTCCCTTCCCCTGGCTCCGAATATCACTTCATATGGTTCCAAAGAATGTCTGTGTTCTGGGTTTTCCAAGTCAGAGAAACCATACAGTGTTTAACATATTAATCTTCCACACCTAAATCATTTCACTCAAGTCACCACTCTACCCCAGCTTCCTATTCCTCTAATGGGTTCGCAGTAGTCAAATCTTGATATCTCCTCTCTGAATCCAACCAATCCCTTCGTTGGGATATTCACCAAGTTTTTTTTTCCATATTTTCCTATATCTTTGTTGTTATTGTTAAACCTGGCCTTACCCACCAGTTCATATTAGAAAATAACTATAAGCATTGTAGTTCAAAAGACTAGTAAATTTGGGAAAGAAGAAAAAAATAAATTTCAGTCGCCTTAGCTGAATACTGGAAGGTGCATATTTGTACATTCACAGGGATATCATTACATCACTCAGTTTCCTTAGGATAAACTTTCATTAGTGACCTAATAAGTGAATTGCTACAACAAAACGAAGTTAAGACTGTATCACATTGCTACATTAAATGGACTTAAATCTATACCACATAAATATACTTAAAGTGACAGATATGAAGGCAAATTTAGTTATTTCAGAGTAACTTTCGTAACTTATTTACTCATATTTCACTGATTACCAACCTACTTTTTTCTCAGCTCATTCTCCTCTAGCTGTTGTTGCTTTTCCTCTGGGGTCACTGGTGTCGCTGGTCTCCCTTTCACTTTCTAAGGTTCCTTTAAGTATTCTCTGCAATACTGCCTCAATGGCTGCAAATTCCGTTAAGCTTTCTCTGTCATGGAAAGTTTTAAGTTCTCCCTTAAAATTAAAAGGTAATTTTGCTGGATATAACAGTCTTGGTTGGCACTAAAAGAACATAAATGCCAACCTATTATTATATATTTTAAGAGCTATCTCTACCAACTCAGAGAGATTTTTTTTCCCTCAAATCCTTCCACCCTGTGCAATTTTTTCCAAATGTCAGGGGAGGATTGAAAGGCAAAAGAAATGCAAATCGCTCTGTGATTTTCAGGGGCCTCTGGATCTATCTGAGTATACGTGCAGTAGGTCTCCTGTAACCGCTTGAGAAAGGCAGACGGTGATTCGTCTTGTCTCCGAATGACCTCACTCACCTTACTAATATTCGTGGGTTTGTGAGCTGGTGCATGGTGTCCTCCCAATAGTCTGGTGGTACCTGGTCAAGTCCTGTTGTCCCTCTGTGATATTTGGATCCCAGTTAGGTCTGAGAGAAGGAAAGACCCGTTCTATTAATTGAGAATCGTACGTGGACTGACCAGTTTGTCCCAGGACAGCTTTTTGGGCCTCCTGGCAGATGTGTTTTCATTCTTCCATGGTAAATAAGACCTGTAAAGGTTGTTGGCAGTTTTCCCAAGTGGGCTGGTGGAAGGCAGAAAAACAGTCTCCAGGAGGGAAAGTAAAGCCTGGGCTTTTTAGAGAAAGGAGGGTTCTGGTGTTTCCAGGTGTGCAGATCACTGCTAGAGAAAGGAGAATAAACCATAAATGGGAGGCCATCTTGGTCAGGAACCTCCCGCGGGGGCAGAGCAGTAATGGGGGTCTGATAGGACGTGCCAGAACGAGTGTGAGGTGGACTGAAAGGGAGTTCCTCAGAGAGGCCAGGAGGGGCAAGAGGTTGGGAAGGGACAGAGGGGACTGAAGGAGAGGAGGCAAGGGGATGGAGAAGGGGATAAGGTGGAGGAGAGTCCTCAGGGTCAGCTTGGAGGACTGGAGGTTTCAGACAGGGCTTGGCTGAGCAGCCGGTCACCAGGCAGGTCTGGAGATGTGTCTGAAGCCATGGCGGGGGGCTGGGGGGTGGCGGGGACGGTGAGGGGGCGGTTTGTCCACCAAGGATCTCCTGGCAAGGATGTAGGGGATCTGGTCTGGATGTTCTTTGAAGACTCTTGTCTGTACTGTGTAGACAATAGATGGCAGCCTGGAAGGTCCCTACAGGGGACCACTGGACCTGGAATATGGGCCATTCTAGGGAACAGAAAGCTTTCAAAAGATGAGGATTGACTTGATAGCCACCTTTCAAGGCTCTGCATTTGATATCGCAAAAATGGGACAAAATAAGAACCAGAGCGTTTGGAGGGTGGGACTGCCATTGACCCATGGCCTGAAAGTCTGAAAAGAGGCAGAGAGTCACGACGAACAACAGAGACAAACACAAAGACAACACACAAGACATAACTAGAGATCTCGAGGCGATTACGCGCAGGCAGTTGCCTATCTTGACCGGTCTCCTGACCAAATCTGATACCAGATTGTGTCCACCGGCGTCCCAGTGACACACCTGACTCAGGATACTGACCTGCCTCCAGGATAACCACCGGAGTCCCTGTGGCGTGCTTCAGACACAATAAACAAATGACCACCCCTCAGGGTGGCTGAGGACCTTTCCCCCAGTCCTCGGGCCCAGGAAGAGATCCCGCTGCCCCTCTGTGCACAATTAATCCAGAAAAGTTTCCCACCCAATACACCAAAATGATGTAGACAGGATTAACACATGGGACTCACAGGCAGGGGTGATCAAGAGTTTATTGTCCAGACAGACCAACGTGCTGGGACATGACCACCAAAGGAGCCGGGACCCCAAACAGCTTGGGTCAGGGGTTTTTATATTCACAGTCTAGGGAAGCAAGAAGGGGGGTTTTGACAGAACAAAACAGAAATGGGGCATACTTTGTTTCTTCATCAGGAAATTTATGCATCTATCTAATGTACAATCCATCGACCATGGCAACTTCTGGGTATACAGAAACTTACAATCTATCAGTCAAGGGGACCTCTGTACACACAGAAACATATTGTGGTTGTTCCTGGCACAGGTGCAGAGTTAGGGCCAAAAGCTGATTTTCTCATGAGCTCAGGGAGGGGGCGGGGTAAGCGGAAGGAGGTGGTAAGCAGGACTAACTCCATTTTGATTTTGTCTCTTTTAAATGTAGAGGCAAAGAACTGGAGCAGCCTAGTAATGTTCAAACTCAAAATAACTGGGAGTTGAGAGGTAGCTTTTATTTTACCATACCTAGATAGCATGCTTAAATACGTTATTCTGGGATTATTTCTTTATTTCTTCTTCAGAACTTTATTGAACTGTGAAGTGTGGATGCAGTTTAATAACCAAATGTATTTTTGAGGAATCCTGTGGTATTGTGACTGGCAGTATTTTGAAAAATGATTATTTAAATTTTCATTTTGGTTTATTACTGGAAAAAGGACTTTCCTGAATTTTTATGGGGCTTAGAAAGTGTAAGTTTATATAACAAGTAGAAAATCATGAATTACTAGAAAGAGCATAGACTGAAAATTTTTGAGACCTCACTTGTAGTCTAAGTCCCACTATGACCTTAGACAAGTCAATTTCAACTTTAGGATTCAGGGTTTTTTATCCCTCAGATTGGCAATGAAGAGGGTTTATGTCTAAAGAATATATTATTATAAAATTCAATTAAAATGAAATTATATTAGAATATTGCAGTGCAAAATAAATACAAAATATAATTTGACATTGTTTTGCTTTATCATACTATGAATTAGACTATTTTTATGCTGATATAATAAAATCTGGCAGAGAAAATTCACTATCAGCAACAACATATTCCTTTAAAGAATTTTTTGAATCTTTCAGGCACGGAAAATTTTTAGTTCTCTCTATAGGTAGATTTTATTAACATAACCATATTAAATATACCTCATTTTAGAAGGCATTAATTAAAAGATAGTTATCATTCCAAAATATTTTCTGGTCTGGAAATAATGAATTAAGCTAGAAAGCTTCATAAGAGTGCATTGTATATTTGTAAATTCGTACAACCACTTTGGAAAACAGTATGGAGATCTCTTAAAAGACTAGAAATAAATATCCCCTTTGATTTGGCGACACCCCTCCTGGGAATATATCCATAAGAGACCAAAACAACATATAACAGAGATATATGTATACCCATGTTCATAGCAGCACAATTAACAATAGCAAAATTACGGAGGCACCAAAATACCCATCAACAGACCACTAGATACACAAACTGTGGTATTTATACACAATGGAATACTATGCATCAGGAAAGTTCAACAGCGTGGAGGCTCTTGCAGGCAAATGGAAGAAACTAGAGAACATCATGCTTAGTGAAGTGAGTCAGAAGCAGAAGGTGAAACATCGAATGGTCTCTCTGATATGAGAGTACCAGATCACAACACCTATGGAACTTAAGACTAAAGACAAAGTGAAAGAGGGGATTAGGGTGGGGGATGAGGGAGGGAGGGGTGGGTAGAGGGAGGGACAAAAGGAGAGTGGGAAAGCCCTTGTCACCTTGACAAGATACGTATGTGCACAAAATGCTCAACTCCATCGTCAGCCTTGAATTTTGCAAGCATACATATCAATAAAATGTGGGAAAAAAGATTGCAAATGGTTTATCACATAATATTGTGATGTAACAAATTAATTAATTGGATTTAATCATTCCATAGTATAAACATATATCTAAACATCGCATTGCACTGTAAAGATATTGATATTTTATTTAATTAAAAATAAGAATAAAAAATACAGGCATTAGGTATCAAAACATCAGGAGGGAGAACAGAGTAATAATTATAGCCTGTTCCCTGAAACAACAAAAAATTCATAGATTTTGGGAGCTGTTGGCTATCAGTCAACAGTTTTTAAATCTGATGCATTAAGAGGAAAGAAATGTTTTTCTTTTAAATTTGGGAGGTGAACATTTGTTTGTAAATGCCTCTTAAAATACATTTCATAGATAACTGACTACTGCAGTGTACTTATTTCAGCACATAGGACCAGTATAGCATAGTAGTGATATGGTTACAGACACTATTGAAAAAAAAAGGATGAAATTATTCTTCTCCTTGGTTTGTATCTGTATTCAAGGTGCATATTTGGCCCTGATAATGGAAGACCAGTTTGAGAAGGTTTCTTCTGCTTTTATAGCTTTGAAGCATGACACCCAGAGTAGAGTAGAGATGCAGGAGTGAAGGTTGATACCAGGAAGTAGTGTTCCTGTAGAACTCTCCCAAACGTGAAGAAATTACCTTTGCGTAATAAATGCATGGCGTGCTTCTTCTGGATATATAGTCTCTTTTTTGGTATGTATGAAATAAAATAGGGTATGGCGATAATAGTAATTTGGGTCTAATATTTCCAAAGCATAAAACTAATGAAGACTAATTAAGAAATTAAGAAAATGTTTTGGAAAACTAAAATTGTGTTTTTTCTCACACACATTTACACTAGCCTTTTATATATACCACCTGAATTATTCATTTTAGTTATGTAATTCCTGTTTTATAACTGTGTCACAGTGTCTCCTGTTTCGTAAGGAAAAAATTATTGACAACCGTTGATTTTAGTAATATAGTTATAATAAGCCTATAATCTTATTTATGGTAATTTTTGTGACCAGCATAAATTGAAAAGATCGCATGTATACTCCTATATGCGAAGTGTGAAAGAATTTGCAAATATATTATTTAGCACAATCTTTATATTACTAAAAATACCTATAACTTCTAAAACGTGTAACCTACAAATTAAAATAATAATTACACAAAATCTTCTGATGTTAATATTTTATTCCTTTTAATTTGTTTATGTGTTCTCCCTCTCCTCTCCCCACATACATTGATTCTGGAATATTTGAAAATGTGTTACATACACGGTGATATTTTAATCCTAAATTCTTTCTGTTGTATTTCCTAAGAATAGGAATATTTTCACATAGTTTAGTACAGTTATCAACTTCAGTAAATTTTAACATTATTTTATCTAATCTTTCATCTGTAATCCAATTTTGTGAATTGATACAATAATGTACTTTTTAGCATTAGTCTTTACTCCCGTACAGGTTCTAATTCACTTTTGTGTCCTTTGACAAGAAAGATTTTCATAGTCCTTGACTTTTATGACATAGACTTGAAAAAACAAGTATCACCTTCCTTTTATTTCAGTAGCATGTTCCTCATTAGGTTTACATGGTGTTTACTCATTATTATATTCAGAATGTGCCTTCTTGGCCAGAATACTGAATAGGTAATACTGTTTCCCTGATGTGGATGCTGTTCAGTGGTCAAGGCTATTGACTGGCTGCGTCATAATACACTTACTGGAATTTTTTTCTCCCTTGTAAATAATAAAGAGTATGTGGGAAGACACTATCCGATCATAAAACAGCTTCCATATCAAAATTTGCTCTGTATGCAGCAACTGCATTTAATTACTCATTGTTACATAAGAAGTTATGCCAAATATTTGTATTTTAAAATAATAAATCTTTATGTTTTCAGGCAGTGTCTGTGGGCCACGGATTTTACAGTGGTTTAGTTGCATGATTCTGGCTTAGAGTCTCTCATGAGCCTGCATTTCCCCCCATTTTTAATATATGTGTATATATGATACACAGTAGTTACACTGAACTGGAGTGTTTTGTGCACATACATATCACGTCAATATTACAGTCCCTTCCCTTTCCCCTTTTGGCCTTCCCACACCTTTCTCTTCTTCCCTAATTCCTACAATCACACCCATCTGGTTAATGTAGTCATTTGAAGGTTTTCTTGGGGCTAGAAAATCCACTTTTGAGTTGGTTTGTTTTCATAGCTGGAAAGGCATTGCTGGAATTGAGAAGAAATCGGTTCCTGCAACATGCAGCTCTGCATAGACTGCTTCAGTGTCCTCATGACATGACAGCTGGCTTTCTCTAGAGCAGCAGATCCTAGAGAGAGAGAACAAGAAGACAGCAGTGCCTTCTGTTACCTTGTTTTGAAAATCTGTATTTCAAATAATGTAAAAGAGTTTTAATAGTAGTACCTGGTTTAGCACATATTTTTTCCCATTTTATTGATATGTATAAGTGCAAAACTTATGGTTTACAATGAAGTTTAGCATTTTGTGCACCTACGCATCTTGTCAAGGTGACAAGGACTTTTCCACTCTCCTTTTGTCGCTCCCCCTCCCCACCCCTCCCTCTCTCCCTGCCCTACTCCCCTGTTTCGCTTTGTTTTTCGTTTTAAGTTCCATAAGAGTTGTGATCTGGGTCTCTCATATCAGAGAGACCATTCGATGTTTCACCTTCTGCTTCTGACTCACTTCACTAAGCATGATGTTCTCCAGTTTCTTCCACTTGCCCGTAAAGGCCTCCACGCTGTTGGACTTTATAGAACATATTTCAAAAAAGATCAAAGGCTCTTGCCCCAGAAAGAATGGGAAGTACTTGTGGATCTTTTCTAACTGTTGTAGTAAGAACAGGAATAGCAAACAGGTATTTTTGGTTGTTACAAGTCTTCCTCATAATACGTAGTAGCAACACCTGTAAGCAAAGACAGTTTGTGGTGCCCTTACTGAGGAAGGGCTTATATGACTAATACTGTAGAAAGCTAAACTTATTTGCTGCCAAAAGTTTACAAATCTCAATGCCATAGTTTAAAAATGAGGCGACCCAGCAGTGCAAATACATCAAATTTATTTGGTGTATTTGTTCTGGAGAAAATAATATCAGCTTGACTGGGATTTTCTTGAGGTTGTTCCAGATGTCTAAGAACTAATTTCCTCTATGTAGATCAGTTATGTCAATAGACTTGAAGATAAAACTCTAATAAATAGAAGACCTAAGTGTCATCTAAGTGCAACACTCTATTCACAATGATCATAATCACAAATGCTGCTTTTTCCAGCTTTACTGAGGTACAGTTGGCAAAAACATATAAATGCTCATCCGGATGATTTGCTATGTGTGTGCATTGTGAAATATAACAATCAAACTAATTACTATACCCATCGATATAGTTATAATTTGTTTGAGTACATGTGTGAAAATATCAAAAATAGCACTACCATATGTTCCAGCAATCCAGTTTCTGTGTATATATATGGAGAAAATAAAATCAGTATGTTGAAAGAAATTTGTATTGCCATGATCTTTGCAGCAGTATTCACAAGAGCTGAGATATCGAACCAATCCAAGAGTCATGGATGGGTAAATTGATGAATTGCACACACGCACGCACGCTCACACACACACACACACACACGCATGCACACACGCACAAATGGAATATTGTTAACCCACAAAAGAGAGAAATCCTACTATTTGCAACAATATGGACGAATCTGGGGGATATTATGCTAAGTGAAATAAGGCAAGCTTTAATAGGCAAATATTGCATAATCTCACATGTGGAATATATAAAAGTCAAACTTACTGAAACAGTAGAAAATTAGTTGTCAGGTTTTAGTGGTTAAGGAATTTTGGAAGAAGTCAACCAAAGGGTATAAGCTTTCAGTTTTAAGATAAATAAATCTTTGGGTTCAAACATATAGCATGGTGACTATTGTCAATAACATCATATTGTTTACTAATAATGTGCTAATGGTCTGCTGTTTAAATTAATTTTTAAAAATCTTTTCGAGTTGCTGATAGGTTTATGTTATAGTACTTATTTCCTAGAGTAGGGAACAGATTCACTGGGATATCAGAGAACTAAGCAAAGGGTATGATGGGAGCTGGGGAGGCTAAGGAGGCGGTGGGAACGTCAAAAAAAGAGGGAGGGGAAGGGTTTCTAACTGTGGTGCAAAATATATGTGAAAATACTCAGTTTGAATGTAAACGTTATTATCGCACATGTACATACATACTAATAAAATAGGAAAAAGTAAGTTCAAAATTTAGTCTAACAATGAGTGAAGCTACTCTTTTGACTCATTCCAGTGTCCTCTAGTACATGATTTTAACCGTTTCTAGCATGTCAGCAGTCACCAGTAAAACACAAGGCTAGAGATCTCTAAGTTTCCTTCCACTTTTGACATGTCTGTGTTACAAAATTGAATGCTATAAGTGGAGAGCCACGTCAGAGTGCAAAGAAACTGAGGTTTACTGTTTGCAGGAGTCATTGACACATTAGCTGATTTAGAAATGTATTTTTTAAGGTATTTGTGGAGGAATGCAACAAAAGTCAATTAAACCGATTTTGCTTTATTTTCACAAAGTACTTTATTTGAAAATAATGTATTTGCAATTATATTAGCTTATACTTATTATTAGGACTTTATCATTTCAATTGATGTCATACTAATTTTAGCTATGAAAAATACTTTTTATGTTAAAATATTAGTAAGTTATCATATAAAACTTAATTATACATCTTAGGGAGTTGATAACTTCACTTGGATACTTGCAAGCTTACTTTTTACTTGTGTTATTCTTCTTCCTTTTTACACCTGTAGTTTCTATTATTCTTAAATATTAGCTAGTTATTGGCTCTATTTAATGAACAAAAAGCTAAAATAAGTATATATGGAGTCCTAGGCAGTTGAAATTGTATGTCTTGAGATTATAATATGCTGTTTGTGCAAATAGATGGTCCTTGGGTTTTTATTGCTATTTTGAGGGAATTAGTTCTCATAAATTTTATTGGTATACCTTTTCCTAAACTGTAATGAAATACTATAGCTTGTTCACTTCTAAAATACTTACAAATATCAGTTGAAAAAACTTATTTTACAAATTTGTAAATGGATCTCTGGTACTGCTTTTCTTCTGTTGAGCATATTATAGTGACATATACAATATGTGACAGAAAACTATGGCAAATGTTTAAACTTAAAAATTTTGCCATAAAAGACTAATTGCTATTAATCTCTCAGAATATTCCCCCTCGCTTTAAACATGTTCATCCCATGGTCCCTTCCACTTTCTGAGGCAGTTCTGGAAGTCGCTCTTTGTGCCTTTACTTGTGCTGTAGTGACTGACTGGATGTCTTGAGTAGACTCAAAATTTTTGCCTTTCATGGTTATTTTGACTTTGAGGAAGATCCAGCAGTTGCACAGTGCCAATTCCAGTGAACAAGGTGGTGGAGACACATAGTGCTTCTCTGAGCCTGCGGTTCTGTAAGATAGCCCTCGGTAGCAGGATGTACGGTATTTTTATCACACCTTGTAAAGACGGGAAGGAAGACTTCTAATGCTGTTTCAGGAATCTGCAAGAACCACAGCGTACCTATTTTAGAAAAAGAGGGAGAGTATTTTGAGAGGGATTAGTAGCACTGTGTCATTTCTTGTAAGATTTTTTTAAAATTTAAATTTTCACTATATATTTTGATTACTTCTTGTCATTATGGTATATGCCATGTTTCATCTTAAAGCCCAGGCCATATAAAATAAAGCATGAGCAGATTATTTTGTAGACCTTGTTATCCAAATAAATAGAAAAAGGCCAAATTCTTTGAGGCAGGATTTCACTCTGTAGTCCAGGCTGGTCATGAACATGCCCTCCTTGTGTGGTGCTGGGGAACTGAGTAGTGTGAAATTTTCTTGCATAATTTCTTGACTCCACAGTGATAAATTGAACAGAAATTGTTGGTATTTTAAGTTGCTCATAGCAGTGGTGAAGCTCACCTTAAAACGCAAAGTTCTTCAGTATTCTAAATAATATTCCTGAAAAAAAACAGAAAAATACTGAAATTTGCCTTCATAAGTCAGCAATTACTACCAATATACTAACTCTTTAGGAGTTAGTGTTGCTTATAATGGTTTGAGATTTTCTTTCTGAAAAATAAGCACAAGATGTGTATGAAAGAGTTATATCTCCTGACCTTTATTGAGACTAGAGGATCTTTAAGGTTATGGTGCGTGTGTCATAATTATATACAAAGCTAAAATGATCTACTGTTTAAAAATTTTTCTTTGATCAGGGTCTTCATGTCTGTTGGTACTTTGTTCTTGTTAGACTTGCAGCGCATATGCTAGCTTTCCTGATACAGTTCTACATTTCTTAGGGATAGTTTTTTGCTTGTCCCTGCATGCCTTTCCAGTTATTAATACACTACTGAACACTAAGTATAGCAGGTGTTTAGTTCATTTATACAGATCGGTTTATTAATAAAGCAACGCACAATGAAAGCAGCTATGTAGCATTTCCTTTATTTGGGTAATGACCCACTCAGGGTAATTAATATATCTACTCCTTAAACGTATTTCCTTAGATGAGTACTTCAAAATCTTTTGTTTAGAGATACATCATTTATTACTGTTCATTATATTCACCTAGCTGTACTGTAGAACAATATTTAGTTTTTAAATACTATTGATTCTTAAGAAAAAAATCTTTATTTTTAACAAATGAAAAACTAGGTGTACATTGAGGGGTTTTTTTGTCTTTTTTGAGATGGGGTCTTGCTCTGTAGTCCACGCTGGTCCTAAACTCATTATATAGCTCAAACTGGCCTCAAGCACAAAGCAAGCCTCCTGCCGTGTCCTCCCAAGTGCTGGGATTACAGAGGTGCTCCACCACACCCAGCTCATACGGTGCTGAAGAATTGAACCCAAGGCCTTGTGCTTTCTAGAAAAGAGTTCTCTGAGCTGCTGGGCTATTCCTCCAGCACCTATGTTAAATTTATTTTTTACACATTGACTTGTTTTTCTAGGTACTTTCTAATCATAACATTTTCTCTTTTTAGTATTATGTTTATGCATTATGTGATGCCTCAAAACACATTATGCACCAAAGAAGTATGTACTTCTGTGTAGAGTACAAAGTGATCTTTTCATGTGTTAATACGTTCTGTGATGATTAAAACAAGCTAACGTATTCATCACCTCAAATACGCATCTTTTTTGTAGAGAGAAAATGTAAAATGATTATCCTACTAATCATCCTAAATATCCACCATAAGTTGGTAAAAATTTTGGTATATATAACAAATTAAATATTATTCAGCCTTAAAAAAGAAATATTGCCAACTGCCACACCACGTGTGAACATTAAGCATTCTTTCACTGTGAAAGACTTTTTTATTATTTTCATTTGTGTTTAGTTGCCTGAAACCAAATTGTAAGCTCCTTAAGTACATAATGGATCATATTGTTTTTCTATTATTCATAATTTTAGCAATTTCTATTGACAAAGAGGAGATTTAATGAATCTTTGTTGAATATAGTAATAAAAAATTAAGGAAGTGTGATTAAAAGTGTGAAATATGGAGACAGACTTCTTGTATGTAAATTCTGACTCATCAGCTTACTAGTTTTGTACTATCCATCTTTGTCAGTCAATTTTCACATCTGCAAAGTGGAAGTAATATTTTCTTTGTTACAAAGTTGTGAAATCATGTGAGGCAATATATGAGAAATGTTTATAATAGTGGAAAGTGTTAGTTATTATTGACACACCAAGTCTTGCTGCATCTTTAATTATAAAAACCAACCGGGATCATTTCCAGTTATAAAAAAGTGCACAAACTTACCTTGATAGCTTATTTTAATTACCTATAAATATGTAATAGGGTCATAACTGCATAAATTTCCCATACTTTTGTGAAAATAGATTCAAAACTTACACAAACCCATCCATGTATGTATTTATACATATTGTATTAAAAAGTATTTTTCTCTGAACTAGTAAATATTGTTAACAGCAAGTTCTTGGAGGCAGAATGGTATGAGAAAAAGTTAAGTTCTAAATAGGCTTGGTTGTATAAATCATATGTTATGTTGAAAATTGCAGATGTTCAGTCGACAGCTTGGAATTTAATGTGGTTTGGAGATGGATATCCCTCAAGAGCCTCTTGTATTTGGATGTTATGGATTATCTGTGGAACCGTATAGTGTTAGGAGATTGGGGTCAGGTCTGGAGGGGTGGATTATGGGCATGTGGTGGATTATAGGTGTGCGGTGGAAGACTGGCAACAGGACTGTGGTATGTTACAGATTACAGGCATGTAGTAGAATAAGGGATGAAACCGGGAAGGGGCAGATCACTGGAACAAGACCTGGAAGGATATATGCTATTTTGTCCCTTCCTTCTGGGACTTGGCTTCCTGTTGGCAATGTGTTGAGTGCCAGTCCACCTCTGCCGTGTGTGTCCACTGTTGCTGGCTGCCAGTGAATGGACTGGGTCTTTCTGAAACTGTGAGTCCAAATAAACTTTCCCTCCCTTAATTTGTTTATGTTAGGCATTTTGTCACAGCAAGAAAAAATAAAACAGCATTTCACCATAATGTTCATCTGTGGTAGTCATGTGAGCATTTCTAGTATGTCTGTGAGAAATTGTATTAAAATAAACATGGTTTTAAAGTCTGGAAATCTACAAGTCAGACTGATCTTTCTGCCATTAATTATCTATAATTTTACAATTGCATGCTGATTGACCAGAGAATTTTAATCAATTTGTAGTCGTATTAAGTATCTCCTTGAATATATGCAATGAATTTTATTAGCTTGTGCTTAGTTTTTCAGCCTTCACACTTCTTTAAATAAATGACTATTAGCAAAGTTTTTGTGATTAGTTTTGCGATAGATATGATAATTCTGATAAATTGTTAATTATGTTATTAATAATTCAAAAGGTTACAAATACAAATAAAGGCTGAAACAATACATATTGGCTATGCTAAAAATGTCATGATTCAAACGTTCATCCTGTTGGTTAATGAAGACGTGGGGTTATTTTAAGTCTGCGTGCTTCATCGGGTGTACATTATTTCCCAGGAAGTTTAAATTAAACAGTTTTCAAAACCAAAGTAACTTATAGAAAAAGAATCCTTATTTAGTGTATGTTCGTGTCCAGATATTCACTTACTAAAGACCAGGATACTTTATTAAGTTTATATGCAACATTATTTCTTGATTTATTCCTACAGTCTTGTTGACAGTATATCTATTTCTTGATTTATTCCTACAGTCTTGTTGACAGTATATCATATTCCAATGCAGCTCAAGAAACATAATGCGAACCTAAGTTGTGTGAAATATTTGGAATATATAAACACAATAAACTACTCTCTGTATCTCCTTGCCACTTTTTATATTTACTATTCAAAGTGCAAAAAGCAAAATTTAACTTTGACATACAGCTTCTGAGCAAAGTCTGAAGTACATATTAACATATGCATATACATGCATATACCATTGCACTGGTTTATAATATATATATATATATATATGAATATACATATACCTATTATGTTTGTGTGGGAGTATACACACACGTGTGTGTGTGTGTGTGTGTGTGTGTGTGTGTGTGTATAAAACTTTCCCTAGTCTATTGATAATATTAGAAATGACCCATACAGTCCTATTTTTCCTTTACTGTATATAATGTAGTGAAAGATGTATTCTAAAATCATTTGTAAATGCTTGGGAAAATTACTCTGAGAAACTTAGCTTTCAATTTTTTTCATAGTTTTACAGCTTCTTTTTGATATTTCTGATCTATTCTCCAAGCTTTTATAGTATGTGCCTTTCCAAATAAAATACTTAACTCTCCCTAGTGAAAATTAATAATAAACCCAAAAAGTAAGCTGCGAGTTTATTTTTTTAATTAAAACTTGTAAACTGACAAACGAAATTTTGTGTATCATGTATAACATGATGTTCTGGAGTAGTTATACACTGTGCAACATAATTCTTAAAAGTGTATACATTATTAGTTTTTAAAATTCCACATATTAACACAGTCACAAGGGGGCACATTTTATCTCATTCCAAGTAGGTCTTATGTCTTATTTATATAATAGGTAAGAAGTCTGCTGTCATTATCTAATTTTATCTCTTGAGTTAATTAAAATTTGTACTTAAGTTTTTCTATAAATACCTGCAAAAATTTGTCTCTCCGAAGTCTCCCTAAGAAGACGCTGAATTTAAGATGGAATATTGAAATAGTGTAAATAGCTCATTGGTAATCACAAAAAGCCATTAGCAATCACACGCCAATAGAATATTTTAGCTATTGCTACAAGAAATTTGTCTTTACATCTTTTTCATTCTTTTTTAGGTTTAGATTACAATTTTTGGTTATATGGAGAAACGTTTGAAGAAGCAGAGATCGATGGGGAGAGATTACTGCGCATCACTCCGAAAAGACTTGCTGAACTTGGCATGACCAGGACTGACCACCAGGATAAAGTATTAAGAGCAATCAGTAATATTTCTAAAAAGGTAGGTAAAGGGATGTACTTCTGTGTTGCCTGTCTAATCAACAAAAACAAAATGAGCTAAAGGAAAGAAGTCTGTTCAGTGCACTACATGGTTTAATGGATTATAGTTTTTCACTTTACCAGTTAAAAGGTAATTATGACTATTTTAGTCTGTGATTCTGAAGTAAACTTCTAGTGAGCTCCTTCATTTGAATCACAGTTCTGCTTAAAGTGTTTGCTAATTCTTACTTTGTCTCGGTGACAGTGAGTCTCCTTTTTTTTAATAAAACTAAAAATAATCTGCCTAAATTTATTAATTCTATGAAATGAGAGTTAAGTATGTAGATACTAGGGAATTAGCTCACAAATTCCCATAGAATAGATGGAGAGAGCTGCTATATCTATGGAGGCCCAAAAAGAAACAGAGTAATGAGATTATTACCAAGATAATACCTGAAATTTCAGGCATTTATCTCCGCACCTCGAAACCGATTTATCATTTTGTATAATAACCAAATCTACCTAAAACTTGATAGTAAGTAGTGAATAATGGCACACCTAGAATGATTTACTTGGGAGTGGTTCATTACTGCAGAGCTACAATTATACTAAAATTTGTTCACCTAGAAATATGTACTGAGGATATTTAATTACTTGAGTAATTCAAAAGTCCCATATGCCTAATTGTGTTAAGTCTGAATTCATATATGTTCTTTTGATGGGATTAAAAACATTTTATGTTGCCTGTATTTTAAATATGCTATAATTCCACTCTTTGGATAAATTTTCTCCTTCCACTTTTCTGCAAGAATGCCTTACTTTTTTACAAAAGAAAATCTGGTGACTTTCTCATTTTCTTCTTATTCTAATCAAGTTAAACTTGATTAGAGTATGAAAATATATTTCAATTATATCTTTCTTCATTCGGTTAAATATTCAACTGAAACTGTTGACTAGTAAATATCATGAGACTTCACGGCCTATATAAAAAATAAGATCAAGTCTTCAGGTCTGACCTACATACATCAACTACAAAACGGAAAAATACTGTAAGTTATTTTTGAATGAATTATTGTGAAGAAGTATGTACTTTGCCATCAGCCTACAACCAGCTATAAATGCACAAGGATTACTGTTTAAATATGGAGAAATTTTTGTTTCCAGAATTCACCAACATAAACAATAATATTAATGAAAGACAATATAATTTCAAAAGCCTCCTACTGTGATGCAAAAGACATCAGATGGGATAATTTCTCCCTAAAAATATCAACAAGGTTATATATAGTAATATATAAAAGTATATGATAGTGGTACATGTTAAATTGATTAAAAACTTCCATATATATATACATTAGA
This sequence comes from Ctenodactylus gundi, assembly GCA_004027205.1. Lineage (NCBI taxonomy): Eukaryota > Metazoa > Chordata > Mammalia > Rodentia > Ctenodactylidae > Ctenodactylus > Ctenodactylus gundi. The sequence goes on from PVKB01000134.1 coordinate 1,087,983, forward strand.
ATTCCTGAGTACTGTGGTCCTCTTTAACAGCACTGGATTTGAAGTCCTGTGTATTTATAACCCTAAACCCTAAAAGTTACTAAAAGTGAGATCAAATCACCAGAGTTTAATTCCCTAATGTGAAAATAATTATCCTTTAAAAACCCTCCGCATTGTAATTGAAGGTTGAACGTTAAAACCTGCAGTTAAGATAAAGGAAGTTCATAATGTGTAATAACTTTAAGCTGTAAATTTGTATAAGATATAATCTATTTTATTATATTGTTAAAAATTATAAAAACAGTAATCACATAACATGAACACAACGTAGAAGTTCCATGACTAAAAACGCTAAGAAAGTATATATTTATAAATATGACTTCTTACATAACTACATATTTTCTTTTATCTAGCACAGGTTACTCGTACACTTTAATAGCCACTAACACACACCAAGTAAACTCGAACAGTGTCCGCTTCTACCTCTTATTCTTTTTATTCTTATTTTTACTTCAATGCACAACTTTCATGAAAAAATCGCTATAATTTTATAATTTTATTAATTTTAAAATACCTTTCACTTTCAGCAGTAAACAGTGACATATTGTTAGTTCTCATTTTCAAACAGCCAGTGGATCTTTATTCTTTCATTCCTTAATTTTGTTATTCTATGGGCATAATGACTATCACCTGAATATCCTATTTTTACATTACTCATGGCTTACATATTGTTATAAATAATACCCAATAAAATTGGTTATAGCAGCTTATATTAAGGCAGCAATTCTAACTTAATTGTGACTGTATCCATTCTATAAAACAGGGAACCCTTTCCCTTGGATAGAATTTATATTTAGATAAATTTCCTAAATTCAGTGCCAAGTGAAGAAGTAAAAATTGTAAGTAGGTACATGAAACCTTTTTCACCATTAAATAAATGCAAATCAAAACATCACTAAGATATTATCTTACCCCAGTGAAAATCGTGTATACCAAGAACTTGAAGAGCAGCAGATTCTGGCGTGGTTGTGGGGAAAACGGAACCCTTTTCAGTGTTGGTGAGACTGTAAATGGGTAGAACCACTATGAAAAGCAGTATAGAGATTCCTCAAAAGGCTGAAAATAAATGTGTCATTCAATCCAGCAATTCCTCTGCTGGGTATCTTCGTTGAAGAGTTAAAAGCAGTGTATAACAGATTCATGTATACTCATGTTTATAGCAGCACAATAACAACAGCTAAATTGTGGAAGTCACCAAAATGTCTGTCACCAGACCAATGGATACAAAAATTGTAGTATATGTGCACAATAGAACTGTTACATAAAAACAGATAGATTTCAGACTTTTTTAGGTAAATGAACTCAACTTGAGACCATCATGCTTAGTGAAATGACTCAAACTCAGAAGGTTAAATACTACATGTTCCCTCTAATGTGAAAAATCCACAATACTGCCAACTTATAGACCCAAATGGGATGGTGGTGGGAGTCATTGAGGGTAAGGGAAGGTTCTGGGGTCCAAATAAGCAGAGGGGAGTGGATTGTAGTGCTGACGTGATGTATATGAGCATAAAATACTCAAGCTCAACATATAAAATAAAAAGCCAAGAATCTGAGACATTTAATTGAATAAAATTGGATTTCATCGAAGACCTATATATATTTCTCTTTTGCCACACTGACAAATGTGTGACTTAGTCAGAAGATTCTCATTTTCCCTTATATTTCTAGGACCAGTTACATTTAATAATGTGTTAGAAAGAGCCCTGGGAATTAGGAGGCTTCTCATTCCAGGATATTTACCTATGTGAGCTTGGAAAAACAAGCCATTTGACAACTGAAAAAAATTATAAGAGTATGAAATTGGGAAATACATTACCCATGCATTTCTTTCAATACTGGAGATGTATTTCACTAAGAATTAAATAAAATCGAAGAACTCTAGAGCAGAGAGTTATAAAATAACTGGCACTAAACAGTGAAACTAGTTAAAATATAGGGTTTAGGAAAATAATTAGCGTTTATTTCATTATCAGCTTAGCACATAACTTTAAAAAGTTCTTGAAAGATTAAGTATAGACCTAAGTAGTATCAGTAGTATCAGTTTATTTTAAAATGAATGGTAATAAGTCATGTCTAATATCCCCGATTGTGTAAATGAAAAGCTGGAGAATGATGGAAAGCAGAAAGTGGAAGGAAATGTAGACTAAAGCTTACATCCTGAAAACTGACATTTTTAGACCATTCAAATAACTGAGGCCACTCTTCAATAAATAATTGAAGAAAAGCATATTTGGTTAATATGAATGTATAGCAGTCATGCAGACATGGTTTTTCGCATAATTTGCTATTGGTCTCAGTCCAAAGATGCTTATAAACCTAATAAGTAATAAAATATCCCATCGTTCCGGAATTTAAAGATCAAGAAGGTCTTTTTTAGCAAACTTGCTTATTCTTTAATAAAAAGACGGATTGTTCCTTAACCATTGTATGGGGAAACTAGAGTAACTTTTTCTCAGAAGGAGGCCACATGAAGCCATTATTGAAATGTGGTGGCTATCTTTGCTAGCTGTTTCATGAGCCACTATAGAAAATTATGGTATGTGTATGCATGTTCATGAAAAGAGAAATATGTAAATGAATTTGTCTAATCATATTTAAATGGATTATTTACATAACAATAGCCAATTAAGATTATTACATCCCATGTACACTGAAATTATCAGCTCTCAGAAAAAAAATAATACATAATTTTTAGGGCGTTGAGATCAGTGAAATGTATAAACAGCCTGCTTATCTCTTATATCAATGCCTAATTCTGTCTGTATTATGAAGTAGTAGCAGTTCTCCCCCCCTACAATTTATATCATAGAAGGGAAAGGAGGTAGGAATACTAATAGAGCAACATGAGAATTAGTATATCTCATTTGTAGTAAAGTAGTTTTTGCCTCTTTCTGACATTACATGTAATATTCCTGTGACTAAACCTTATAATCTTTCATGCCTTTTTTTAATGATTGCTAGAAGTGATAAGAGTATTTGCCAAAAAAAAAAAAGACATTTAAGGACTGAAAAGTGTTTGATGGTAATTTTTCATCCTTACTTTGCTTTGGCGAAATAATACTGGTATTTAACTTATTGATCATTTATAGTGTGTTTAAAAACAAAAGATCATTTCATTTCTTCCCCTGAACTCCCATTCTAATTTCAGGATCCAAAAAAGACACCCGCCGCATACGCAAAACCAAGTGAACAACTTAAACATTCTGCTTTGGATATTATTTTCATGATAACAGAAAGAAGAAGGGAACGTAGTCTATATGGCATTGATGAACAGCCACCTGCTGACATTCTTAAGGCTACTCGCAAAATGATTAATACGATCAAGAAAATATTAAACATTCTGAAAAGGTAACTTGTAATATCTCAGAATCTGTGTGATAGTTTTTCCTTTTTTATCTGTACACTTAAAACTTTGCTATTAACTTGCCTTTGTTCATTTTCAATTTTTACCAAGTGTATGATTTTAGCCCTAAAATTACTTCACTTTATTGAGGAGAGTATAAATTTAAAGAGGCATCTTGATAATAGAGCAATAACGATTTTTGAGAACTTACCTTGACTCAGAAGTTTAATTCCAGATAGCATCATGAGTAACATGGTAGAAAGCTAGTTACATGTCCTCTTCGTAGTAATGGTTTTCTTTTGTTTGTATTTTTCTAAAATATGTAGCCTTTATAATAAATTTATGAATTTTTCCAACTGGCCTGTAGTATATGAAAGATTTCTACAAACACTGTCAGGTTATATACACATAGTAAAACCAGTTTCGTCGTTCTTTACTAACAACAGAGGTCTGGAGACACAGTTCAGCAGCTAGTGTACTTTCCTAGCACATAAAAGGCTTTGATTTCGATTCCTCAGCACCCCATGAGCTAGGTATGTTGGCACATGCCTGTAATCCCAACACTTGGGAGGCTGAGACAAAAGGATTTCCATGAGTTCAAGGACAGCCTGAAATAAGGATGAGCTCAGAATGTCATTTGTAAAATGACTCCGTAGTACAGAGCAAGACCCTGTCTTAAAAAAAAACAACTCCCCCATAAAATTATTAATAATAGAAGGCATATATTCAAGTTTACTATGGATCTTACGATAATAAATGGAAATACTAAGTCTGCTTTTATAAGAATGTTATGATTATCTTATATTTTCATTATCTTATACGTATGTGCACAAAATCCTCAATTTCATTGTAAACCTTAAATTTTGCACTAATACATACCAATAAAAATGGGAAAAAATGTAAGGAGCTTAATGATTTGACACAGAAAATTTAGGACAGAATTCACTGGGGCTTGGCGAAATAAATAAAGGCCACTTAACTGAACATAACTAACCAAGATTCTATTTGTAACCAAACATAAACTGAGAAGAATTTTTGTTGAAAGTTAAGAGGTGACATCGGATGAGGGGAATGACCTCCACTTTAAAAACAAGTGGCTTAATGGATTTTTTTTTTGTATATTTGGTGGTAATTTTTTTCAAGAAGTAAATCTAAATTGGAAAATAGCTTAAAGAAATTTGGCCACATCTTTAAAACCTGGATACAGTTAGAACAGATTACCTTATGGATACGACAAGCTACTTTTACCACATATGTTGTAAGTTTGCTCATAATTTGAATTATTGCCTGGGCTTTATGCTTTAGAAATGCATCTCTGAATGGCAGGTTAATGCAAACACCAGGGATGTTAATATTCTATGAATTTTCTTTTTGTGGAGAACCTTACAAATTTGTTTTTCTTTCTCTCATTTATTTTTACTATTGAAGTTTTAAATACTTTATTAATATTGTTAATTTTTTAAAATGAAATTTCCTTTTCTTTGAGAGACTATGCATTCAGTACCTTAGTGCTTGCTAATTCAATTTACAAATGACGTTTTGAAAATTTATTAATATACAGTTGAAGTGAAATATACAGTTAAAATAGGTGATCGTTTTGCCTTATTCCAGTTTCTATTTGTGATTCCATGTGTCCTCAAAAGAACAGAAATTTATGAGTTAGATATAAATAATGAAGCCTGAACTTTTCAGTTAACTGAAGTTTTTTAAATAAAGTGCTTTAAAAAAATGTGTACCAGGGAGTACGGTTTATCCAAGGGTTACATTACATAGTAGTTAATAGTTTATTTTGTATTTGATTCTCTTTGTATTCTTAATATAATAATTTGTATACTAAGCAAATTGAGAAAAAAAGTAATAGAAAAAGATACACTACCATCTGCCTTTATTATAGTACTTTGAAAACAGGAATAACTACTATAAATTGTGTTCTTACCACTTCGTCAGCTTATTAAGTTACAGAAGTATTGCATTTATGAGATCCGTCATCAGATTTCTGTTATTGTTTATGTAATAATGTGGTATCTGAAGTTTATATAGTCATTGACATTTTTTCACCTGAAGTTCTCTACATGGTAGATTATAATTTTTAATTTTCTAAAGTATAAAAATAGAGCTTTCAGTGAAACTCAAATTAATAGAATCTCTTTTCACCCTTCCCTGGCAGGCCTCGATTTGATTGCATGTCAGAATTTTCCAGTCTGAAAGATGATTTCATTAAATATAACATGTTATTGGGATATTTCTGTGAACAGGTAACGCATAGTTTGTAGTGTTATTTTTCATATACTTTCATATGAATGTATTCATCCTGTATAGTAATTTATCTTCAATAACTCTTGCCCAGTTTATCGTATTTATCATTTGCAGTCACCACTAAAATTTATGTTCATATTTTATTAAAAATAAAAGTTTTGTAGAGCCATCAAATAGATCTGTCACCTTCAGTGTATTACCTGTTTAGTCAGAATTTCCACTATTGCTATGTTTTTCTAGAATAACAGATTGATCAGAATCTTTTAGATAGTCATTCTTATCAAGTGAATATTATTTAAATTTGATAAATTAGTATTCAGGGTTCTCCTTAACCCATAATAACCTATCATCTTCTGTTCCTATTTTATTTGACCCTAAAACAGATATCAAGATGATTCCTTCGTTTGTCATTTGATGTGTCATGTACTTCAGTTTTTAGGCCTTTCATGACACTGTTTGCTTCACGTAAAATTCCCTACCATAATTTCTCCTTTTAATATAAAATAATGTGACTTTGAAGGGCTAATTATTTGATTCATTTGATTGTTCATCCACTCATCTATCTACTCACCTGTCCAGCAAACAAAAAGACTCCTTTCTTTAGAAGTTTTTATATTGTAGAATTTAGAGTTTGAAGCTTTATACAGTTGTTTCAAAGTTTTAATTATTTAAGTGTGTGCTTTGTATAAACACATTATACTATGCGTCAGAGAGGAGATGGAAATAAGACAGAATTCTTTCCCTCAAAGCTTAATAGAATAATGAGATATTTGAACAGGTATTGTTCAATTTTTAGTATATATATATATATTTTATATATTACCTTATGGCTATGACAAGCTACTTGTCATATCCATATATATATATATATATATCCTTAAGCTGATTTTAAATGTTTTGGGCTATTTGCTACTCAATGTAATTTTCTAGTAAGATATTTTAGCACAATATTTATACAAAGTAAGTTTTCTGATAAAAATTTGATGGAGGCTGGAGGAATAGAGTAGAGATTGAAGAGCACTTGTTCCGCCCTGGGGTTGATTCCCTAGCACCACATAAGCCAAATGTGGTGGCATGCACCTATAATCCCAGCACGTAGGAGGCTGAAACAAGAAGATTGCTGTGACTTCCAGGCCGGCCTGGGCTACCTAGTAAGTTCAGTACCAGCCTGGATTACAGAGCGGGACCCTGTCCCATGAAAAAATTTCATGGTGAGCCGGGAGTGGCTGTATGCATCTATAGTCCCTACTTGTTTGGGTGAAGCAGTAGGATCACTGGGCCCAGGAATTTGAGATCAGCATGGGTAAAATAACAAGAACCTGTCTCTTACAATATATGTATTTGATAATAATTAGATATAGCAAGAACTCTGCAAATTGTGTCCATGTGAATTGCAGTTGTTTCTTGGAAATTATTTCAAAACTTGATTACATGTGAGAATATTCAATAATAGGCCACAGTTGTAACTCAGTATTTTTATCATATCTTATAGACTTTGATACCACAGACCCTGTTAAAAACATTCACCAAAACACCTCAAAGCAGAATCGTTTTTTACACATTATTCTTTTTTATTTTTCTGTAATTTTGCTGTTTTTATATTTTTCTTTCTTTGCTATTGATTTTTCTTCTTTTCTTTTTTTCTGGCTTTTTAATGTTACTTTTATATAATTTTATTTTTATTTTAGCTTTGAGTCAGATTTTTACCTCACTTTTTTGCACTTCTTCTTTTTTGTCTTTTTAAAATCTTCTTTTTCCACTTTCACCACTTTCTCCATCATTATTATTAGGATTTAATAATGTTTTAACTATTTGGTTTAATAGTAATGCTGATTTCTTCCCTCTTATTAATGCTGGAAGAGTTGTTGTTTTAGTAGATCTTTATGTCTGTATTTGGTTTGCCTTTAAGCCTATATTATTACCATTAGAACAAGTTCTAATGTTAAGTGTGATATATTTGTAGATTTTAATTGTTTTCAAGGCATTTGAACACTTTGTTTCTTAGACCCTACCATTATTGCTTATTG